>OY982589.1:1428833-1832977 GCA_963859945.1 Euplagia quadripunctaria | reverse complement strand
GAGCCGAATAGGAAAACATTTTTTGTTCCTTTGAGTCGAGTTTTATAAACTTGTTTGGTTCTTCGAGCCGCATATGCGATTCAAATGAGAATAAGACTGACCTTGTGCCATATTGTGAATGCATAGCTGTCGATTCCAACAAATTAGATTCGATGAGCAAAACAGATATTTTCGAAACAATCTATTTAAAAAAAATATAATAGATTGGATCAGATATTTGTTTTTCTATTTAAATTAGGTGAAACGGTAAAGGTCTGTTCCCTGAAGGTCGGTCGGTATATGACCTGTGATGTTAGGAGAGTCAACAGACTTTAAGTTATATTCGACATGTGAAACAAATCAAAACATTCAAAACTAATATATTATGTTCGAATATCGACCTACAGGCGATCTCTAATTATGAAATCAATAGATAATACTACAGTTAAAAAGTAATGTAAAAATGTTAGTATTACGCAAATTGGTTTTCGTGTGTAAACCGTATTTTCTAAGTGACAGTTGACAGATTAAGGTCATCGACGTAAGTTGGTCTTTCAAGCCGAATAGTAGTAGTTCTTTCAACAGAATAGAATAAACATGATTTTTTTCGTCTTTCGAGCCTTATAAGGTAAACTACTTTTTGGTCTTTCGAGCCTGAATAAGATAAATATGTTTTTGGTCCGACCGGGTTTATTTATTTTTTGGTCTTTTGTGCAAAATAGTGAACTCCCTATTAACTTAATAATAAATAAATCCAAAATTCTACTAATTCATTTTGGTACGACCTAATTTAAATAGTTTTGCATTCAAGGCTCTATTCACTTTCGTAATTTTTTCATGCCAATGAAGGCATAGAAACTGTCGCTCTTTTCATGTAATCCGCATATATATGCGGATTACATGAAAAGAGCGACAGTTTATATATATAGCGATAAAAGCAAGGAGAAAAAGAGTTGATTTTGTTTATGCGAACTTTTATAATGCCTTTGACCGGGGCAATCATCCTTTGTTACTAAAGAACTTGAACATGAAACACTCAATTTTGTTTAATTATTTTCTATCAAATGAAATTATTGGCATCCTTTTTGGTAGCTTTAGCTTCTAAAACAAATAAAAAGTGTTTTTGTTAAATCATTCAACTTACAATTTTTCTCACTTGGTGTTCTGCAAGGATCTATTCTTGGACCACTGTATAAGGACTTTAAGGATTGCACGAAATATTAAAACACTCATTTTAAATTTAAAGTAATTTTTAAATTCCTTAAGTATCGGTGTATTACTTCTTGTTTAAATGTAAAATTTACCAGGCAGTTTGTACAATATTATACAGCGTGTAAGTTTCAGTTTCGCGAAAAACTTACAAAAACGTCTTTCTGTGGATACTTATCATAATACAAAAGTCAGTTCATCATAAAAATGCGAGATTAAGAATTTATAAGTCATTAGTTTCATTTGACACTACGCAATGTTAACGTTACAAACGTAGGCATTCATTTGTGCGATACGGAGAATGACCTTAAACGTTCGGCGTCGTCAAGACCAGCTGATTGCATATTTTTGAATTGTCAGGAGTAGGAGTCAGTCAGACTAAGTCAGCCGTGAAGCTAGTTGCCTGTTCCAATACGTAGATCCTGTGGAGAAGAACAGGCAAGAAACTCCAAGGACACTCTTTCAAAATGCTTTTTACAAATTTCTGGTTACATTGCTTATAAGCGTAAATGAAATGTGAGGACAAAGCAACATACTTATTATTCTAAAATATAAATAGACGCGCTAATTACTACTATACATATTTAAGTAATAGCAGTCAGGAGATGACCAGCCCCGGCCAAAGGCACCCGTTCACGAGCATGACGCACACGCCAGCCATCGTACATAAAATGTTTAAACAACTTTTAATTGATTGATTACATTGCAGTTTTTGGTCGTATGTGGTTTTTTTTTTTTCGGTAAAATGTTCTGTTTACTCATCGTGATATTACTTTTAACCAAAAAAAATGTAAAATTATTAAAAAAAATCCAATGATTTTCGTCTCAGCATGATGATCTAAATCCACTATGTCAGTATTCGGCACAATGTATCTTATACCCTGTACAGTAACAATTTACTGGATGTACCTAAATATGTCATAACCAAGTAGTCTAATAATACCCCGGTCGCGAATTTTGTTATTTTTCGAGTGCGAAGAACATTTGTGGAGACTATTAATCCACTACCCTCGAGTAGTGGATTATGCCTAACGACTCTCATATTCAGAGAAGCCCAGCAGTGCAACAGTTTATAAGCAGAGCTGATGATCATAATATTTGACGTGATGACGTCTTATAAATCGATGAAGGCCGGCTACACGCACGAAAAAGCATGACTCACGTTCCGCCTGAGCCGAGCGTGCAAGCGAGAGCGCGGAACAAGCGATAGGGAGGCACGATCGGCCTAAGCGTCCGGCTTGTGACGCATCTATCTCTCTTCCACTATTTTCTTATGACGTTATTTTTATCGCCCGTAAACCGACTTTACAGACAACCAATTTTTCATTAGGGTTCATTTCATGGTTTTTACTTCAATGACAATATTTGACGACCTTTGCGTGGCAGTAGTGCATTCGACTGCTACGTAAAGGGTCGCGGGGTTGATTCCTGACCAGTGTTAATATTTGTATCCATAAATAATTGTTCTATGTTTTTTTACGGTTTAAAAAATATATATTAATTCGTGTTCTCAAACCCACAGTACAAGGCTATGATAACTTTGGGTCTATATAGCGCTGAAACCTGTTATATTATTTACTAGCAGCAGCCACGGCCTTAGTAGGGAGGGGGGAAACCAAGCGGAGAGAGGGGAGAAATCATTTTTTGCCTAATGGCGTCACATGTACTAAGGCTGGCACTGACTAGCAGTTCCCGCGCGGCTTCGCTCGCGTGTACATATGTATTTATATATTTTCCGCGGAACCCTAAATCTTTATCCAAAATAAAAGTAACCCAAGTTACTCCTTATAACACCAGCTATCTGCCTGTGAAAGACCCGTGGAAATCGGTTTACCAGTTCCGGAGATTAGCCGGAACAAACAGACAGGCAGAAAGACAGACAAAAATTTTAATTTATATATTTTGCGCGGAACCCTAAATCTTTTTCCAAAATAAGAGTACCCTAAGTTATTCCTTATAATACCAGCTATCTGCCAGTGAAAGTCCAGTGGAAATCGGTTTCCCCGTTCCGGAAATTAGCCGGAACAAACAGACATCTAAAAATTTTAAAACTGAAAGATATCGTTCAAATAACTGTATGAGCTTAAAAATACTATTATTTTTACATTGAAAACAGATATTTCTATTTTATTTATATTTATTATTATTAAATTCCCTACAATATTATTTACTCTTTTTTATGTAACTCTAGGCGTCATTTGCTCGAGCGGACCAGTTGGCACAGCATCTCAACAGCCATCTCGCCAACTACAAACGTCTGAAGCCATAGGCAAGAGAAGCAGAAAGAGTAGAAAGAAGACAGAGATACAACGGGAGTGTGCAAGGAATTTAATGTACCGATACACACAATTATTATTATATTATATTAATATAGAGTTTTATTTACCTGATGGATTTTATTTGACGTAATCCCACTAATATAAATGTGAAAGTTTAAATGGATTGGTGTTTGTTACTATTTCACGCAAAAACCACTGAACCGATTGCGATGAAACTTGGTATGTAGATAGCTGGAGACCTGGATTAACGCATAGGCTACTTTTTATCCCGATATTCCCACGGGATCCGGACTTACGCGAGTGAAACCGCGGGGCGCTGCTAGTATTATATAAATGTGAAAGTTTGGATGGATGGTTTGTTTGTTACTCTTTCACGCAAAAACCACTAAACCGATTGCGATGAAACTTGGTATGTAGATAGCTGGAGACCTGGATTAACGCATAGGCTACTTTTTATTCCGATATTCCCACGGGATCCGGACTTACGTGGGTGAAGCCGCGGGGCGTTGCTAGTATTATATAAATGTGAAAGTTTGGATGGATGGATGTTTGTTACTCTTTCACGCAAAAACCACTGAACCGATTGCGATGAAACTTGGTATGTTGATAGCTGGAGACCTGGATTAACGCATAGGCTACTTTTTATCCCGATATTCCCACGGGATCGGGACTTACGCGGGTGAAGCCACGGGGCGCTTCTAGTTTGAACTATCAAAAACTACTTTAAAATTTGTTGAATTTTTGTGGGCCTTGAGAAAAATAAATTATAGTCTATTAAAACAAAAAAATAAGTTTTAAAGGCAAATCGAATTGAAAAGTAAAAAAAGTGGGAAGCGGGAGAGCCATGCTTCGGCACGTATGGGCCGGCTCGACCGGAGTGATACCACGGCCTCACAGAACAGTACAAACAACAAGGTGGTGAGGTTACCGGAGGCCCTTACCCTTTCCTCTTCCCTACTCTCGCCCTCCCCCTCTTTCCCTCTCTACCCCTCCTCCCCCCTTCCCCTACCTTAAAGGTCGGCAACGCAGTTGTGACTCTTGAGTTCTAGGTGTCCATGGGCGGCGGTAGTCACTTAAAATCAGGGGACCCGTCTGCTCGTTTGCCACCTATCCCATAAAGAAAAAGTTAAACTGTCTACTGTGACAATACTATAATTTGGCGTCTTGAAGCTGATCTGATGATGGAGCCAGGAGGTGGCTAGTGGAACTCTTCAGTGGCTGCTAGTAAACACCTCGAGTTTGGGCTCATTTGATTCGTTTTGATGAGTCCATTAGATTGGGCTTGGTAACAGTGGTTTGATGATGGAGACGGGATCTGGATAATGGAACTATTAGATCGCAATTTTTTTTTTTCACTATATTCAATTTTGGTTTGCTTCAAGAACATAGATGTCGTGACATCCACAAACAGTAAAATATGCAAAAGCGCCATCTAGCGAAGATACGCTGAAATACGTAAGTACTGATCTGTCATCATTTGTGTGTAGACCATGGGGTCCCATCTCTAACAAAAGAAAAATGGTTCAAACAAATATCAATAGATGGCGTTACGGGTATCGATTTGTTATTGAAGTTTATGGAAAATCAATATTAGGTCCTGATAAAAGTATTTTCTAATTTCATAAAATACCCTAAACACGGGAAAATCGAATAAAAGCTTCTTAAATCCAGTTTTCTTATTTTGACAAAATTCAATATTGTCGTCGGTCCTCTGGCGGCAATTAGCGGTACTACGTCGAAGTAACACTATAACAAAACCGTACCTATCGGTTTTGTTATTGAGTTTGTAGGTATTGACCATTGATAGTTGGCCAAATTTTAATGAAACTGTATTGTTGCGTTATGATTTTGCATTTTCTATTGTAGGTAAATTATTAATTTGAATTTCAAAGATACTATAAAAAATTTAGAATTAATTTTTTCTCATTGTGTTTTACATATTTTTTTCATATTGTCAGGACAATTAATAGTGAACAGCGAACCGTAAGGTATGTGTCAACTTTGTTATGTAGGCAGGTTAGGTATTTAAGTAACAGACATTATGATTTGGCAAAGTAATTACTTACTTAACTAAGTACTTACACGTACTATCTATTTACACATTGCTAATAGGAATCTTTCACCTCAGACCTCACTAGTTTAGAGGGAGTCCGGGGAGCGTCCGGGCGGGGTTTCCAAAAAGTGTCCAGGTAAAACCCGGACACTCTGTGCCAAGGGACAATTACAATTGTTAGATGAATCTTTAACAAGATAAAAATTTACATGGAATCGGCGGTTTTTTTAAGGTGTCCGGGAAAGAATCTCGATTTCACCCATGTGTCCGGATTTTTTTAAGTTTTTGTCCGGCGTCGGCAATTTAAGTAATGGCAGGCCTAAGTATGCTGTTTGTTTAGTAGATGCATTGTATAATCTGATACAATGTCATTACTGATGTCATTGTGTAATAAGTACGAACATACACATAGAGATACCTAAAACAAATCATGTCTGTGATAACCTGTTAAGTAATTATACGTTAAGAGCTATAACACATAATTGCATTTTACAAAATTAGGTATTTACGCACGACAACGACTAGGTTGGACTCGCGAGCTCCTGACACTGTGTTACCGCAGTGACTAAGCAATCATGATCCTTTTTCTACTATTAAATTATTTGTTTTACTTCCTGTCTTAAAATATTATTAATAATGCGTAATGTTCCAGCCACTAGCTATGCGCCTGCCGCTTTGCTCGTATAGATTATGATAGTATGAAGTTTCTTATTTTTAAAAACATTAAGTAGGTATTTTAAATAAAATTATTTACATAATAAAAATGTGATTTAAATTATTAAAAAACTTTATAAATATTTCAATTTAAAAATATCTATCGGTAATTAATTCAATAAGTATTTTTGAATTGTCAACGTTTTGAGTCAGTCAGAATAAGTCAGTCGTGAAGATAGTCTGTTCCAGTACGCAGATCCTATGGAGGAGAACAGGCAAGAAACTCCAAAGACGAAGGTTGCGAAGGTTGTGTGTTACCAGGGCCAGTTGTCGTCTAAAGGGTTGTTAGCCGAACGTTTGATCAGATACAGTAACCGCTACTGTAGCCAGGAATAGCAGGGCTGCCTGAGACTCGGGGCCTGATCATTCTGTTTGCTTTCATTGCGGGTTTTTTACCAATACTCGGCACGCTTGGTAGGCGGGCGCAGTGTTCGGGTATGGGGTTTTGTGGTTTCGCGGTAGACGCTGCACACCTTATGGTTTTTTGTCCCTAGCCAAATCTTACGGCACCCACAGTAAGAGAAAGAGCGGAGGGGGGGGGGGGGGGGTAACATTCTTGGTCAGCACCCCACAGCATTTTAACAGATATTGAACTATCAAATCTCATTCACATAGACTATGAATCTTCATTTCTTAGCCGCGCCTTGCAACTCTTCGGCAGTTATTGCTTAAAAGAAATTAAAAATTCTCTGTCCCTCAACTTCGTAATTTGCTTCCTTAAGCAATTATTTTTATGTTTTATTTATTAAAAAGAAGAAAAAGCATAATAGTAGTAATGAACAAAAATGAGAGATTCTTTCTTACGAGACTGTTTTTTTCGGGTTCCCTATGTCGTCGTATCGTGAAACATTCCTATAAACTTCTAAGTACGAAAATTAATATGTTGTTTTTTGAAGTGAAAACTTCTTTAGCGGCGTTGTGCACTTTTTGGGATGGTTAAAAATTTTAAACTCGCGTCAGGACACGTGACCTGATCGAAAATTCGTAAGACGGAGCCGAGTTTCTTATATTTAAAAAAAATAACATTCGAAATTCAAACATTTATGAGTGGCCAGGAGCGCAGAACTTCCAGTGTACCCTGTGTATACATTTAGATATATTATTACCTACTTTTTATTTTTAACCTAATTATATATATACAGATGTGTATGTATATGCAAATACATTGTGAAGTTGTTTTCACTTCTGACATACAGTCCTACTACTGACTGTTTTTTTTTATAATCATATTTCGTTTCCTTTATTATACTCGTATATCGATTGCTACAAAATAACATAAGATAATGATATTATAATTTTATTTAAGGCAGGTATCTTGCTTCATTTGCTTTTATTAATGTAGATGTATGTAATGTCTTTCTAAAACATTTGTACACGGAGCGTTTTCGACTCATGCCAGATACAAATCAGAGTCATCATTATTAAAAAACTAGCAAGCCGCCCCGGCTTCGCATGGGTACAAACCATACACCTAAACCTTCCTCATGAATCACTCTGTCTATTAGTGAAAGCCGCATGAAAATCCGTTCAGTAGTTTTTCAGTTTATCGCGAACAAACAGACAGACGCGGCGGGGGACTTTGTTTTATAATATGTAGTGATATGTAGTGAAGATTTTTATAATTTGATTTTTTTTTCATCATTAGCTCAGCTACATGATATGATGATGATTCTAAACGCAAAAACCTCATAAAGTAATGAAAAGTAAACAGAAACACTATTCGTTCCTACAATTTTCGAGGGTTTCTCTCAATTTTATCAGGATCCCATCATCAGATACTGACTTCCTTGACATGGGACCACCCTTGAGGTACCCTATCTAACAAAAAAGAATAATCAAAATCAGTTCAGGCCGCCAGCCGCTCTGCCCTCGCTTTTTAAATCTCTGATATCTTCTAAGATATTAATTTTTATTGTATGCTGGAAAGGGCAATTTTGATGTACATGAAATGCAGAACGTACCTAATATATTTAATTGGATAAGGAATAATACGGTATTGTTTAAAATGGTTGATGAATAACCCATATTTTTTTTGTAATATGTAAAAGATAAAAATGGTTACTGTGGGTTATCCTTAGGAGATACACATATACCATCGCTGACTTTTTTATTGATCTTTTTAAGGTATACAATTCCGTAGTACATTAATTTGATCTATCTCGTAAGGTTTAGCCAGCGTTTGCAATGTAAGCGCACAAAAATATGTTTGTTACGACATGACATTACAAATCTTTGAAATTCTCGACTTTTCTCTACGCTAATATGCATGTATACTACATATAAACCTTCCTCTTGAATCACTCTATCCATTGGTTAAAACCGCATGAAAATCCGTTCAGTAGTTTTTCCGTTTATCGCGAACAGACAGACAGACAGTCGCGGCGGGGGACTTTGTTTTATAATATGTAGTGATAAAGAAATCTATATATCACACCTCCAGTTAACTAAACACACTTGGACGCACAGCGTGCCAAACAAATATGTTTGCATACTATACATACTTAATGCATACAATTGAAACTCTTTCGTACTTACCTATTAGATACATACATCGTTACAAACATACAGACATAATTATTTATACATAACTTAAATTTGCATTTGTTTTCAAATGTATGGCGAGATTGATGTGATGCTTAATATATATATTTTTTTATATTTTTATTTATTTTAAAAACTTAACTATGTTACAGATAATAGTTTGGCAGCTTGGCTATTATCTGTAACATAGTACTAAGTTTTTAAAATAAATAAATAAATTAAAAAAAAATATGCTGCTACTATTTAACTGTAGTAAGATGTTGTAATTCGAACTGTCATTATAATAATAGTCTATACTATTCATACACTCGAAATACATAACCTAAATTGAGTCAAGATAAGCTCTACATCCTACAAAATAATTGTTCAATATATAGAAAATAACCAAAACATACTTCCGTGATCAAAAATAGGCAGACGTAGTATACGGTTCACGTTCTGTTGTTTGGCGTTCAAAAAATCGGCACAGGTCTTACCTCTACAAGCGCTGAGTTCTGGGCAGTTAAAAGTTTTTAATTAGTAATTTAAAAAAAAATACAAATACCTAATTACTTATGAACTAACGTTTATTCTGGTATAAATTGTTTGTAAAAATAATAAAGTAGTAAAGAGAAATTTACAGTTATTACGGATGCTATTACGGTTTTAAGTACCTAGGTTTACGCTTTTGATTGTTTTTTTTTGAGGCCGCTATGAACTATATTACTATTTCAGATCAGATACATTATTATACTTTTTTCATTTTATTTGCTTAGTCGCTCAAAAAAGTGTCGTCGTGCAAATTATGTAAAACTTGCTTCGGCATTTTGACTTTGTCTATAAAATTAAGACAAAATTAAGATAAGTGAGGCCGCTATGATCTAAGCTAAACTGTTGGTGTGGTGGTGTCGGTGTTTTCAATAAGTTTAAGTGCACGGTACGTGTTCGGTACACGTGACGTGATTCAGTGACGTAACATCGTACATCGTACAACACTGATTTTGTGTATAATAGTACGAGATTTTGAATTGATTGATTTAATTTTTGAAAATAAGTTGTCCTTACGGGCAGCCCGGCTTGCTCGTGATCGTCGCGTGTCGCAGCATCAATGCTGCAATGGTAGGTAGGTAGATTATCTACTTACTGCTAAGAGTGTTCGCAACGATGTCAAACGAGTTATCCGCATTGATTTTCTTCAAACAATATTCTAATCTAAGGTTTAAGACAAACAAATATATTAGTTTGACGAAACTATTATCATATCTATGGTTTGACTATTATTTTTAGTAATATTTTTGTACATTGATGGGAATATAGTTGTTATGAGGTTGTACTAGAGCATAATTTGGCATGGGATACAAATATTACACAACGATGATCGAAGTGAAATTGACCTTGAATGGCGAGATGTTGCACGTACTTAGATCTGGTCGTATGTAATAATAAATATATTCGCGCAATATAAATAATGTTTACCGGCTGTAATAAATAATAGGCCGTTTGATTATTTATAAGTAATAAGTTATTTTATCGGTTATCTAATATAACGAACACTCCTACCTGCTGATTACATACTAATTATCGCCATCTATTGGTTGGGTGTTTATTAGTAGGTAAATATTTTTTTCCATTCATCGCTAGGTGGCTCTAGCTATCTATCGCGCTGCTAGCGGCATCCAGCGCCTTTGTAGGCTAAAAAATAGTAGCCCGCGGAATTGCCCGAGTTAGGAGGGTCGCATTTCGTTGTATGGGATGAGGTATCTGTACTAGTATAGTATTATGTTATCTGTGGTGTAGACACAACTTTGTTGGAGGTCCCACATTCAGTCCACTGATAATTATTCGGGACATTGTTACGATCGTGACCACGCAATGTCGCGCTCAAATATATTTTTGTAAACATGTTTTAAACACACATTTTTTTATATTCAGGGTCGTTTTAATGCTGCCTCCAACATCAGCCCTCGATCCTAAACACGAAGTTTTTCCTTCCTCGGATATCCGCGAATACGGATACATGTCACTAATTTTTCTTTTTTTTTTTTAAATTTCATTCATGACTTGAAACTTTCATTAGTTATTTTTAATAAATATATTAGCTAATTAATAAAAAAAGAATATTTAAATTCACAGTTGGCGAAGACATATTTTTTTCCTCCTTTTTTTAAAAGAACTCCCACATTAGGTATATTCCTGTGTCGTGGAGGGCAGAAACATTCAAACAACGGACACAAAGAACACGTAGACTCAAGACAACTATTTGTGGATCATACAAGTTTTTGTCAGATGTGAGATTTGAACCCACAACACTCGGTGAAGCGTACTGGCGAGGGTCACTTACGCCACTACGCCGCGCCTGCACGCACTTAAACCATTGCGCCATCCGTTCATTCAATCGCGTAACACATAGATATAAAAAGAAAACAAGTCAGTCGTAAGACTGCACGTCAGAAGTGAAAACATAACTTCACAATGTATTTGCATATACATACACACACACACATCTATATATATATAATTAGGTTAAAAATAAAAAGTAGGTAATAACATATCTAAATGTATACATAGGGTACACTGGGAGTTCTGCGCTCCTGGCCGCTCATAAATGTTTGAATTTCGAATGTTATATTTTTTTAAATATAAGGAACTCCGCTCTGTCTTACGAATTTTCGATCAGGTCACATGTCCTGACGCGAGTTTAACATTTTTTACCCATCCCAAAAAGTGCACAACGCCGCTAAAGAAGTTTTCACTTCATTATACAGTCAAATAAGGTCAATCAGCTTCTTTGTAATAAACGTGAAAACAGTTCTTAAACATATATGAATTTGAGTTTTGTGACGTCATAATTTTATTATTGTCAAACAAGTTACATTTTTTTTTTTGGTTTGACAAAAGAAATACAATTAAAACGTAACCAGAAAATGGTTGCCATAGAAAATGCAATTTATCGAGGTATATTATAATATTATAGTAAACTAGCTGCGCCCCGCGGTTTCACCCGCGTAAGTCCCGATCACGTGGGAATATCGGAATAAAAAGTAGCTATGTGTTAATCCAGATCTCCAGCTATCTACATACCTTTCATCGCAATCGGTTCAGTAGTTTTTGCGTGAAAGAGTAACAAACATCCATCTATCCATCCATACTCACAAACTTTCACCTTTATAATGTTAGTAAGATAATTTGTTTTATCTATAGGGAGAGGCCGAAAAGTTCTAGAATGGAGACCATGGACAGGAAAGCGCAGCGTAGAATGTCCATCATTAAGGTGGATAGACAACATTGTAAAGATAGCAAGTCGACGGTGGATGCAGGCCTCTTCCAACGGGTTTCTTGGAAATCAATCCATGTCCAGTGGTAGACGTATTATGGCCTTAATTATTGAATGAAAAGAAAGTACCCTAAAGGAAAGTACCCTATTGAGACTTCTTTTTTTAAAAGTTTAATTAGGGTAAGTATAATATAAGGCTATTCTAGGGGTGCAGTTGGGTGGAATAAATAAAACACATATGTGTTATTGTTATTTAATATATCCCGCATCATATAATAGTTATTCTAAGTCATATGTAGGTCATGTTAGTCTACAGATAGGTACACAGTATATTCGTCTTATTATTAATTTTATAATATCTCAACTCGGTATTATACATACACAATGAAAAAACCAACAGATCTCTTTTGTAGCCTGTGGAAATGATTTTTAAACACACCTCTCAGGATGACAGCTGTCCAAATTGACATCTGTCAAATTGAGCCTTCTAACTGTTGACACATGTATAATGTAATTTGCCGATGTAAACACTTGCCCATTGATTTATGACAACGTCTCACTAATAAGTTCTGTGAGTGATATTTCATATTTTATTAAATATATTCGGTTGTACTGCCCTGTCGGACATGAAACTAATCAGGTTTCCCAGAAACACATACGTAAGCATAACCGTGTGGTTGGTGGGTACTAAAATGTACCATGCTAAGGACACATATATTATTTTACTTTTTTTTAAAGGAATACCAGCACCGTGGGTCAGACATTACTAGTGTTCCTGTTAACCCCTCCAGCTAAGCTAAATGTTTGTTTGGAGTGGGTTCACGTCGGTGAACGTGATTGTAAATCGAATCGTGATTGTAAGTCCGACGCGTTAGCCACTACGCTACCGCTTTATATACATGCTATGTGTAAAATATTTTACTTTTTAAAAGTTGTTATGGGCCTGTAGCTATACTGCCATTTGTGATATTTTTAAATAAAGTATTTAAGGCATTGTTTCTTATTATTCTTGTCGCCATTTTTCATTTACGTCAAACGAAAAATCATTTCCACAGATCACATAAATAACGTCAATAGATCAACAAAAAGATAGGAAACTTATTTTTTTTTAAGTTTTGAAACGTAACAAGCATTTACCTATGTTTACTTACATTCTAAATTATTTCTAAATATTCTCATCTAATGTTATATTTACGCGAAATGATTATAAACAATATCAGGGGGTATAAAAAATAACTAACTTATCAGACACATTTTTTTGGATCAAAAGCGTGTTAGGGTTCCACACCTCAAGTCTGAATAGGGTTCCTAAATCTGTTTAGGGTTCCATATTTAAAAGACTATTTTTGGTGCTATTTTGCTATTTGTCTTTTTTATAGATGAATTTGTGTACACTTTTGTCTTTTTTTTCTTGTTTTCTTTGGCTTTTTAACGACTTTTGATCAAAAATTTTTATTGTGTCTTTTACAGTATGGTTATATATAGTAAGACCTTATCACAATTGATATAAATATTGTAAAGGTGAAGTAAGGAAGATTAAAATCACTAACTCGTTCTGGTCATTTTAAGTTCGAAACATCACATTTTTTTTAGAAAAAAACTAAAAAGCTCAATATTTTTTCACTACCCAAGTTCAAAAATGTGCGTCTGAAATTTTTATGAAACAAAACAAAAAAACAAAAATTGAGCCTCGAAAAAAAAAACTATTCCTACTACAACACCCATGGACGGTAGAAATAAGGGGGTAAATTTAAAAAAAAATATGCTTTATATTTTTGTCATTTATTACTTTTTTAAAACTGAAGTCCGAATAGAAATTAAAGTTTAAGAAGTTGTTACTAGCGGTACATTAAACGAAAAATCTACTCTCAACACCTATTGCGTATTATTGCTGTGATTTATTTAGTTTTTTTTTTATTTATTTGCTGGTAAAAATCGTAGTCCCACATTTAATATTACGTCGCCATCTTATGACGTCACTCACTAACCATTTAGTATTAGAAATAAATAGTAGTTTCTTTACACATAAGAAACATTGTTGTTGTAAATAGAGCATTTAATACGTTGTACTTGGTGCGAAGCTACTCTAATGCTTTTAATGTATAGTATTATGTGACTTGTTTTGCTGAATTATTACACGTGTAATACTTTAAAACCGGTTGGTTCTTCTGTTAAAAACTTTGTCCATTTTATTGCGGCATATACGTAGCTTCTTTCAAAGGCTTGTTTAGGTATGATAAAGGAAGGGCTTTCGCACGATGAAGGCAAGCGTATTATCCCAAAAAGCCTTGATTAGGCTTTCTATGTGACTATAGCGTTACAAGCTAAACGGACATGTATTATTTTGCTAAATATTTTTTATGGGGTATATCGACATGTCTTCGCCTCCCGCGCTGTGGTCTTCTGAGTATATTACAAGCCTATATAATGTTTTCACGTCTTAAATCAGTTATAGATTACATTTTACTTCGTAGTCCAGTAAAGAATCCGTAAAATTCACTTATTGAAACAAGTTTTTTTTTACATTTTGCAAACACGAACTAATCCTAATAACTGCCGATTTTTACCACAAAAATTTTAGTATTAAGATATTGCTAACAGGATTTAAAAATAAATCACTACACATCAACCACGAGTACAGGTACACCAAAATCTACGTAAAATTGGTTCGAACCAGCAAAATTATTCTCATTTTATTTCAGACACCAGTATCCATTGTCGTAAATGTTACAACTTTGGATATATTTCTTTCCCGCAGTTTCACTCACGTTTATGGTCACTGCTCCGTTCCTAAATGTCGTAGCGTGATGTTAATTAACCTATAACCTTTCTCAAGAATTTACCTATCGATTGCAAAAATAATTTACCAAATCCGACGACTTCCAAAGACTGCGCGTTTAACAAAAAAAAAAAAATAAACAAATTCTTTGGCTTTATAGATTAAGGATCAATCATAATTAAAAATAAATCGCAGGTCATAGACACATTGCTGATGACATTCTAGCCAATTTTACTAATATCAAAATTTAGATCCATACGTGGAATTTAATACAATAAAACGAATTATAGCAAAATAATCTTTGAATCATGTGTGTTGCATTTCGAAATACCTTTAACATGCTTTTATCCGCTTGCATAAGATACAATATTGCAGTGCAATAAAATATCTTTGCTTATACCATGATAATTGTGTAAATTTGTGTCCAATAACCCACATATAAATTGGCGCCCAACTTGGGACAGGGATGTGTTTTTTAATTTTTTTTTATAATACCACAGCTAGAGGGTGAACTTGTATACATATACGCTCATTATTGTGTTATCTTCCGACATATTTTTTTTCTATGTCATCCTGACTTTTTCGAACGTGAATTGGTCCAATTACATATAATTTCAAGTTCACAGTATTTTATTTCTTCCATCGTATTTATTTCGTCCTCTAATTTCAAATCTCGCTATAATTTTTTAAGTCTACCCCTTCATTGCTTTTTATTTTTTGCTGGTTCGAAACAAAAAAAAAGAAAATGACAGTTGATAGAGATTTTTTATACATTTCAAAAAATATGTATATTTTTCCACTTCCGTAGCTACATTGTGTACGAACACAAGTTACGAGCCATCTCTTTGGGACATATGACTAAAACACATCAAAAAATCTAGCTCTTTCTAACAAATTATAACAAAATTCACTACTTCCATGCGTTTAAACGTTGCAAAAGTTAAATTTAGACTTTCAGCTTTATTTGTTTAATATTTTCTTTGACAATGATTGGAAAAAACCTGCTTCCAGCTAAATGTTAAAACATTTTTGTATGATCGCCATTTTTTACATTTTTGCCATCATTTAAACGCATGACACAGGACGTCAGAACAGAAAACACTGAGTTACACTTATTCACGTCTATACTACATATTTTTTACAGTTTTGGTTATATTCATATTTTGTATATACAAATATTTGCAAAAATTGGGGCTACAGTAATGCAAACTTTTTTTATTTTGCAAATAAAAATTATTTATTCTAAAAAAAAATATGAAACTTACAAATTAAATTTAAAAAAAAAGGTTTCATATCTATATTACTCTTTGGATCATTTACTGGCCCATCTCGCTTTATAAAAATAAATTAAATAATAATATTTCGTTGATATGCAGTTATTATATTTTGCATTCTGCGCCCCACTATATTTGAAATACAAAATTAAAAAATATTCAAGAAAACTGTAAAAAATCTAAACTTTTAGAAATCTCCTTATAGGATTATATTTAGTCTGAAAACTTGGTGTTACAATTTAATTGGAATAGACGGATGTCAAAACGCGAAGAGAGAAAAATTCAATTAAAAATAACATTAAATAACCATTTTTTGGCACTCGCCTTGTTAAAAATGGTGAGTTTATTTCTTAAAATACATTATTGATACAATATTTATATTCCAACTCCAATGTTCATGTCAATAATTATGTGAAAAAAACATTTTAATTATTTCAACAATTTTTGATATGTACATCGTACAGTTTTTTTTTACGGCTTTATATTTAAAGTCTTCGCAAAATGTATAAATATATTTTGTTCGATTTTTTTTCATTAAAATAAACTCACCATATTTAATTAATTGTGATAAAAAGAAATAATCATTAAGGCATCCTAGTTAGACAAAGTATTGAGACACTATGTTAATATATAAATAGCCAATCTACATTATATATAAGGATTATTATATTTGGTGTTTTGGAACTTACATATACAAGGAATAACGAAACAAAAAATTAACAAAAAAAATTTAAAATATAAATTAAATGAATTTTAATACCCTATCTAAGTTTATTTTTTTTTTGTTTGCTTCATCATATATTTTGCATTTCACCTATCTAATTACTTATTCGAGCAAAGCCTTACAGTATGTTTTTATCATATGATTATATGTTCGAAGGAAGTAGTATTAGAAAAGGCAACGATCTCTTGATCGGCAATCATTATATATGGTTAAATACATTAAAACTATAAGCACTTAGGCATAAATGATTTACTAGCATTATATGTAGGTATGTATCTATTTCCTAAATTTGACTAGCTAATTTATACTTGTGATATCAGAGGTCGTACCCCTGTTGGTTACTTTGGTTATACAAAAAAAAAAAAATTTTTTTTTTAATTTAGCAAATGAAAAAATTTCAATATTATTGACAAATTTTATGTTGTTTTTATAACATTTTGCGTATTATGATATTTTCGAGAATATATCACGAAAATATAAAACAATTTTTATTTAACAGTTTAAAATTTGTAATTTTAATTAAAAAAAAAGAGCAGCACCTATATTTTTTATGCAAAATTACTTTTTTTTTGTATACCCAAAACATTCCAACTCCATTATTGACTGAATGCCCGAAATTGACATAACAATTCTCCCGTAAAGAATTTTCACACTTATTTATTATTTAAAACATCTCTTTTTTTTCAAAATAATTATTTCTTTTAACAAAAAATGCATATAGTCGTCAAAAAATTACACAAAAGTAAAAAGAAATACTACAACATTTTTTTTTGTTATATACATAACGGTTTGACGACATTTCTTGTTGACTATTGACCAGAAGTCTAATGCCTTATGTTCAATATAATTTCATGAAGACCTAGCACTAATAGTACTTAAATGTACATTTTGGAATTGATTAAACATGAGTACCGCAATTTCTACTGACGGTAAATTCTGATGATTTAATATTACTAGTAAACTATCATTATACTAATTTTATTTTCGTTTTTTTTTTCGTAGAACTCGAAGACTATCATTAGTGACAGAAATGAAAGATAATACACTTATCTATGCTGTTATTCCATATTAAAAAAACAAATTGGTTCCCAAGTTAAATTGGTTCGTAAACTTGAAAACAGATGGCGTTAAGAACGCCGCATATATTTATTATAGAACTATTTTGATCACATTCTGCGATGATACAGTTAGATAATATAATTAATTATATACCTAGATAATATATATTCGGAAAATAGTATGATAGTCGTAGAATAAGTGTGAAAAATCTTTAACCTATGAAATAAACTATATATATATGTATATATATTTTATGTAGAATAGTTTTTTTTAGTATATAGTAATATATTAATATCTTAGTTTATAAGTTTCTAGCGATATGTCTGCCAAATATTTTTCTACACGCTGAAGAATAAAATTAAAACAGCTAAATGTAAAATAAAATGTCTAACATTGAAAACTAAATATTTGAAGATTTTTTATTACTTCTTTATCTTTTATCTCGTTCACACTTCCTAGTGTTGTCTCTTTTCTTTACACATGCGGTGTATTCGTGTCATTGTTAATGTCACATTATAGAACCAGACTCAATACCTTCTTAAACTGAGTTCAACTAATTAATGTTATAGGAAAAACCATGGCTTTTGTATTTAATTTATCATAGAAATATCCTCAAAGTTTAATAAAAACTAAGGAAGTATTCCTTGCACAAATAGCGCAATGGCTAAAGTGGTAAAAAAATTGTGTGGTCGACAAAATAAATAATTGTCCCGAATCCAGGTCTTCGTGTCCGTTGTATGAATGTTTGTGAACGAATAGAAACAGGAATCATTCATAGGGCGTGCGTGGGTTATCTTTTTTTTAAATAAAGAAAGGAAACGATGTTGGAGTAGACATCGGTTAATCGATTTTAAAACATAAAGCCAGCGAGTCTATACTTGAGCACTGTTCTACAATAAGGAACACTGAAAAAATACTCACGTGATTCTTGATTGATGCTTCACTACGTAAATACGGAAAGAAAATCTTAAGGAATGGATTAAACAGGATTTGAAAGCGTCGGCAACGCGCATGCGAGTCCCTTGGAGTTGCAAGCGTAACCGCTGACTATCAGACGGGCCGTATGCCTGTGTGCCACCGACAGGTATATAATTATTTAATAATGAATTCTTCTTAAAAATTAATTCGAGAATGAGATCGGTTCTTGAGTCTTGAGATAGAGTTATTTATTTTTTTATACTAAAAGAAAAATGTGACTGCAAAATTTGTCAGTTCTTTTTCATATCCGCAGCGAATTAAGTAGTTTGAAGGGTTAATTCGCAATCAAATTCACGGTGTTTAAAGTGACTGATAGATATGATTTTACTCATTTTAATAAACATTTATATAAATGTTGCTTTATTAATTTTACTTTAAATTTGAACACCGCTGTCACTTCGGGAAAATAACTGTGATTTTGGTCAGTCAATTGAGACTTTAGTCAACAGCCGTGACTGATTAAAACATCTCAAGTCAATCGTGACTTCGGTCAAGATAAGGTTTCAACGACAACTTCGATAAGTGAACTTTGACTTCGATCGATGTTAAGACTTGGACAATATGTCTCACGAAAACATCTTTAAGTCAAGCGTGACTTCGGACGACACTAGTAACTTCTAGAACGTTTTTAAGGTCAATTGTGATTTCTGCCACTTATTTGAGGCTTAAATCTACATCAGTGACTTATTTAATCAACTGTGACTCATTCGGTCAATAGAAATAGTCTCTGCAATAACCTTTAAGGCGATTGAGACTTCGGTAAACATTAGTGTTCAACGAAAACTTCGGTAAGATAAATTTTGACTTCGGTTAATTGATTGTAGGTATTGGAAAGTATCATATCTTGAAATTTTTATTCAGTAGGCTCTATCTGATTTCTTTATGGCCCTACTTTGGAGTAAGTCGACTCTTTAGATAGCTTTAGATGTCTTCGGCAAACAAACCCAGAAGTACCAAGTTGACTATCAAAAGGGTCAGCAAATGCGTATATATTGACAGTCCAACTTCAATGTTTCTGAGAGAAGTTTTTTACCAAACATACAGATATTTATTGTTGTAAAGAAGTAACAAAAACCTTTAAATACGTACGTTATAGTTAATATAATAATTATTGTATAAAATATGATTTTTATACAAAGTTCAAATCGCACGATACAAGCGTATCGTCGATCAAAATGCTTCAAAAAAGACTTTTAGACATAACTACAGCATTTTTATATAAACACTAGCCTCGTTAGAGGGAAATATTAAAAGAAAAAAGAGAAAAAACTCTCTTAGTATAACAAAAAAATTAAAAGTTAAAAATAAAATTGCCAAAATCGCGCTACGCACGCGTTTCCAAACCTTATTATGAGGGAAAAGAGTTTTTTTCTCGTTACAATTTCCTCTAACTACAGTAAACGGGTATTACACTTACTTGCTAGTCAATAAATATTTTTTTTTTCACTTAGAAGTTAATATTAATAAATAAATCTAACTTTTCTCTACTTTTTCTCGGATCAGTTAGTGTATCTTTATCTAGACACAACCTTTTTATTTAACAGTATTATTTTATTTTACGGATTTCTGAATTTGGCAATGGCTTCCCAGAACGAAAAAAAAAGTTTGTGACTTAAACCAGAGATGGCGACTTTGAAAGCCGACTTCGATTCTACGTAAAAGTCGAATGTTTCGACTTGTAAACATCCTTACTTAACTTATCGAAATGCCGGTAGTGTGCGCATAAGAGAAAAAACTGATTTCTCGATGTCTCGAATATAATAAATTACCGACTCACAAATATCGTCTAAAGACGCTTTACGTCGTTAATACGACTGTCCAAACTTGCAACTTTCATAAAAGTCGACATAACTTCCCAGTTGAAGTCAATTGACTTTCAACTCGTACAAGCCCGACTCGTCTATAAAAAGTCGTTGCGACTTATTCGAGTCATTTCTTTTCAAACGGCTCGAACTTTTTTCTTCGAGACTTCAAAAACCATATCCATTTTAATTTTTTTTACCGACTTTCAATCGGACGACTTTGAAGTCATAAATCCAACTTGCTTCTAACCATTTCAAAAAAGTTTGCCCTATTCATAGTACTACCTCTCCTAGCTTTTCGGCGTATATAAAAGTTTATTATTTTTTTTTATAAAATCTTCTCACTCCGATGTTCATACTATTTTACTACTAAACATATCTCCAAAAATCTAATTTTTTACTCAATATTTTTTTTTCTTATTTTTACAACTTCTTGTGCAGATGGTTCAACCGTAAAAAAAAACTTTTTTTAATTCGCAACCCCGTTTTTGGCCCGCGTGGTGATATCTCCTTATTACTAACTTATATAATCTTATATTTAATTTTCTATATATTTTCTAAAAGTATGTTATTTATTATTACGCATTTACCATGGAATCATAAGCAGCGATAGGGTAATCTTTCAATATTTTTTGACTCACATTTTATCATATATTTGCATTTTCAACCCGTTGAGGCTGCGTCAAGCCATTTCATAACCGCATGTTGCATAAAACAGGTTTTATTTCGATATTCTTTCTTCAAACAAAAAAAAATTAGGAAACTACAGAAAAAAAAAATTAAAAAATAAAATGTCATTAATTGACGAGTTTTTTTTTGGAGTTCTTTGGTGTAAGTTTTAAAATAAGATCCACGTCCACAATAAGAATTAATTGTTTGACATTACTTAATTATATACGTACTTACTATTTATATTATTTTAGCAAAAACTTCTTCAAAATAAATACAAAAAACTTCAACTTAAACACACACGAACCAATTACAATAGCATCAACGACAAACGTGTTTTTCTTTCAATATAACAGTTTGAAAATCAACAAACATATAAATGTTAAACAATCATTTTCTTGGTAACATCAAATACCCATATTCCTTAAAGAAATAATTTGGTAACACTAAAAAAATTAAGTAAATATTCGAAAATTCTTAAATTAATAATAGATACAACAATTAAAGTCGGTAACAGTCTTATAAAAAAAATGACTAAATTTCGTAACGACAAACTTAAATAATTATTAAACTTATTTTCGTAACTTCTAAAATGTATTAAGTCCTTAACCCAAAAAAGAAAAACAAGTCTTCTAGAAATAAGTACAAGCTATTTTTTAATATAATATCTATTATGGACTTATAATCCAACATATTTCGTTTTCACTAATTTATATGTTTTTTTTTAACTTAGACACAAGACAACACCTAATCTTCCAATGCTAAATTAAAAAATTAAAAAATAATACGTTTTACAAAATCATTTCCAACATATTACGTAAAACACTGAAATTTTATAATTTCATTTAAGTACTTATATATAAATATTCACCAAAATTTTATATTGACCAAAATTCTTTTAAAATAAAAGCTGTTTAAAAATATTTTCAAAATAAATTGCAAAATTTAAAAATCCAATTTCACGTTCACCAACTCAATTTCAAAATCACCGAATGCAACGAACTCAATTTTCAAAAAGTTTGATCACTGAAAAAATTGTGGCTAATCGAACTTAGATCCAGTCTTTGTGCACGCAGCAGCATTGAGGCTCCGCTGGGGGCGCCCTCTGGCCTCACACCAGGAGACTCGGAGCTAGCCATTCATCTTCACCGATCTGAAATCATACCAAATATCTTATTAAACTCACAACTAATCCTAACATTTTAAATGCGATATGGAGTTTGTTTCTTCGTTACGCTTTCAGAATTTTATGATGATCGGATGAATAGCACGACAGCGCCAGTGGCGTTGAGTGCCTTGGAGGGGCACTGTATCACAATTAGTTGGGGGGTCCAAATAAAGGGTAAAGATTTCTCGCAAAAGAAATAAAAATGCTTTAAACGGGGGAATCCCGCAATAACCGATGTAGGATGTTTTCAACTTTTGGGCGCACGCTTAACCCGGGAAAAAGATATTGTTTTTTTTACTTTTCTCATTTCTGAAGTGAAAACTCTATAGGCACGTAAGACAGATTTTTTTTGTTTTTTTTTTCCCGGGAAACACGAGATTCAGTGACATTGTGGATAACATTTTACAAATTTTTGCTTACACACGTTAGGGGCCTCTGTAGCCCGGGGCCCCGTATCATTGATACGGCTGATACGGCGGTACCCCTGGACAGTGCATAAAATACAAATAAACATACATTTGTGTTTTTAACCGACTTCAAAAAAGGAGGAGGTTCTCAATTCGACTGTATGTTTTTTTTTATGTTTGTTACCTCAGAACTTTCGACTGTGTTAACCGATTTTGATGATTCTTTTTTTATTTGAAAGCTGGTGCTTCCCGTGTGGTCTCATTTCAATTTGGTCCAGTTCTGACAATGGCATCCATGAGAAAACCATATATAAGTCTTTTATGGGATATTTTTTGTTGAAGTCGGTTTTTTTTAAAGAATTATACATCTAGACATTATTTATTTATCATTATGTTTATCAGCAGTCTGGTTACCATAGTACAGGCTCTGCCTAGTTTGAGATCAGACGGCCGTGTGTGAGGTGTGTCAAGTTATTATTATTATATTATTATTTATTATTAATAAGTTTGAATAATTTAGTAATCTGTATCTGTGTGCAAGAAATAAAAGGGGAATAATGTTTCTGGACAGGTATCAGGTATTAAATTAGTATGGATCATAAAACACATGTGTTGTGATGACTCACGGGCTGCACTTGGAAATGCTGCACAGCTGGGTAATGCAAGACCTGAGGGGGCTGAGACATAGCAGCTACCCCCCCGACAGAGCCCACGCCCCCCACAGCTCCCCCTAGAGCCCACGGGAGCTGAACGCCGCCCATGCTGGAACAGGAACCAGTGTTATTCCAGCCATAGTCCTTACTGCGAATTAAACGGAACACAGTTTTAGTTACCCTACAGGATACAGATCGGTAAGAATTAGGTACATATACTTCACCCCCTTTCTCCTACACACATCTACGCAAACATACACACACTAACACACATCACCTATACACTTATCATCCGTACTTTTTCTCATATAGAACAAATATAGGTAAAAAAGGGGGTTTAAAATATTTATAATTACACACTCAGACGTATCAACACACATATACTTGTATTTACACACACGCGCACATACATTATGTTATGGTGAATGTCCGAAATCGGTGAATGTTAAGAGTTACCGGTGAATTTCAACATTCACCTCATTTACACTTTCAAATCAGACATACGTTAATAAATGTTAACATGATTAAGGCGATTATATAAAAATTTACTAATTTAGATTCGAATATTAGATGCGATTTGTAAAAGTAATAATGTCACAATACACACAACATGAAATTGTACACAAAGTTGCAGTGTTATGTTAAAAACCGGTGTATGACTAAAATAATAAAGAACAGATAGATCCCAGCATTGTTAATGTAGACAGTCAAAGTTGACTTTTACCGGTGAATCTACAAATACACTGGTCAACGTTTACATTCACCGGTAAATCTCGAAATACACTGCGCTGCGAACATTCACCACACACACACTCTTATTCACTTACAGAAATGTTCATAATAACTCACCCCATGTATTGCTGCTGATAGCCTGCGAATTGTCCAGCATATGTGTAGCCTTGTACTCCTTGGACTCCTTGCAGAAACCCTCCCAGCTGTTGAGGGTAGGTGTTGTACCAGTAAGAAGTAGGAGGGACTCCGCCGGCTGTGTAAGCTGCTCCGAACGGGCTGTAAGCTGCCGGGAGCTATAAAAGAAGTTTAATAGTTATTAGTTTGAGCTTGTATGACGAAATTTGACGTCATTACTAACGGGTAATTATATTTTATTATTTATCTTAATCATCTATTTGCCGGCTGCATGTAACGCTCCTATAAATTTATCACACCTTTCTATAATAAAACCTATGTATGTACCTATATAATAGACCGCGAAAGACCACATTTTTAAGTGTCTACAAACGTAACACCAATAATAAATTGGCGTTATCATAGTAAAACTGGGACGCACAGAGTTGGTACATTTTACTGTGAGCTGAGACGAAGTGATTTAGTTTGCTCTGATACATACAGATCACAGATTAACGTTGCCTAAATTCCATCCATCAAAACATTAAGTTCACTCTTGAAATGGAGGTAGACAGATCGTTGCCATTTCTCGATGTTAAATTAACGGTAAGACAAAATGACAAAGTGAGTTGCCTCATGTTCAAGAGGTACTAAGACGCAACGGTTATCGTGACAGTCTAAGACGTCCAATGACGAACCTAAAATAAGTGCATGTGGACATCTCTGTTTAAAAACATAAATTTTTAATTTTGCAAATGTTATTTACAGTTTTTGCAAATTTAATTTAAATAATTTGTTTAAATATAATCACGAACAATTAGTTAGGTATAGAAATAAAATGAAATCAAATCAACGTCAATAAACGAACGCTTAGGCCGATCGTGCCTCTCTATCGCTTGTTCCGCGCTCTCGCTTGCACGCTCGGCTCAGGCGGAAGATGACAATATTTCGTGCGTGCAGCCGGCGTTCATCGATTTATAAGATGTTATCTCGTTAAAAACTTAAAAACAAAAATTTTTCGACTTGCCAATTAAATGATGTCACTACTTGAGAAACATTGCAGACTTCTTTCTCGACACGTAATTATTGCGTAACTCGGTATAATTGGGGTGCTGGCTATGAAAACCTCCCCGTGGTGCACCCTGGGCAACGTCGGCGATGGCGCTTCTTTTGTTTCCTCCCTCTGGAGGGGGCATCATCGCCGTCGGCTAATATTCTGGCGAGGAGAGGTCTGCCTCTAAGGCCACTCTATGTTTTTCCGTCTGCCCTCTGATTCATGCAGAGGGTATTGTATGGAAAAACGAAAAGGGGCGACGGGTTCACGAATACTGAAGTAACTCAGAGGTAGTGGACGCAGGTCTAACATAGACCACCGATCGGTCCAACCGTAACCCTGCCCGTTAATGGACAGACACGGAAGCTCCTTGGAGCTACGAGGAAGAAAACCTCTATAAAAAATCACTAACGTGGGGCGGAAGGGTTTGCCGTCATTGGATTTCCTCAATGACGGTAGGCGTCGGTCTGATACAGGCCACCTTTCGGCCAAGCCGTAATCCTGAATTGACAGGACCGGTGGTTCCTCGGGGCCGCGAGGAAGAAAAACCTCTATAAAAAATAACCCCAATCTCACGCTCTGACGCCCGGCAATGGGATGAATGGCTGAGGGGAACTCAGTCCCGAGGGCGTTCCCGTCGAAGGACGTTAAACTCAAAACATGGCAGAGGTAAATGAGAAAGTATCTACCCAGGTGGGTCCCGGACGTCCTACGTCCGGGGAATCCCACTCGGTGCCAGTCGGCGCCGACAGCCCCCATTCGTATTCTGGGGGGGGCAACCAATGCCTTATGAGCCCTGTAGTCAGCTCTAAATCGGCTACCAACTTAAACGCGGAGGTCGCGATGAGGGAGCCAGAGGAAGAAGTGGCAGTTGGGAAATTTTGGCGTGCTGAAAAGCGACCTCATCCCAGTAGACCTGCTTCTGGACGGAGTAAAAGTCAATCCGAAATCGGTTCCGGGACGTCCTCGAGTGACGAGGCACGGCCGGTTGCAAAGATGCCAACGGCGCGCCGCGGGAGAGGTCGGCCACCTACGACTGGCGCCTATATCGGTGTTGGTAAGGCACGGAAAGAAGCGGCAGCCCTTAGGGCTGCCGATAAAGCCGCAGAAACGGAGGAACAGGAAGAGCGCCTCAAAAACCTATTCCTCGACATAGCTGCAAAACGAGCAGAACGCGCACAAGCGAGAAGAAGCCCTCAAAGAGAAAAGAAATCTGCCTCCAACTGGAAAGGAAAAATCCAAGAGGCGCTAACGCGCATTGAAGAGGTTACTAGGATCTCCAAGGGCCTCAAAGGCACTAATCAAAAAGCGCTAAAGGAGGCGGCCTCCTGCATCAAAGAGGTAATGGAGGGGATCCTGAAGTGCTCTTCCTCCGAGGAGACGGCTAAACTCCGGCAGCATACAAACCGCCTGGAAGAACGACTAGCTGACTCGGAAAAAAACAATGAACAGCTACGTCAGGAGATACGTGCTCTGCGCGAAGATATAGATAACCAGCGCAGTAGCCGTGATAACCCTGCACCGGCGCAGCATATAGAGCCGAATATAGCTAGGCTTATCTCGGAACTAGAGCAACGCCTTATGCAGCGCATCTCCGCTTTAGAGGGCATTAAACTTCGTCCAGCCTTAACGTCATCCAAGTCTACGACCTATGCGGCCGCAACTAAAACGGGTCCTACGGCCCCACAAAGTAAAGATGCAGATGCACCACCGTTCCCCGAAGATACTGCTGCACCTGAGTCGGGAAAGGAAAAGAAAAAAAGGAGGCCCAAAAAAAAGAAGGCGACAGTGCCTGTTCTTTCCATTCCCGCGACTTGCACACAGACCTCCAAACAGGGAGCTTGGGAGGTAGCGGGAACAAAAAAGCGGAAAAAAAAGGGGGCCAAGAAATCCGTGAAAACTGCTACTGCGAAGGCACCCCGGCTTCGTGCCCCCCGCTCAACAGCTGTCGTACTGACGCTGACGGCGGAAGCTGCGGAAAGGGGTGTGAGGTACGCCGAAGTCCTTCAAAAGGCTAAAGACAGCGTGGATCTCCAGGCTCTGAATATTTCAGGAGTTCGGTGTAAGACCACCAGAACAGGGGGCCGCCTACTCGAAATCCCCGGGGCTACCAGTGGTTCCAAAGCCGACGCATTAGCGACCAAACTCCGGGAGTCGCTAGATGCGGCCGCAGTTCGTGTGTCCAGGCCAACTAAATGCGCAGAAATGCGCATATCGGGTCTGGATGACGCTGTTACAGCAGCCGAAGTCGTGACTGCTGTGGCAGAGACAGGAGGCTGCCCCCGGGATCAAATTAAGACCGGAGAAATTCGCTTCGGCCTTAATGGTCTAGGAACAGCGATAATTAGCTGTCCTGTTGCGGCAGCTCAAAAGGTCGCTGATGGCCGAAACCTCCTGATCGGTGGCTT
The DNA here is from genome assembly GCA_963859945.1 of Euplagia quadripunctaria. Taxonomy (NCBI): domain Eukaryota; kingdom Metazoa; phylum Arthropoda; class Insecta; order Lepidoptera; family Erebidae; genus Euplagia; species Euplagia quadripunctaria. The sequence continues at coordinate 1,805,128 of OY982589.1, read as the reverse complement.
TTTGAAGGCAAAGGTACAACTCCTGCAGCCTAAGCCAACAAGGTGTTATCGGTGCTTGTCGGTTGGGCATGTAGGAGTCAAGTGCACCGCGGAGGTAACTGTTGGTGATCGGTGCTTCCGGTGTAGCCAGCCTGGTCACAAAGCCCGCTCTTGTGATGCCCGTCCGCGCTGCTTTAAGTGTGCAGCCGAAGGAAAACCAGCTGAGCACCGAGCAGATAGCAAGACCTGTGCTGCAGCAGGGCCTCAGACCAAAAGTAAAGCTCTGAGTCCCAAAGAGGCACCTGAGGCTACCAACGAAGAACAGCAAGGTTCACAGCGGGATAAGGGCATGGAAATCCAATAATGGACCCACATGTTCGCGTTCTACAGGGAAACATTAACCACTGCGCAAACGCCCAGGATCTTCTGCTCCAGAGCATGGCTCAGTGGTTGATTAATGTCGCTGTCATCGCCGAGCCGTATTTCGTTCCTCCTGGGGACGTCTGGATAGGGGACCTCGACGGCTTGGCGGCTATTGTCCGTGGTACCTCTGCTGGTACCCCTCCCTTCTCCGTTATTGCAAGGGGACGAGGATGCGTGGCAGCGGCAGTTGATGAGGTTGCGGTCGTGGCTGTTTACTTCTCACCGAACCGTGCACTGACTGAGTTCGAGGATTGGCTCACTCAGTTGGCCGTCGTCGTCGAAGGATGTCGCCCTCGCCCTACATTGGTTCTTGGGGACTTCAATGCTAAGTCAACAGCTTGGGGTTCCCCAGCCACTAATGCGAGAGGTGCGGCATTGGAGGAGTGGGCCGTGTCATCTAGCCTAGTCCTCTTGAACCGGGGTTCTGTCCCCACGTGCGTGCGTCAGCAGGGTAGTTCGATTGTAGACATCTCGTTTGCAAGCCCTGCTCTAGCGCGCCGTGTCCAAGGCTGGAGAGTCTTAGAGGGGGTGGAGACATTGTCTGACCATCGATATATTCGATTTGACGTCTCCACCCAGACCTCTGATGCGCCGGTCAGGACGGTTCCACCTAGTCGGCGTTGGGCGCTTAAGCGTTTGGATCGCGAACTCCTCCTGGAAGCCTCCATCGTACAAGCCTGGGTCTCAGCACCGGATAGGCCTGTTGATGTCGATGTTGAAGCCGATTGGTTCCGGGAGGCCATGTCACAAGTTTGCGATGCGGCGATGCCCAGGGTTCAGCCCAGAACTGCGAGGCGCCAGGTGTACTGGTGGACACCAGAGATAGCGCGGATGCGTGAAACCTGCGTGGTCACACGCCGCCAGTACTCCAGATTTCGCAGGAGGCGTCGCCGCCATGATGACGCCAGCGCCCAGGAGGCAGAGCTTCTATCGTGTTACAGGAGTGCCAAGAGGACCCTTCAAGCGGCAATAAAGCGGGCCAAATCAGAGGCCCGCCGCGAGTTACTAGAGACTCTGGAACGTGATCCGTGGGGGCGCCCCTACCTTTTGGTAAGAGGCAAATTGCGCCCATGGGCTCCCCCGTTGACCCAGAGTCTCCAACCTGAGCTGCTTGAAGGAATCGTTGGCTCCCTGTTCCCATCGCGGGTGGAGGAACTCACGCCTCCGCCAATGGCTCTGCCTCAGTTGCTCAACGCTGAAGACGACGACGCCCCCGAAGTCACTCGGGCGGAATTAAGGGCTGCGGTGCAACGGCTTCAAGCCAAGAGCACCGCCCCAGGACCCGACGGCATCCCAGGCCGAGCGTGGGTTCTAGCCCTTGAGGCTCTCGGGCCTCGACTAATGGGGCTCTTTAGCGCATGTTTGGAGAGAGGCCAGTTTCCGAAATTGTGGAAGACGGGGAAACTGGTCCTTATCCGTAAGGTGGGGCGCCCGGTAGACTCACCATCTGCCTATAGGCCCATCGTGTTGCTCGACGAGGTGTGCAAGCTCTTTGAGCGAATCATCGTGGAACGCCTCGTCGAGCACCTTTCGAGAGTGGGGCCGGACCTGGCGGAAAACCAGTTTGGCTTTCGCCGGGGGCGCTCCACCGTGGATGCAATCATGCGTGTAAAGGCTCTGGCGGAGGAAGCAACATCCAGAGGTGAGGTGATGTTGGCGGTGTCACTCGATATCGCTAACGCTTTTAATACCTTGCCCTGGATTTGCATCAGAGAGGCGCTAGTTTTTCACAGAGTTCCTCTCTACCTCCGCCGTATTGTTGGGGCTTATTTATCTGAGAGAGCCGTTATCTACCCGAGTCGGGCAGGTTACGGTCGGCGAGATATGTCGTGCGGTGTTCCACAGGGCTCGGTGTTAGGACCACTCTTGTGGAACATCGGTTACGACTGGGTGCTTCGCGGAGTGCTTTTGGGAGGTGTCGCCGTCACTTGCTACGCTGATGACACCCTTGTGACGGCGAGAGGCAAGACATACCGCGAGGCTACCATAAAAGCCACGGCCGGGGTCGCTCAAGTCGTTGGAAGGATTCGGCGGCTGGGTCTCGAGGTGGCCCTGCATAAATCGGAGGCCCTTTATTTTCACGGGCCTCGGAAGAGGCCACCAGCGGGATCTAGCCTTATCGTGGGAGGCGTTCGCATCGGCATCGAGCCCTCGATGAGATATCTAGGGCTCGTACTCGATAGTCGATGGGATTTCGGTTATCACTTCCGGAATCTGGCCCCCAAACTTACGAGGACGGCGGCTGCTCTTTCACAACTGCTGCCGAACTTAGGGGGGCCCGACGCCTCCTGTAGGAGACTTTACGTTGGAATCGTACGGTCCATGGCCCTATACGGGGCACCTATTTGGGCGACGACCCTGACGGCCCGCAATGCCGCCTTACTGCGGCGTCCACAGCGAGTGATGGCCGTCAGAGTCATAAGGGGATACCGTACGGTTTCCTTTGAAGCGGCAAGTCTCCTAGCCGGTACTGCGCCATGGGACCTGGAAGCCAAAAGCCTTGCGTCGTTACACCAATGGCGCAAGGAGGCACTAGAGCGGAACCTGAGACCCGCACCTCGCGAAATCGAATCGCAACGGTCCCAGCTTCGCCAGGTTCTAATGGCCGAGTGGACAGAACGACTAGAGCGACCGAGCGCAGGGCACGCCACCATTGCGGCGGTAAGGCCCATCATGGAGGATTGGCTTGAGAGGCGACACGGCAGCCTCTCCTACCGGCTGACACAGGTGCTGACCGGACACGGCTGCTTCGGAAAGTACCTGTGTCGAATAGGCCGAGAGCCAACGTCTGTGTGCCATCACTGCGGAGGCGGTTGCGAGGACACTGCACTCCACACTCTAGTAGAGTGCTCAGCGTGGGTGCAGCAGCGGTGCGACCTCGCGACTGCTATTGGTGTGGGAAGCCTCTCGCTAGAGGCCATGGTTCTGTCCATGGTCCAAAGTGAGAGTGCTTGGGATTCTGCCGTCTCGTTTTGCGAGGAAGTGATGTCCGCTAAAGAGGCGGCGGAAAGGGAACGGGAGAGAGCTAGTACTCTCCCGTCCCGCAGAAGAGGCACCAGGCGACGGAGATCGCAAAATGATCTCCGACCTCCATGAGCGCTGGCCTGGGGGTGACGAGTGAGGCTGCTCGTTACCCTAGCAGAAGCAGGCCTGAGATGGTGGCGCGATGTGTTCCGCGCGCGCCTCTGATGGAAGGGGGGCGAGGCCCCCCGTACGTTTTGGTGTGTCTGCCTATTATTTAATAGGCAGCCAAGGTCTGCCGGGGTTCTCGGGGACTTCCTTCCTAGGGTATACCCGAGTCCCTTGCAATAGACCCACTTATGTTGGAACACCGTGTGGTTTTAGTCGGTTCGATTCCGACATACCACTTCATCGCTAGCCCCGGTGAATTGATGACCCGTGGGGGTTTCCACACGATAAAAAAAAAAAAAAAAAAAAAAAAAAAAAAAAAAAAAAAAAAAAAAAAAAAAAAAAAAACTCGGTATAATTATTACATTCTCAGTAAAAGTATATCCGCGAGTATGATAATGTTCGCACGTGTTTCTATTAATTGTGACAGTTTGTCCGCCATCATCTCACTTCTTCTATATTTTCAGTTCTGTGCCCTGATTCCTTACAGACCCCATGACCCCAGCGTTTTGATCTCGAAAGGTTGGATAAATAAATACGTACCAATGAAATTACAATTTCAATAGCTAAGAATATAATGAATATTAAACACAAATTAGAACCTTTCAAATGTAAATGGTAATGGCTGAAAGAATTATTTTACGAAAATTATAATTATGGGAATAATTTATTAATTTATTCTTCAGAACATAGTTATATTTTATGTTTAATGGATTTCATTTTGTGTATTTTTAGTAAATTATTCATTGGTAATGAGAGATGCTAGATAATTACTGAGTCTTTGTTGGGATTAAAAACGAGTGTCTTAGCAAGTATATACGAGAAATATGTATTTATAAAGCAAGTTATTAATCTATATATAAAAATGAATCCATATTTCCCTTGGTCACGGCATCACACGTGAACGGTTGGAGGGATTTCGCTAATTCTTTTTTGAAGTGAAAACTTCTTTAGCGGCGGTGTGCACTTTTAGGGATGGGTAAAAAATGTTAAACTCGCGTCAGGACACGTGACCTGATCGAAAATTCGTAAAACGGAGCCGAGCTTCTTATATTTAAAAAAATATAACATTCGAAATTCAAACACTTATGAGCGGCCAGGAGCGCAGAACTTCCAGTGTACCCTATGTATACATTTAGATATGTTTTTACCTACTTTCTATTTTTAACCTAATTATATATATACAGATGTGTGTGTGTGTACGTATATGCAAATACATTGTGACGTGAAATACGACTGACTGTTTTTTTTTTGTGTGTTATTGTCAGGAGAAGGTTCTTATGAAAGAAAATAGTCAGTCATGGTACTGCCGACAGAAGTGACAACTTAAACGAAAAGACGAACTTAAAACGTCACACTAGCAGGTTGGTGACATTAATTAATAAGGAGCTGACAGAACTCAACGTTTAGATTAGCGCTCTCTAGTGGATCTATATATGTATTATTAGCGTGATAGTCACGAGTTCAGTGCTTTTTCACCATAGCAAAAGTGCACAAACGTTCCTAAAGAAGTTTTCACTTTAAAAAATTAAGAAAGTTGCGCGGAAAACTAGTTGCGACCATATTAACTTTTCGTGTAACCTAAGGTTACACGAAAAGTTAATATGGTTTTGACATAACTGTCAGTCGTTTGACAGTTGGCGCCATTGTTCAATATTCAAAGTTAAGACAGGACGTCTGTCGGGTCAGCTAGTATTAATAAAATTATAAAACCCGACTGCACTGCCTAAATAAAAAGGGATTTAAGGATTTTTAAAGTAAAAAAATCTTCTTGAGGCACGTTGGGCACTTTTGGTATGGAGAAAAATCACTTAACTCGCGTAACTGTCACGCTCAGATACATACGATGTGTCTGACGTGCAGTCCTACGACTGTTATTTTTACATTAGAAAATGGCGTCATTACAGCCGCCATAGTATTTTTATTGCCTTTATTACTGTTCAAGCATTTAGTAGTTACGGTTTAATAAATAAACTCGCATATACACGAACCCTGAAAACATTGCACTCTTTTTGGGCAGTGTACGGAAAAGGAGCCGATATCCTAGGTCCCGTCTATTTATCCCGAGATGGTGGCGCGCGTGCCTCTCTTACTAAAAGAGGATAAAATTCCTCACAATACAATACAGGGTCGCCTGTTGTTTAACAGGCGGCCAAGTCGGCCAGGGTTTACAGGGATTTTCTTGTTTTTTCTTGTTTAAAAAAGACAACTCCCGCATTAGGAATTACTCTTGTGTCGCGGGGGACTTTACAAACATACAAACAACGGACACAAAGAACACCCAGACTAAGGTGGGAATCGAACCCACGGCCTAAGGCATAGCAGTCAGGGTCACTAACCACTAGGCCACCAGGCCAGTCAAATTTTTTGTAAGGGTACACCTGAGGCCTTGGTAATAAGGACTGTGACGGAACACCGTGTGGTTTTAGTCGGTTCGAGTCCGACATACCACTCTACCGCTTAGCCCAAGTAAGGTGATGACCCGTGGGGGTTTCCACAAGTTAAAAAAAAGGTCCCGTCTCTATATAACGAAATTCATCAAAATTGGTTGAGCGGTTTAGGAGTGAAAATGTAGCCGACAGACAGAGTTACTTTTTATTTATAATGTTACTGTACATTAGCAACCCGCCCCAGCTTCGCACGGGTAGCAGAGACATCTTCAACAATCATCAACATATTTCAACCAATTTACACAAAACCTTAACACATTATATACCTAAACCTTCCTCATGAATCGCTTCATCTATTGGTGAGAACCGCATGAAAATCCGTCCAGTAGTTGTTGAGTTCATCAACAGACAGACAGACAGACAGACGCAGCGGGGATATTGTTTTATAATATGTAGTGATGTACATAACAATGGTGCTACAAACGAGTGTGTAGTTTATAGCTGCACTAATATTCTGTTGACTGTTAAAAAAACTGTGCTTTCCTATAACTTCCAGTAGCTCTAATTCGAGCAAAAATCTCTTGTGCACTACTTACTCCAGGTTTCTTACCTGTCCCTGGCAATAAGGACTGTCACAGAACACCGTGTGACTTTAGTAGACTTGAGTCCAGCATACCACCCTACCGCTTAGCCCCCGTGGGGTGAATAACCTTGGGGGTTTCCACGCTTTAAAAAAGTAAAGATTTCTTACCTGTCCTTGTGCCTGAGCATTATTGGGGTCTCCAGACTCCTTGCCCCAGGAGCACTTGACAGGCTGGCCGTTAACATCAGTGTTGTGGACGGCTACGATGGCATGAGTTGCACTTTCCTTTGTGGAGAACCTGGAGAAGATTATAGAAGAGATTATAGAAGAATTATAACAAAACAAGCTGTTATTTCGCGTGGTAATTTTGGTGAAACCTATTCCACGGGAATCGTAAATATTTCCGGAATAAAAACTAGCCTATGTGCTATTCCAAACTATAATCCATATCGGTGCCAAATTTCATCCAGATCTGTTCAGCCGTTTTTGCGTTAAAGAGTAACAAACATTCATTCCAATAACCTAACACATACACATGGTCACACGAAGACATACGCACACACTTCATACCTAAGCACAACACATATAAAAATACACCGTACAGGTACGCACTACCGAAATATATATAAATAAACACACACATGCACACACACATAAATACGCACACACACACTCACTCGCACACACACACACACAAATGCAGGTGCGCGTGCCCGCTTACATGCGTTTTGACACATAATTTTTCTTATTAAAATTATCTCTATATTGCATAAAAATGGCATTAACATCATATTTTCATGTAAATATTTATAGGTACTACCCGTTTACGTAACACGGAATGCTGTTCCCCGTAATACAGGATTTTCTACCACGGGGACAACTGTTTAATAAGCATTATTCATTTTTGTTATTATTCTTATGTGATGTATATATGTGTGTGTGTGTGCGTGTGTGTGTGTGTGTGTGTGTGTGTGTGTGTGTGTTCTTGAAGCCAATAAATTATTATTATGATTGTCGTCGCCACATCAAAAACTTATTTATTTTATTAAAATTAGGGACAAACTATAATAGATGATAACACAGTTCACTATTTAATAAGAATAAGTTAATAGACATTATTTTGACTGGTTATACCGGTAACGCAATGGTATTGGTCGATTGATAAATATTAATGAATAGTGGGGTTATAAAAGGGTAGGAATAAGACGAGAGGAATACGACGGAACGATTGTCTTGAGTGCGAAGAGTGGTACGAACAACTTGGCAGTTACTGTAGTTAGTGTTTTTCATATTTTATATCAGTGGTTGTGAGAATGTTTCTAATATTATTCATCCATCCTCATAATCTTTCACCTTTATTATACACTAGCAGCGCCCCGCAGTTTCACCCGCGTAAGTCCCGATCCCGTGGGAATATCGGGATAAAAAGTAGCCTATGTATTAATCCAGGTTTTCAGCTATCTACATACCAAGTTTTATCGCAATCGGTTCAGTGGTTTTTGCGTGAAAGAGTAACAAACATTCATCCATCCATCCATCTATCCAAACTTTTACTTTTATTATATTAGTGGGACTAGTGGGGCCCGGCGTTTCAATCGCGTACGTTTAAGACAGTAAGAATAAGACACCATTTTTGAGTTTGAAAGCGTTTGAGCTTTTGCTAGTTTTAAATCGTACCTGATGAAGGCATATCCCTTGTCCTTGAAGACCCTGATCTCTTGGATGGTGCCGAAGGGCTGGAAGGTCTTCTGCATCAGCTCCTCAGTGAGTCCAGTGGTGAGGCCCCCGCAGTAGACCGTGCAGTTAGTGGGAGAGCTCTGGTTGTATACTTCGTCGAAGGTCAGGGGTTTAGAGTTCACTGGAATTGGAAATTGAAGAGTTAGTTACAGTTTTGATAGAAAGCGATCATCGGAGTCTGTGAATGTTTACTGCACTATAAAAATCTGTAATTATTTATGAAAAATATGGAAGAATGTCATTCTAAATTTTTGTGTTTGTAGCTATATGTAATATAGATAATGTTCGTGGGAGAGCCATGCTTCGGCACGTATAGTTCGGCTCGACCAGAGTGTTACCACGGCCTCACAGAAAACCGGCAGTGAAGCGACACTTCCATTGTTTTTCGCCGAGTGAATGAGATTACCAAAGGCTCTAACCCTTCCCTCTACCCCTATTCCGTCATCTCCCTCCACCCTCTCCCCCACTTCCCCTACTTCCACCTTGGGTGCTTCGTACACGGTCGTGCATTTTGAGTCGGCGCCAAATAATAAAATGATTAATTACCTACGTATAGCCATGTCTATTTCTACGTAGGTACATATAAATTTTGGATAATTAATCAGTTTGTTGTTAGGCGCCGACTCAAAATAAGTTTATATAAAATTTGATAGTTTATGTAAATAAGCTCAAGACTTCAGAGGTTTATTTATTTATTGCTTTTTAGTTATTTCGTCGGTTTAATTTTTTGTTAAAAAGATTTTTATTATTTTAGAACTAATTACTCAGTTATTGAGAAAATCCATATAAAACTGACTTAAAAGTTTTCAAAGTTAGTTATTATGGAGTTTCAAAGAAGGAAAAATAAGAAAATAAAAATAGAGTATTCTTAAGAATTATTCCAGATATATAGTTCCAGAGATTAGCCCGTTAAAACAAACAAACAAACAAAAAACTCTTCAACTTCGTTATATTAGCATAAAAAAAATTATCATCAAAAAAACTTTATTTAATTCAGTTGTAATGGAAATAACTTTAAGCCGGAAGTACGTCATGCGTCGCGTCGGAAGGCATTACACGCCCGGATATTACGATTTGCCATGTATGTATATGAGCTATTGTTAATAGTGTTGCCAGATTAAGAACGCAAGGTCGCCGTAAAAATTCGTAATGACAAGGTAGGCGCTAAGATTGATTTCATTATTTGAGTGCTAAAAAAAACAGTCAGTCGTAGGACTGCACGTCAGAAGTGAAAACATAACTTCACAATGTATTTGCATATACATACACACACACATCTTTATATATATAATTAGGTTAAAACTAAAAAGTAGGTAATAACATATCTAAATGTATACATAGGGTACACTGGAAGTTCTGCGCTCCTGGCCGCTCATAAATGTTTGAATTTCGAATGTTATATTTTTTAAATATAAGAAACTCGGCTCCGTCTTACGAATTTTCGATCAGGTCACGTGTCCTGACGCGAGTTTAACATTTTTTACCCATCCCAAAAAGTGCACAACGCGGCTGAAGAAGTTTTCACTTCAAAAATTGAACCGAGTGTTGTCTGGTTTGGTTTTGAAAGAATTGCAAAAAATACCAAAAAACAAGGTTTTTGAGCAATACACAACAGATTTAATTTTACTAGAGATCGCGTGGTGGTCGAATTTCGAATATGGTTTATTTCATTGGCCAATATTACTTGACCTGTCATTGTATAGACTTTTGTACCATGACAGGTTAAAATATATACTGGACACTCATAGCTGTATGTACCCATTTTTGCATTTTTTTTAACTTTGTAGCAAATATTGTTCAAAAATTTTAGCATTCGTCACTTCTTCTCTGTATAAACTATAAGTGTGCGAAATTTCATACTCCTCCGTCCGCCCAATTTTCGTAAAAAGGGATCCAAAGTTTTCGCTTCACGTATTAATATATAGATTGGTTCATTATATTTGTCAGATATTATTTTCTCTTTTTTCTCGTTCATTATAATAACCTGGCTGTTCCGTCCACATCACTAGGTGTTAGCAAAATACCAGCGCTACTTCCTGGAAGTGGCATTACGGTGAACTAACGACCATTTTTGACACATGCAGAGGTAGTTTTTGATAATTGTAGATGTAACTCCACAAAGCCACAATCCAAAAGTTGAAGTTGATAATTGTAGATTTGTAAAATTAATTTAAATACAACTTTATTGTAAAACAACGAGTTTTGTTTACTTAAAAAAAATATGAAAATTCGTTGTAAATGAAATGAGTAGTAGGTAGGAGTTTTTACTTTCATAATCATTTCATAATGATATTTCGACTAATTCAATAATATTTGTATGTAGCTAAATACATAAGTAAATAGATAGCTTAGCCTAGGAACTACCTACTAGTTTTGACGTGACAACGTCTTATAAATTGGTTTGCCGGGTGACACTTCAAGAAACTGCGTTACGCTCCGCTCACGTTATGCGCTCACAATGAGAGCGAGTGAGAGGCACGCGTCCCTTCCACTCGGGCATGGTTAGCCCGCCTAAGAGCGAGAGAGACAGACATAAAAAGTGAAAGGCACGCGTCCCTTTAAATATAATTCTTTGTATAAATAAATGTTTTAAATTGTTACTATTATTTCATCCTTCTTCCTACTATACGAATGAATATTCACATTAAAATTATTTTACCACTCAAAGTCGTTGTCACGTAAAACTTTCGCCCGTATACCGACTTTACAGGCAACCAATTTTTTTTTTTTAACGGGTAAGTCACTCGTGTGTCACTTTTGTCACCCTATCTACTTATTTATTTATTAATCCAGGTATTTTACTCGGTGGTAAAAGCGAAATACCTACATATTAAAAAAATAAACAAATTATGTACTAGTAGGTACATAAACATAATTTTTTAGTCTTACCTTTCGGCGTTTCCAGGTAATTTAAAAAATGTTATCTCTGGGTGCGTTTTTCAAGAATTCAAGCAACCAAAAACAGCACAATATAGTCTATTATTTTTAATTACCATATTAAATACTTAAATATTTGTATTTATTTCAATGAAATACACAAATCGCACGCTTACTGCTTAAAAAACCTTCGCCTTCGCGGATTCCTGAGAAAAAGGGTCTTGAAAGACAGACAGACAGACGGACAACAAAGTGATCCTATTAGGGTTACTTTTTTATTTTGAGGAACGCAATCCCAAAAAAAGGTAATTGACAAAATCTTTATTTAAGCGAACGAAGCCGCGATCAAAAGTTAGTCTATTTTACTAAACCAATTTTAAACAGTCTTGTTACAGTCTATTGCATAAATCATCATTGTGATACACAACGCTACACAGTCTGCTCACCCCTAAAAGGTTCAATGGCGTGAAAGTCGACCGAACACAATTCAGCAAAGCCGAATATTGATCGGGCGCTGAACCCCCGGCCTCTGGTTCGTAAATTTTTAATAAATTCTTAGTATTATGTTAAATCGTTCTGAAATTCCAAGAGGGTGAGGAAAGCTTAGCTTAAATTTGAGCAGAGCGATCGAGGATTTACCATATAGAAGTTCACTTCTTTTAAAGATTTTATATCTGGAAGGGTATAAGGCCTATTAAAAAATCAGAAAAAACATTTTTGGTAAATAAAGACACGTTAAAAAAATTGCAATGATAGTCTAGATCTAGTCGATATTTTACGTGAAGTGACTACCGTCAGACCTCCACAACCCACGTACTAGGCGATAACGAAGTTCTGTAGTTAGACCAGGTTGTCGGGCTTTTTAGGGCGCCAACTACCCGTAACGAATGCCACAGATGTTCGTATGGCAACCTTGACCGACGGCTTAATGTTCTCTCCGAGGCACGGGGGAAGATATCGTGTGATAGTGGTTTAGACTCCCGAGGAAGCTCACAATGAAGGTACTCACGTTCGTTCTTCGGTGCTGGAGGCTTCCGCGTCGCCCAGTTGGTGCGAATCGATCGAGAACCGAGCCACTGACCATTCATTGATGTGATGGCTGATTCTGCTTCCTATAACAAATGAGAGATCATATTTTAATAATTATAGCTTACTAGCTGCGCCCTGCGCTTTCACCCACGTAAGTCCCGATGGTTTAGAAATATCGGGATAAAAAGTAGCCTATGGACATTTTTGATAGTGACTATAGTGCATTTATTAAAACTGTGAAAGACATCCTCCATAGCAGGTTGGCCTTGGAAGGCCCTGCGTAACCCAAGAGGCGTCTGAATCTGCTGACGAGCCTGTGTTGCTGCTCATTGTGTAGTGTTGCTTTTTGTTTAGCTATTGTGTCTTGATGTATGCACATGTTTGTTGCGTTGCAATCCAGGTCAAAACTCTGAATTTGTTTTATGTGATATTGTTGGTTGTAATGTGTTTTGTGCATTTAAATAAATAAAAGAAAAAAAAAAAAAAAAAAACCAGGTCTCCAGCTATCTACATTCCGAGTTTCATCGCAATCGGTTCAGTAGTTTTTGCGTGAAAGAGTAACAAACATCCATATATCCTCACAAACTTTCACGTTTACAATATTAGTAGAATTAAAAAAAAAAAACCCATCATCAGATCATTGTCACTAAATCCAATCTGTTGAACTCGTCAAAACGAATCATATGAGCCCAAACTCGAAGGGTTTACTAGCAGCCACTGAAGAGTTCCGCCATCCACTTCCTGGCTCCATCATCAGTTCCGCGCTAAGATGCTAAATTCTAGTATTGTCAGCCAAACTACATATACATACAAAGTTTCATTTACTTCATACATTTGTTTTCATGGTTGACTGTTGTTGTTGAAAATTGACTTTCAGAAGGTCGTTCGCTTTGACAAATTCTACATTAACGAGAGAAGCCGCGGGCAGAAGCTTGCAAAGTGAGATCAAAAAGATCGCTTCCAAAATAACCTGGTGTTAGATTCTTGGTGAAAAAAAAAAAACAGCCGAATCGAGTACCACCTCCTATTTGCAGTCTGTTAAAAAGAGAAAGCTCTATAGATTCATTGCACTTTATGGTTCCTAGGGGAGCCATGTTTGATTCCAATAAGATGTGTAAACACCTCACAGCAGAGAAGTTCACCCCAGATGACCAGAGATACGTGTACTATAACTTTCCAGATCTCATCGGGTTTCATCCTATGGAAGTATATACTTAATATGGGAGTTAGAGGGGTTGATACAAACCACCAGGCAGTGGAGGACAGAGGTTTTCTTTACGATCGACTACATATAATCGTGGTGATGATGTAAGAAAAAACAGGCCAAATGTGAGTGTTGGCGCACCGATGGTTCCGGAAAATATTTTTATCATATGATGTAACTAAAAATTTACGGTTTTCGCAATTTTTCCTTTATCTGCACTATATGATGTTGCTTCGTACCAAATTTCAAGATTCGGAGTTCACGGGAAGTACCCTGTAGGTTTTGATTCCCTTGCGAGTGTCGAAAATTTGCGGAAATTTGCGGCCTGAACGGTTGTATCTTTTGATTGCGTTGGCTTAGAAGTTTGATTTTTTCACAGCTCCAAGAGACAGTAGACTTGAGTATTTGATTCGATCGTATCCACGCGTTCCTGAGAAAAAGGGTCTTGACAGACAGACAGACGGACGGATGGACAGACAACAAAGTGATCCTAAAAGGGCTCCGTTTTTTTCTTCGAGGTATGGAACCAGTTGGAACGAAGATCCTTTCCGATCCTATTTATAAATATGTTTAATGGATTGAATAAATTGTATCAAAATATACTAAAAGGGCCAACGAATTATCTTCCATGTGCAAGGGCGGAAGGTATGGTGTACAGGAGTACCCCTGGACAGCTTTAGCAAGAGATCAAAATGCACGAGCTCCAGAAGGGAGACTCACCACTCTCTCACCAATACTGCCGATGTGCACCGACTGCGCCCTGGCAATATCTCTTTTGGAGGACCTGGAGGCGAAGTTGGATTGCTTTTTTAAGACGCTGGTGTTACATTTCGTACTGCCGCTGCATTTGCCCATGCTTGATAACATTCCTGCTTTCGGCGGGACGCCATTTTGCAGGATCGACCAAACCAAGGCTGGGATTTGCCACCAATGGGAATCAGAGAGGATGAAATGAAAAGCTCCATTCCCTGAAGCACCACATCAGCCACAGAATCGGCAAAGAAGTTGGGATCCTCCGGCTTCAAGCTGACCTGCCTCCAAGGGTAGGATGCAAAGAAGGTTCACATCCCATGCCAGTCTGCTGACCTATACACACACAGCGACGATTAGTTAACGAAATTCTATAATTGGATTAAGAATTTAATGTAATCAAAATTAATCATGTATAATGTAGAAAAACTGTTGAATTGACCATCACTACAAATTATAAAACAAAGTCCCCCGCCGCGTCTGTCTGTCTGTTCGCGACAAACTGAAAAACTACTTAACGGATTTTCATGCGGTTTTCATTAATAGACAGAGCGATTCATGAGGAAGGTTTAGGTGTACCATTTGTTACGATTTTGTGTAAATTGATTGAAATATGATGATGATTGTTGAAGATGTCTCTGCTACCCGTGAGAACCCGTTGCGGGTTGCTAGTCAATAAATAAATTACAATTAAAATTGCACTAAATGTGTGTACGTGTGATTGTGTGCGTGTGTGTAAGCGTGTACGTGTGTGTATCTCTTTGTGTGTTCTAATCTTTATAGTGGAAGGGTTGTCTGTTGAAAGATCTAATAAATTGGGATTAGCCCACAAGCCAAACAGCAACATGGAGTCTAACCATTCATAATATATGTGACAATTGAACATTATGAAGCCATCCGAACACAACGCGCGATTAAGTAATTACCATTATTGATCCGTTAACTAAACGTGGAACATGACGTGTCGTACTGTTGTCGACCTTTGCTGGGCACAACTGTAATTTTCTCTGACTAAAGATAAAATAAACATACGGTCAAATTGAGAACCTCCTCCTTCGTTTAATAAACCTAAGTTTAAACTTGACTTAACTTAAAATGTGCCACTTAGGTAAATCAAATCAAAATGGAACACTTGCTCAAATCACTGAAAAGGCATGACTTTAGGCACTAGACTCGTGACAGTCACGCTAATAATACATTTATATATCCACTAGAGGGCGCTAATCTACACATTGAGTTCTGTCAGCTCCTTATTAATTAAGTCACCAACCTGCTAATGTGACGTTTTAAGTTCGTCGTTTCGTTTAAGTTTTCACTTCTGTCGGCAGTCCCATGACTGCCTATTTTTTTTAATTTATGATTTAGCTATATTTGACTAACATTTAAATATTTAAACCGACTTAAAAGCAGAAGAGTCAATCAATTCGGCAATACATGTTTTTTTTTCGTGTGTATGTCACGCGTGTGTTTTGTAACTTCGCCATTTATAAACCGATTTCAATTTTTTTTTTTTTATTGAATTGGTGGTCCTTACACAAGATTGGTCCCATTTAAACTTGAAGAAAATATTCCACCTCGAAGGGTGGAAAATTAAGGGATGAAAAATACATGTATCTTATTTTTTTTTAGTATAGGGGGCAAACGAGCAGACGGGTCACCTGATGGTAAGTGACTACCGCCGCCCATGGGCACCTGCAACTCAAGAGTCACAAGTGCGTTGCCGGCCTTTAAGATAGGAGTAGGGGAGGATGGGAAGAGGAGGAGAGGAAGGGTGAGGGGAAGAGGGAGATAGGAAAGGGTCTGGGCTTCCGGTAAACCTCACTCACTCGGCGAAAAGCAATGCAATTATGGCTTCACTGCCGGTTTTCTGTGAGGTTGTGGTATCACTCCGGTCGAGCATAAATAATGTTGTCATAATTATTAAATTGTTGTTAAGTCTGCTTCATTAATAACGATAGCTAAATTGTTTAATCATTCCTCGCAAAATAATCTTTTTTTTTTTTTTTTTACTCTATTTTTTATTTTTTTGGGGCATTTATCCAATAAGGACATGTCAGCCCCATGCAAAATAATCTATGTTCCCGTTTATATGGGATTATTTAGTATCCTTTAAATATAATTGTAATTTCCAAAATCTAGGCTAAATCCTATTTATTTTGGTGTCGCTTTTTGTTTCAAGGAATTCACAACGATTCTAAAAAAGTTTCCATTCAAAAAATTATCACGGAGTATTTTCAATTCCCTTTTGAAAATTTTCAAAGAATTGGTTTGTATCGATTCGATTCTACGATTCGATCGAACACGTGGCACCTTGGCCCTAGTAAATACTGTGTTTATGGCTACCATCAAAATACACAGTCATACATTCCTTCTTTATTTACCCAAACGTGGTATGAAACCGCTACACGTACGAATCAATACTTTTAAATAATTTATCTAACTGCACCCTTTTATACGTGCACAATATATGAACACTGTGTCATACTGTGTTATACATAGTAACAATATTGCTTATCTAGCTTACGAATTATACGTTGTTGGAAAACAAAAATATCTGTGTCAGTAGTAATTACGTTCAATGATCGGTGTTGCAAGAAATGAAAATGTTGTTCGAATTTTAAATTATTCGTATGAGCTGTTGCTTCATTAAAAACATGTGTAATATATATCTTTGTTATTTATGCTCTCCTGGTGTCGTATGCAATTTATTGATGTTTTTTTTTTAAATACTGTTCGAATTTCAAATATTTTATACTTTAAGTACTACTTAAAAATACATTCGTATGTAAATGGTATGTATGTTAATCGATCTCTTTGTTGTTTATGCTATCCTGGTATTTAAGGCAATTTATAGTTTTATTTTTTTATATTAATTCCGGTCGAATTTTAATATTATTGTGTTATAATTGGTGTGTCCTACACCAATGCGCTTTCATGTTCTTTTTATGTTCACATTTAAATCAATACACAAATAAAATAAAAAAAAGAGACAACCCGTTAATTTCCTTTAGCCAATACCATAGCTATGATGTGAAAACCATTAAAAACAACATAAAGATATTATCTTCTTTTCGAGTTTATGTCAAAATAGGTAGCAGCATTGAGGCAAGAGGCAAGCGGCAAGGCTTCCGCACTGTACGGGGGGGTTGCCTGTAGTTCAAACAAGCAGCCAAGTCTGCCAAGGTTCACAGGGATTTCCTTTCTACATCTCTACGCCATGACAAGACCACACAACGACCTTGCTGCTAAGCCCCGGGGATGACCTGTTGGGGTTTTACACGACAAAATAATTATTTAAAAAAAAAACCGACTTCAACAAAAAAAACTATTCCATAAAAAACTTATATATGGTTTTCTCATGGACGCCATTGTCAGAACTGGACCAAATTGAAATAGGACCACACGGGAAGCACCAGCTTTCAAATAAAAAAAGAATCATCGAAATCGGTTCACCCAGTCGAAAATTCTGAGGTAACAAACATAAAAAAAAATGTCGAATTGAGTTAAAAATGTATTGATTTACTAGAAATTAATTTAAAAACATTTTTTTTATGCTTTTCTCTCCTGCCTTCTATTTCTTAATAATAGTTTTCGAATGTTAAGTGTTGTGTTTTATTATTAACAAAAAAAAACTTTAAATAACTACGATTTTTCATGTCTATAGATAAGAGAAGAATTGAAAAAAAAAATACTTTTAAATTTTGAACGCTCAACGCTAGTCCGGACGTTTATAGTCAATGGGCGAGAACAACACTTTTATGATAGCCTAGTACCACGAGTTTGTTATATACCTTGGAAAACACTTTTTTTAAACTGTTATTACACAGAAAAATAATTTATTTACTCTCTGGTTCGTAAATACAAACAGAGTTCAATCTTATCTATGAATAAAGTTCATTGACTGTGTTGTAGTTGGATTTGAACTTTGTTGCAATAGAGAAATAATAGTGCATTGCTTACTGGAATGTTTATGCTGCGGTAAGCCTTTGTATAACGACTCAATGTTGCTTTGATAATTTTAATTTTCGTATATGGCAACTAGACTACACCAAGGGTCGGCAACCTGTGGATCGCCACATGCGGCTCTTTCGATGTAAAGTTGTGGCTCTCACGTTCCGTATGTAAAAAAATCCTTTTACGGTGAACAACATTTTGATTATAATTTTTATCCGCAACAACCCTCAAATATTTTTTATGAGGACTAAAAAAAAAAGTCATCAAATTTATAGGGGCGCCACTTGTATTTACAAATTTAATTGGGTCTTTAAAAATTGTAAAATTTTGTAAATTAACTTTTGGCTCTTCCGTCTCAAAGGTTGCCGACCCCTGGTCTAGACTAAATAAATCAAAATTATGAAGAAACTCGAAATTGGTTGATATGTTTGTCTTGTTTTCAGGATTTCGTACCCTATAGAACCTAAAGCCTGTGATATTGTACGTTTCTCTGCCTGTCAAGATGGTAGAAATTAATGTAGAGTAATTAAGTCTCAAGGAGTCTCCTTTGTTCTGTAATGAATAACGACCATCCTGGACACACACGTGGTACTGGCACATTTCGAATTTATGTTGACTTGGATCCTTGAGTTTATTTCGGCTAATTTTCTCATTGCTCGGCTTGGCTACATACAGTGCTACCTCATAAAAAAAAAAAAAAAAAAAAATTAATTAACATTTACAAATGTCTGAAAAGATCTTTTTATTAAGATAAATTCCTTCTCATTTTCATTCACTTTTTTTCATGCCAGCTTAACTAAGTGTAATATTGTCTATGACTAGGTTCTGCTGAGAATCAAAATACAAATTTGAACTAGTAAAATGGAACTGTGTGTCAATAATAATAATATTAAAAAGAAAATAACCAATACAAACTCGAGACACGTTCGGAAACGACAATAGAACTTGTAGGGTTGCCAGCCGTAAATGTGTCATAACACATTTTCTTTATATTCTACATAAAAATAAAAACCCAGCCGAGTGCGTGTCGGGCCACGCGCTGTTTAGGGTTCTGTAGTTGACAACTTCATTTAAGTAATTTTCAATGGAATTTGTACGACATTTTACTTTTGACTTATTACATTTTATAAGTTGCATGATTATTACTTGTTAAACTTGTAAAGTCTACTTAGCTGTGATAGCTTTCTCATAATATTTTTAAAAGACCTACCAACATCCTACATTACGGTATAGAGGAGAGAAAAAATCATTCCTACTTTACGTGTAGAGGAGCGACCTTAAAATATACGCGTGAGGTGTCTTTGGGACACCCGATTGGAACTTTCCTTTCACTATACATAAACCCCATCAAAAACATAAATGTGAAAATGGGAGCCAAGTTCAATATTAAGAAAATACGTGGTTACCGACTACGCCGACAAAAGAACTGAGACCTAAATGATTGCCAAGTTCTGTAGATAATCCTGAAAATTTGACTAAGCCAGTTTTCACATCCAAGTTTTCTTATATTTGGCTAAACAACTTATCTCCTTTATTTTATACGCAAGTTATTACATCTTACTGTATTAATATTGTAAGTTCAACATATCTTACTTTTCTAATAGTTAGATTTGACTGCACACCAGCAGCAAAAACTAACTTTTAGAAGTTTTTTCAGTTTACGTTGTATAGTTTTCTTTTTTGTGCTATTTTGTACATTTTCTTGAACTTTAGAAATATTCGAGCGCATTGCCCATTCGTTGGTAAATCCTTCCCTACGTAACCTACATTTTTGGCAGTGATTCTGTACATTTTCAAAGTGCCTGTTTAAAGTTAAAATAAGTAAAAATTCACTTTTTCAGATTTTTTCCTGTGCATACACACAATTACCCAGCTGGACGCTAAAATTCAAGTTTCTAGGTCATCGGGAAGTGGGTTGGGTTTTTGATCTATATGTCAGTCAGTGACAACAATGCCGATTTTTAAACGATAATATCTCAATGACTGTTTAAGCTGTATTTATGAAATTTGGGATTCTAGTTCATCTAGGGAGTTGTAATAAATAAACATGAATTCAAGTATTTATATTAAATAGATTATGAGTTATTCAGCAGTCAAAAATGGCTCCGAATGGTTCGTCGGCAACTGCTGCGTCGCCAGTTAATTTTTCTTGAACTTGGCTTGACACGCTACCGCGTGTATAAATATGTTTAATGGATTGAATAAATTAGATTAAAAACTCGAAATTAAATTTTGTTAAAGTTGCCCGAACTAATATAGATTAATTAGTATACAATCAACATCAACTTACAGTAGTATCGTGCTGAATCGACAGATGGCGTAAATAAAATAAATAAACTCGCGGTTACTCCTTGAGATCAAATTACAGCTTTCTAGTACTGAGTTAACGGGCGGACGGATATGGCGAAACTATAAGGGTCCCTTATTGACTAAGGAACCCTAAAAACTGTCAAATATTTTTTTTTTCAAGTCTCTTCCTGTTTAAGAATAAGATATATAAGTTCCTCCTATCTACTTGTTCCGATTGATACATCTATTTACATTTAAAGATCTTGAAACGCTCAATATACATCAATGGTAAATAAGAGATGGAAGACCACGACTAGTCTAAGACATTGGAAAGCCTTGATATATGAGGCTTTGATAACAAAGTATCAAAAGAACTCCTGGAGCTCATAAGATACAAAACCTGTGCAGTAACAAGAGTCCTCACCGGACACTGCAAACTGAACAAACATATGTTCAACCTAAAGTTGAGCGAGAACACAATATGCAGATTCTGTCGAGAGGCAGAAGAAACTGCAATGCATATTCTATCACATCATGCAGATTAGTGGGAGAGCCATGCTTCGGCACGTATGGGCCGGCTCGACCGGAGTGATACCACGGCCTCACAGAAAACCGCCAATGAAGCAATGCTTGCATTGCTTTTCGCCGAGTGAGTGAGGTTACCAGAGGCCCTAACCCTTCCCTCCCCCTCTTCCACTCTTCCCCTACTCCCAGTGACTCTTGAGTTGCAGGTGCCCATGGGTGGCGGTAGTCATTTACCATCAGGTGATCCGTTCGTTTGCCCCCTATAACACAAAAAAAGTAAGAGATTTCTTGCAAAGATCGGAGGTCGACGGTCCTCTGCAATAGACCCACTTGTGATGGAATGCCGTGTGGTTTTAGTTGGTTCGATTCCGACAGTGTTCACTCGACTTCACCGTTAGCTCCGGTGAGGTAATGACCGTGGGGGAATCCACAAACAAAAAAATCCGGGCCCGCAGCAGGCCCGCATCTTCGCAATCTACCTCAGATTTCGTGTTTTTTAATTTTTTTTTGATAATGTGCCCTCAGCCCTCCAAGGGGGGGGGGGGGTTTGGGGGAATATCCCTCACTCACGAACTTAACCTTCATTTTTGCCCTGTTGATTTTTCGTCCAAGTTTGAAAGCAATCGGTGCATAAATTGCGACCTCTATCGTGCCGATTACATTGAGGTACATACATACATAAGTTGTTTTGGGGACCTCCTGTGAAGAAATTTTTGGAAAACTCGACAACTGGTACAAAACCAATAGGTAGACTTTCTTCGAAATCTACCTAAATGCAGACCGCTTCCAACCGTGGACATTCTTTGGCTGAAATGATGATGATTATCAAGTATTACTTACCGATTTCTTCAAAAACGAAACGAAGCCATATCCTTTGGATTTGAGCGTTTGAGGGTCACGCACCACTCGGCAGTCACTGTAGACAAAATATAAATAAATTACCACACTGATAAAAAGTAATTTTTACACATAAAGTAAGTATACACTGCGTAAATAGCATGAATATTAAAAATGATTACCAAGAAACAACGATTTAAAAGATTTTTTTTCTAAATAAGGTATGATCTAAAAAGTAAAAAAAATAGCCAGTCATGGGACTGCCGACAGAAGTGAAAACTTAAACGAAACGATGAACTTAAATCGTCACATTAGCAGGTTGGTGACATTAATTAAAAAGGCGCTGACAGAACTCAATGTTTAGGTTAGCGCCCTCTAGTGGATCTATATATGTACTACTAACGGTCACGAGTTCAGTGCTTTATTTAAATAGCAAAAGTGCACAAACGTGCCTAAAAAAGTTTGCACTTCAAAACTTTTATCTCCTATTTTTACACACGGGGTTGGATTTTGGGACCAACCTTGGGTAGGCACTTTTGGTATTGGGAAAAAGTACTGAACTCGCGTGATCGTCACGCTCAGATACATCTATACAGATGTGTGAGTAAACTTCTTTTATCACGTTGGGTACTTTTGGTATGGGAAAAAGCATTGACCTCGCGTGACCGTCACGCTCAGATACATCCCACTAATATTATAAATGTGAAAGTTCGGATGGATGGATTGACGTTTGTTACTCTTTCACGCAAAAACTATTGAACCGATTGCGATGAAACTTGGTACGTAGGAAGCTGGAGACCTGGATTAACGCATACGCTACTTTTTAATATTTCCACGGGATCAGGACTTACGCGGGTGAAACCGCGGGGCGCTGCTAGTATATACATATGTGTCAGACACACATATGTAACACACCTGTGCAAACAATATGTATGTTTTTTTTTTCACGCCTGACATGCAGTCCTACGAATGAACCCAAAGGAAGCATAGCTTGTATTTGAGTTGTAGAACACGGATTATTTCGACCGGAATCATATGAATACATATATCGCTTAACTGAGAGAGTCTAAAAGAGAAATCGATTAGAAATATTGTAATAAATTCGTTCTAGAATCGAAATGGACCAATTTTATTAAATCTATAAATTATATCGAATCAAATGGACCACAGTGAAGCGAACAGCATCTGGGATTTTTATATGAACCAGATATTGGTTCCAAGAGTTTATAGTCTTATAACGTAAGGGACTTATCCATAAATTACGTCACACGAATGCCATGATTTTTGGACTCTTCCGTCCTTGTCACAGGTGGTCATATTTTTGAGACCCCCCTCCCTGGTGTGACGTCACATATTTTTCAATTTTACACCCAGAACTGAAACACCAGTATTTTAAGGCTTCGTACCTCAAAAGGTAAAAAAAGGAACCCTCATAAGATCACTCTCTTGTCCGTCTGTCTGTTTGTCCGTGTGTCACCACCGATTTTCTCAGGAACGGGTGGACCTAGCAAGTTGAAATTTATATCAGATACTGAGGTTTATAGCCCCTATTAGGTGTATAAAAATCAAGGTCCTGAGTCAACACGATAAAAAGATATGGGCAAATTTAGAACTTCGGGAAAACTTGTAAGTACCAAAATTTACCTTAATTTTCAACTTTTTATTTTTCGGAATTTTCCCTGTACTTGTGCTGTAAGACCTTGCTTTTAACCAAAATTGACAATTCTAGGTCAACCGGAAGTACCCTATAGGTTTTGGGTCGAAAACCTATAGGGTACCTACCATTTACCTAGAATCATGAAACTTGGTAAGAAGCAAGGTCTGACAGCACAAGTGAAGGAAAAAATTCAAAAGTTGATAATTTGTTGTTATATCACATAAAAAAAAGTTTTTGTGATTACAAACTTATATTTTGCGGTTGGGTTGTTCACTTTGTCGTACAACACAACCGCAAAGTTAAGTTTCTCTTTAGAAAAAGACGAGCAAAAGTCTTTGAGAATTGATTCCCGAGGTTCACGTATACAAGTTTGATTGCTTACGGAACCCTAGGTGCGCGAGTCAGACTCGCACTTAACCTTTTTTTTTTTAAATAAATGTGCATTAACGTGTCTAGTTCCTCGTTTACAGGTAGAGTTTTGTGTTTAATACTTTAGATTTCGACACGTGACGTCACGAAGTTCATGCCCCCCCCCCTTGTCATACAATGTTACACTTCATTGACCCCCCTTAACATATGACGTAATTTATGGATGGCCTAATAGGGGGGAACCCTATTAGGGAATTGGGGAGTGTAAGTGTTAGTCGAGCAGGTGAGGGTCCTCGAACTGGTTGTTTTCTGGAAATCCGAGCTCTCTCATCTCCTATTCACTACATATTGTTGTACTGGACTGCGCGCGCCCTCTTGCAACCTTCGTGGATTGATGATAAAACCTCTTTGGCGCGCGAAGTCTTACTGGCAACCTCGTGCTTAAGATTCGAATAAGTCGTATTTGTAAGTCGTAAATGACTACCGCCGCCCATGGGCACCTGCAACTCGAGAAGAGTCACAAGTGCGTTGCCGCCCTTTAAGGTGGGAATAGGGGAAAAGCGGGAAGACAGGCGAGGGGGAGGAGAGGGGGATAGGGGGAAGAACGGGAATAGGGGAGAGGGCAGGGTTAGGGCCTCCGGTAACTTCACTCAAAGCAAAGAAATGCAAGCATTGTTTCACGGCCGGTTTTCTGTGAGGCCGTGCAGTCGAGCCGGCCCATACGTACCGAAGCATGGCTCTCCCATGTAAATTTGATAAAGTTAAATTTGAAATAGTTCAGAGAATGGAACGATGAAACAAGAGAGTCTCACCCGTGAAGCCCTGGGGGACAGTTGTCCGTGCTGACACACGGAGCCCCAAGATATATTAATTGTTTGATCGTTATTGCAAGTTACATTATTAATATCATTGTAATACTTTAAAGGTTTCAGTAAAAACCTAAGTTGCTCCGCGTAATCTTTTATTCCTCTTTCCCTAGAAATTAAATCCTTCTTTCCTGGTACGGCTCATCCTCTGAGTCACAGCAATATTATAAAACAAAGTCCCCCGCCACGTTTGTCTGTCTGTTCGGGATAAACTCAATAACTACCAAACGGATTTTCATACGGTTTGCACCAATAGACGGAGTGATTCATGAGGAAGGTTTAGGTGTACTAGAGATAGCGTGGTGGTCGAATTTCGACCATGGTTTTTTCATTGGCCAGTATACCTTGAGCTGTCATTGTATAGACTTACTTACCATGACAGGTAATCACATGTACTGGACGCGTGTAATTTTATTAAGCCCTTTTCACGTAATTTTTAACGTACAAAACGTATACAAAGTTTCATGAAAATTATTAGAGCCGTTTCCTAGATTCAGATTATATCCCACTAATATTATAAATGTGAAAGTTTTGATGGATGGATGGATGGATGGATGGATGGATTGATGGGTGGATGGATGGATGGATGTTTGTTACTCTTTCACGCAAAAACCAATGAACCGATTGCAATGAAACTTGGTATGTAGATAGCTGGAGACTACTTTGCGGCTACTTTTTATCCCGATATTCCCACGGGATCGGGACTTACGCGGGTGAATCCGCGGGACGCTGCTAGTATGTACGTATATACAAGAATTGCTCGTTTAAAGGTATAAGATAAATATAAATTACACTTTTAAATACATTTAGATTATACAAAAAATATATATTTTAAAATATAATAAATAGTGTCCCACGGGTATCAGGTACAGGGACCAAGCTACCAGTGGTTAGGGTTCCAGAGACAGAAACCTTCTTACTATGCGTGCCGTATCGAGGAGGACTGCCTTCTGCATCAGGCTCTTAATCCAACTGCTTAACGTGAACCTCTGAAGGTGTTGGTCGAGGCTCTTAGCAATTAACCCATGGGCCAAAATGACTATCGGCACAATGATTGCTGAATCCACATTCCACATGTCGACAATCTCGTGGGATAAGTCCAAATAATTTATTTGTTTATCTTTTTCGGCTTTTAAGAGATTGTCGTCATGGGGAATGGTGATGTCAATAATCATTGCTCGGCGCTCTAATCGGTCTATCACCACTATATCAGGCTTATTGGCAACAATAGTCCTGTCAGTGATGATAGATCGATCCCCGTACAATGTTGCACGACCATTTTCGAGAATTGGGTCGGGCACATATCTGTAGTATGGTAACTCGACAGTCACAAGGTTATATTTAAGAGCAAGTTGCTGATGGACTATCCTGGCCACTTGGTTATGTCTATGCAAGTATTCGTCATTGGTAAGACGAGAACAACCGGAAATTATATGCCTGAGGCTTTCTCCGGGACGATGACATGCCCGACAAATGTCAACTGTTCCGTCCTTCAGGATATGTCTCCGATAGTTGTTCGTTGTTATTATTATTTCTCTTTTATTCAACTTAAAACTTATAAATTACATTTTTAAATATGTATAAAACAAAATATATATTTAAAAATTTAAAAAGTAGTAGACCACCGACATCGGGTACAGGGACCAAGACACCGGTGGTTAGGGCTCCAAAGACAGGAACCTCCTCACCATACGGGCCGTGTCGAGGAGAACTGCTTTCTGCATCAGTCCCTTGATCCAGCCGTCTAACGCGAGCCTCTTAAGGTGTTCTTTTTATTATTAATATTTTTGAATA
Organism: Euplagia quadripunctaria; assembly: GCA_963859945.1. Taxonomy (NCBI): domain Eukaryota; kingdom Metazoa; phylum Arthropoda; class Insecta; order Lepidoptera; family Erebidae; genus Euplagia; species Euplagia quadripunctaria. Next base: position 1,778,736 of record OY982589.1, on the reverse strand, counting down.
TTCCTTAATTTTTTTTTGGAAAAATGATGTCATATCTATGTAATATCCATCCATCTATGTAAGTATATTTACATACAGTGATAGCATGGAGTGAATTTTTTGGCTTACAGACAAGTTTGAAGTATGTCATATGGGTAAAGGTGGGGGCGCAGTGATAGCGGGTTTATAAGCGGAGTGGCATTTTTAATGTAGATATATTAGCGACCCGCCCCGGCTTCGCACGGGTGCAATGATGATACTAAATATACTACAGAATGTCTTTATATACAACGTTCACAGCTTTTTTGTCGTTAGACAATACAAACATGTTTTCTTCAGAGGTTACTCTTAAAAGAGCGACATATAATTATTGGCCATTTGAAAAACACTCAACGCTCAAATCTACTGCTACTATTACTACTTTTTTGTAGACCTTTTTCAGGTGTACAATACTGTGGTACATTATTTTGATCTATCTCGTAGGGTTCAGCCAGCGTTTGCAATGTAAACGCAAAAAAATGTGTTTATTTACGACATCACATTAGAAACCTCTAAAGTTATCAGTGTTTCTTTACTATATTATGCATGTATTATACATATAAACCTTCCTCTTGAATTATTGTATCTAAAAAAAAACCGCATCAAATTCCGTTGCGTAGTTTTAAAAATCTAAGCATACATAGGGACAGACAGACAGCAGGAAGCGACTTTGTTTTATACTATGTAGTGATGTATTTCTAGATTGGTGTTGAATCATCCTTAGTCAGCTTTTATAGGTACTGATAATTTAATATAAAGTAATTTAATTTAACGGTACAAGTTATATTTCTTTTAGTTGTGGTTGCCTATAATTGAATGAGCACAAGGCATGTATTTCTAATTTCATTTCTTTTGGCATATTAATTATGTGTATCATTTGTTGGCCATCCCAATAAATAAATAAATAAAAATAACTAAATAAACCCTCTTGGTTTCCTTGTGCATTTACATAACCAGACAGTTGATTTATTTATTACACACAATACATATTTTTAACAGGTTTTACATAATCAAAATTTAATTTTATAAACTTAACGCAAATTTTCTGCTGTTGACCATGCCTACTCTCCCGTTGGCATAATTTTATTAGACAGGTAACAAAAAATGTTTTGTGGGTGTTTATAGGCACGACTAACAGCTTACCATAAGACAGATACCTCGCTTGTGTAAATAAAATTGTTGGAAGTAGACCATACCTTACAGAACAACACACTTGTTAGGGCCCTCTTAGATTCGGTACAAACGATAGCGATTATCATTCGTCCGCTTACACTCGAATCACGCCTTGTTGGCTGCGATCCAAAAGACAACTTTCCACTGTGGGTCGCAATCTTTCAGTAATATTTCTAATAAGTTATGGTAATGTGTGGATTAGCTATCAAACGGTAGATCATATTGAGTTCTTTGGAGCTTAAGCCGTTTGATTCTCTCCTCTTCTTCGTTTCATAAAATTAAAAAAAAAAAAGTATTTACTTTGAGTTTTGAAATTGGTATAAAGGCGAAAGTTTGTGAGGATGGATGGATGTTTGTTACTCTTTCACGCAAAAACGGCAAGCCACGGCAAAAAGGGTCACCTGATTGTAAATGACTACCGTCGCCCATGGGCACCTGCAACTCAAGAGTCACAAGTACGTTGCCGGCCTTTGAGATAGGAGTACGCTCTTTTCTAGAAGGTTTGAAGGCGACAATTTGTTCCAGAGATGGGTTATGTGTAATTGTGTTGGTTCTGGAGGACTTCCTTCTTAGGTTAAACTCAGGTCCCTTGAAATAAACTTATTTTTGACGTATAACCGTATGGGTTTAGTGCGCGATTCCCACATAGCAAGTTAAAAATAATATCTACAACCTAGCTGAAATGGCTTGGTGTTAATAGGCGGGGTGTGCCCGTTACCCTTGCAGAAGCCCGAGACGGTGAAGCGTGCCTTATCTGAACTAGAGGGGGGTCAAGGCCTTTTGCACGCTATGGTGTGGCTGTTTACTACTCAAGAAGCGGCCAAGGTCTGCATGGGGTCTCAAGGACTTTGTTCTTAAGTTACACCCGGTTGCCTTGCAATAGAGCCATTTGTGATGGAATACCGTGTCGTTTTAGACCGTTCGATTCCTTCACCTGAGCTAACGGTCAAATTAGATGTATAGCCGTTAGCTCCGGTGAGGGGATGACCCTTTGGGATTCCCACAGGATAAGAAATAAGTAACACTACGTCTTCCGAGTTCCACTAATTAATTTATGTAAGAAAAACGGAAAAATACTTACGATATTTCGCCAAAAGGGGCAAAAGCATCCCTTAAGCTCTGCGTCTCAATTTCTGGACTCAGATCTCCAACGAAGATGTGATAATGTTCTGCAACAAAGAGAGAAGATGATCAGGTACTTGGCCACATGATTATTACAACCTATACTTGATATACAACTCGTCATCCTCCGCGCCTTTTCCCAACTAAGTTGGGGTCGGCTTTCAGTCTAACTACGATACGGCCGAGCTTTGATATTTTACGTGAAGCGACTGCCATCAGACCTCCACAACCCCTAGTACTTGCGATATCGAAGTTCTGGAGTTAGACTAGTCGGACTTTTTAGGGCTCCAACTACCCGTAACGAATGCCACTGATGTTCGTATAGCAACCAGGACCGATGGCTTAACGTGCTCCCTGGAGGGGTCTCAACGTGTTAAGAATGGTCACCCATCCTAAGACTGACCTGACTAGTATTACTTAACCTTGTAATGTGCTAACCTACTCGGTTACCAGTCTACGAGATACTTGATATATGCATAATAATATTCTGGTACAAATAACGAACTACTACCGACCCAAACTAAGCATGGCTTGTACTGTGGGCTCAAGAACACGGATATACATACATATATACACTTAGCACACATTTGTATTTTTTTTTATGTTATAGTGGGCAAACGAGCAAACGGGTCACCTGATGGTAAATGACTACCGCCGCCCATGGGCACCTGCAACTCAAGAGTCACAAGTGCGTTGCCGGCCTTTTAGGTGGCAGTAGGGAAAAGGAAGGAAGAGGGGGAGCTGGGGATATGGAAGGGTTAGGGCCTCAGGTAACCTCACTCACTCGGCGAAAAGCAATGAAATCATTACTTCACTGCCGGTTTTCTGTTAGGCCGTGGTATCAATTCAGTCGAGTCGGATCATATGTTCCAAAGCATGGCTCTCCCACAGCAAATATAATGTATTTGTATTGTTAACCTGCCAGTAAGTGTTTTATTAGTTAAATGACGAAACGTTACGTTACGTTACGAAACTTTAAGAATAATTTAGTTGATTTAATACCATAAGTCTATAAAAATCGACCGCGCTAGTAATGCGACTACCATGTCCTCGTAAGTGGATGTGAGAGCTCGATAAAAAGAGAACGCTACTATACGTGGTTCTTCTATCCTTGTTTAGGACGTGAACGTGCAGTGTGTCTATGCTGATGCGATGTGTTGATGCGCAGTTGTCAACGATCGTTAATACGCAATCGCGGCTAAAAAGAGACAGAGGGACCACGTATGGCAGCTTTCTCTTTTTATTCAGCTATCGCATATCACGCCCCCTTCTATTCTGATATGTATATATTTGCTACTCTTGTAATTAGTAAATAAAAATATCTCTGTTATTCCATTGGCTAACTCTACTAAAAGAAAAAAATTGATTGGATATCATCCAATCAGGAATAACAATATAGTTTCATGCAATTGTCGATGCGTAGACAGTTTTTTACTTCTTCTTTTGGGGGGGGGGGGGAGGGGAGGGGTGGATCGGAGGGGGGGGGGGGAATTATTTTATACTGCCCCATTGACCTCGATTCTGGCATGCAGCTCGCGCCTCGTCCACAATCATCAGACCTTTCATATAATATTCCAAATTGTACATTCCTCCGTGCGCGACATTTGCGCTTAAGATGGTACAAATAATTCTCGTATTAATATATGGGTATTGATTGATTGTTTTAATCGCATCACTTGCAGTATTTATGTACAGGGTGAAAACCGGTTTTTTGACGGTACCAATTTCTTATATAGCTGGTAGATACCCGAAATTATATAATATAGGATATAAATAATACAAATTTAAAATACGCTGGAAACAGTAGAATATTTATGAAGTTATGGATTTTGTAGCAATTTTTACATAATATTCTAAAAAATAAATGTACTATTATTATTATAAATCTGCAAAATTCGTGCAAAATGTCTGCCTTTTTGGAGTCACTCACATAAGAAAACACCACACCTGATCACACGATTTTACATTGATTTTTAATTTGATATGTTTTATAAGTCGACTGTAGTGTTCTTTTGAGAATAATGAAGATCTTTAAACCTAAATAACACATCAGCAAACACGGTAAACAGACGGGATGGGACTATAGATAGATAGAAATAAACGTCAAATGCCAAATCCTCTACCTAACAAGTCCGTACCGATTTCTATACCGGTATTTAAAATGTATCTTCTATTCACTCCGCTTACTCTATCACACCCAATGATCGTTTATTGAAGATCCGGTACATAACCGGTACGCGCCAGCGGTGTCCTAGTGGCCTCTTCAGTCACAGGAAATTCAGGACATTCGGGTACGCGACCCCGGCCTTTGCAGTATTACTACCTACTGCAGGCCTACTGCAGTCTTAGTCCCGTTTCCCATACGAGACTTGCGGTATCCCTTACCCTAGGTTTCTCCCCCTACCCATTTTTACTTCTATAAATTTACATTCTTTCTTTCCTGTCTTAAAACGACTACATTCTCAAGGCCATAAAAAAATCAACCAAAACCCTTAGCTAATGTACACATAACGCCGACCCTAATAAATATTGAGAAAAGGGCAGAAAGATGACGATAACCAGTAAATACCGGTTTTAAATCACTAGCCTCTCCACTTACACTATTACACACAATGATAGCGAATTCTAAATCCGGTACCTAACCATTTCATACCGGTATTTATACCGGATTCAAATCACTAGGCTCTAGTATCTCCACTCGCATTTCTATGACTCAAATAGCGTGACCTCATTTCGGCAAAAACGCGTAAGCCTCTATTTAATGAATTGCAAAATATCATTACTTAAATACACAATTGAACAAATGGCAATTACATTAGCATTTATTATACATATGTTTGCGTCCGACTTCGTTTGGTAATGGAAACGGTTTTAAATGATTGATTTATAGTTATAATTGAATATCTGGCTGACTCAGCCGGTTAATATTTCTGTCTGTACAATAATGAATGTTTTGTTGATTGGGAATTTAGAATAATGCTTTTCGAAGGAGACGGGTATCGAGGAGCGATTGTTACGATGAACCTCGATTTGGTTACGCGAGAGACGGACCTCAAAAGGTAAAAAAAAGAACCCTTATAAGATCACTCTCTTGTCCCTCTGTCCGTGTGTCACCACCGATTTTTCAGGAACGGGTGGACCTAGCAAGTTGAAATTTATACCAGATACTCAACTCAAAAATCAAGGTCCTGAGTCAACACGAAAAAAGATATGGGCAAATTTAGATTTTCGCGAAAACTTGTAAGTACCAAAATTTACTTTAATTTTCAACTTTTTTTTTATTTTTCGGAATTTTCACTTTACTTGTGCTGTAAGACCTTGCTTTTAACCAAAATTGACAATTCTAGGTCGGAAGTAGATACCCTATAGGATTTAGGTCGAAAACCTATATGGTAGTTCCCGTTGACCTAGAATCACGAAATTTGGTAGGAAGCAAGGTCTCACAGCACAAGCAAAGGAAAAAATCTGAAAGTTGTTAATTTATTGTTATATCACATAAAGAAAATAGTTTTTGTAATTACAAACTTATATTTTGCGGTTGGATTCTTAACTTTGTCATACATTGCAACTGCAAAGTTAAGTTTGTCTTTCTAAAAGGACTGCCAAAAGTCTTCGAGAATTGATTCCTGAGATGGATGTACTATTTATATTTATACATACAAGTAAGTTTGCTTAAGGAACCCTCGGTGTGAGAGTCAGACTCGCACTTGTCCGGTTTTTTTTTAATTGTCAGGAGTAGTAGTCAGTCAGCCTAAGTCAGTCGTGAAGCTAGTTGCCTGTTCCAATACGTAGATCCTGTGGAGTAGAACAGGCAAGAAACTCCAAGGACATTTTTTTTATGTTTTACCCGGCAAACGAGCAGACGGGTCACCTGATGGTAAGTGACTACCGCTGCCCATGGGCACCTGCAACTCAAGAGTCACACGTGCGTTGCCAGCCTTTAAGGTGGGAGTAGGGGAAGGGGGGAAGAGGGGGAAAGGGAAGGGTTAGAGCCTCCGGTAACCTCACTCACTCGGCGAAAATCAATGTAAGCATTGCTTTACTGATCTGCGATATGTGACCTTAAATGTGTAGTTCCACTATTACATTTACGTAATGACAGACGTTTATTAACACAAGGCTCTGTGATAATTCAGAGCTTTGGACAATTCACGTTTCACTTGCCAGTGACATGTTAATGAGAGATGAATAATGTATCCACACGCGTGTGCCGCCTTTGAGCCAGATAGTGCGACTATCAGTTGCATTTTTTGTAAGGACATTATTATTTCCTAGGTCATCTACGTATGTAGAAAGAATACCACCTCCCACTGTGTCATATTTACTTATGTCAAGCACATAACCTTGAATAAAGATAGTTAAAATATCCTTTATTGTATAAAGAAAGAAACGTCCTTTTTATGCGCTCATACAAAGGCACAAGGGATTCAAGGAAAAGTGTTACAACAAACATAAAAAAACAGTCAGTCGTAGGACTGCACGTCAGAAGTGAAAACATAACTTCACAATGTATTTGCATATACACACACACACACACATCTGTATATATATAATTAGGTTAAAAATAAAAAGTAGGTAACAACATATCTAAATGTATACATAGGGTACACTGGAATTTCTGCGCTCCTGGCCGCTCATAAATGTTTGAATTTCGAATGTAATTTTTTTTAAATATTAGAAACTCGGCTCCGTCTTACGAATTTTCGATCAGGTCACGTGTCCTGACGCGAGGTTAACAATTTTTACCCATCCCAAAACAAGGCTGCTAAAGAAGTTTTCACTTCAATAAAAAGCACCGTGTCCATGGTCGTTAGCTTAGCATTATGCTACTTCTTTAGAAGCAGCGCTGGTATTATGCTAACACCTAGAATCATATTCACGAACAGTGATAGAGAAATAAATTAACATCTGATATCTGATCGTAGTAACGATAAGATTATTTTATTTCATTTATTTATTTTTTATTTTATTTTATGTGATAGGGGGCAAACGAGCAGACGGGTAACCTGATGGTAAGTGACTGCCGCCCATGGGCACCTGCAACTTGAGAATCACAAGTGGGTTGCCAGCGAGTGGTAGGGTTGGTGGGGGTGGGGGAGATGGGGGAGAAGATGGGGAGAGGGAAGGGTTAGGGCAGGTAACCTCACTCGCTCGGCGAAATACAACACAAGCATTGCTTCACTGCCGGTTTTCTGTGAGGCCGTGGTATCACTCCGGTCGAGCCGGCCCATGCGTGCCGAAACATGGCTCTCCTTCTGTTGTTTGATTACTGAATTTGTGTATAATAGAGATCGCGCATCCGTTTCGTAAAAAGGGATCCAAAGTTTTCGCTTCACGTATTAATATATAGATATTATATGAACATTTACAATGTATTTAATAAATTTGTAGAAAAAAAAAATGTCGCTTAAAACATTTAGTTTAAAACAAATTTAAACATACAAACGTCATATTGCTAATTGAATACTGCAAATAAATAAAATTGAAGTGTCTGTTTGTAATGTCATAATGACAACTTTTACATAACTTTCAAAACAAACAACACTTCGTTTTCAGTATAGGTTAAGGTTGGATTTAAATGTAAATTTGTAAAGAATCAATTAAGTATAAGTGAAATATGGAAAAAAAATGCACAAAAATTACACCACGTTGACATTGACAGTACGGAGGCGCAAAGACAAAGGAACTTTAGCGTGATGCTTCCGTTTCATCGAATTTTAAAGCACAATGATTTTTATGAAGTTTCACTTCAAAAAAAGTTATTGTTAGTGTATTTATTAGTGTATAGTGGGCTCACTTGTGTGTTACAAACCCTATTCCCTTACTCATCGACCCAAAAATCAATACTCCATTTATAAGTATTTTGTAGGGTAGAAGACAGACAGTTGAGGGTCAAACAGTTCCAATTGAACGATTTACAGAAATTAAAAATCTATTATTTTTATTGGATAATGGAATAGACGCTTATCTTCCATCTCACCTATACATTATAAAAAAAAAATTCAATCAATCAAAACACAGGTGGTCGAATTTCGACCATGGTTTATTTCATTGCCCAATATTACTTGACCTGTCATTGTATAGACTTTTGTACCATGACAGGTCAAAATATATACTGGACACTCATAGCTGTATGTACCCGTTTTTGCATTTTTTTAAACTTTGTAGCAAATATTGTTCAAAAATTTTAGCATTCGTCACTTCTTCTCTGTATAAACTATAAGTGTGCGAAATTTCATACTCCTCCGTCTGCCCAATTTTCGTAAAAAGGGATCCAAAGTTTTCGCTTCACGTATTAATATATAGATAAAAATAGATCGCCAAATGTGTTGCTAAGCGCAAAACTCGAGAATGGCTCGACCAATTCGGCTATTTTCTTTTTTCAAATTTTCGTTAAGGCACAAGGAAGGTTCTTACGGAGAGAAAAAATGTAAAAATTGTGAGGAAAATAGTAAAAACAACACTTCTGTTCCTATACAAACAGAGCAAATAATAATTAAAACACATTTCCCCAGCTGTCAAACATTTGACGTCAATTAATAACTTTTGACAGAACGAAGTCTGTCGGGGCTAGCTAGCTAGTTTTAAATAAATTATAATGATATAATTATGAGAAACACCCCAAATGAAACAGAACTAACTAACTATAGAACTTCGATATCGCCTAGTACTTGGGTTGTGAAGGTCTGATGGCAGTCGCTTCACGTAAAATATCATAGTTCGGCCGTATCGTAGTTAGACTGAAAGCCGACCCCAACTTAGTTGGGAAAATGATGATGATGACCCCTAGTGAACTTAAGGTTTTTTTTGTCATTAAAAGCAGTCGAACGTAGCACTAGAATGCCTCCTTATTGTGCATCTAATAGCCTCGTAGTAGCCAAGATAATTTTTTTATTTAAAAACGTCCTGCAGTTTACAATGCACGAGGCGGACTTAATGCCACGTGGCATTATCTACCAGTCAACATTTGGGTGATTCAGAGAGGGTCATGGCAGGTGTATAAGAACGAATTTCTTAAAGATAGTTATACTTACAAATACAATACATAATACATACATAAATACTTATAATATATACAAATAAATACTATATACAGATACAAAATATACCTATAGTTTTGAGGTTATGATGATATTTCAGCCAACTGTTTCAAATTCACGGACCTTAGCTTTAAACGTGTCTCTGTTGGCGGACATCCTAACCTCAGGAGGGAGCGCATTCCATAGTAAGAAAGAATGGATAGCGAATGAAGAGTGAACAAGAGAAGAAGTGTTTGTAGGGCATAGGAGTAAAAGATTATTTGTGGAGCGAAGATCTCTGTCATGGTTGGAATATAGAAGTTGAAGATGTGAGGTCAGATAAGTTTTCAATTTTGTATATTCGTTATCAGTGGTAGAGAAAAGGTCATAGGACATAGGGCAGGATAGAATAAGTGCCCTTTAAAGCCTCGGGCAAAAGTTTTGGCGGCTGCCCCTCAACACAGCTTTTTTTTTGGAACCTCCACGGGTCATCACCTCACCGGAGCTAACGGTGAAGTGGTATGTCGGAATCGAACCGACTAAAACCACACGGTGTTCCGTCACAAGCGGGTCTATTGCAAGGGACCCGGGATACCCTAAGAAGGAAGCCTCCGGGAACCCCTGCAGACCTTGGTCGCCTCTTGATCAACAGGCGGCCACACTGTACACTTCAGAAAATACCTGGAAATTCGAATGGTCATAACTTGTTAACGACTAGTTTTTTCCAAAACTATTTATGCCGCGTTCCTATAATCAAGAAACGATTGTACGACCGGTTGTATAGGAACGCGGCATTATTGTACCTGCATGCTAGAGTCATGTCCTTTCAATGATTTTAATAAGTGTTGCTTTTTAAATACACCCTATATACCGAGAAAGGAACTTTATTCCAATCGGGTGAAACAAAGATACCTCACGCGTTTTTTATTTAGTTACATAAAAAAAAACACTAATGGTGTATTGTATTTTACTAGACAAGCCCTTTAATTTGATATTCATATTAAGAAGATTGTACAAAATGCGTTATTCAAAATTTTATGGCGGTAGCCATCTTAGATTTACAATGATAATGAATACGCATAATTGTATTGTCATTAGAACTAAATACGTGTACCAAATTCCAGATCAATCGGCCAACATAACATAGAAGGAAGTAAGATTTCAATTACTAAATATGACCCAAAAAAATGTGGCAAGCTAAGTGAAACCTTCTAAATTAAAAGCTTTTTAATTTTGCAGCTTATTATATTCATTCAATTTTAATACTGCTTTGATATGCAAGGCAAAATGGTTATAATAATAATAGTGTGAAGATGTATAATTGAGTAAGGACCGGTTGGTAACTTACGTCTTCGTTTTTCTGAACTGTATTTAAGTTGAGATAATTGTATCTTTCAGTAATGAATGGGAAGGTGACCCTTGGCTGTAATAAATACCTTTATTGATTCGACCCATGGTCGCAAAGGTGTTTATTATACCCATGAACAGGAGGTTACAGAAAGGTGTGGTCATATTTTAGGGTCGTAAAAAGCCGGACAACTGCGAGTCCGACTCGCGCACCGAGGGTTTCACACAAATGTGTAAATAGTTTGTCCATCTCGGGAATCGATTCTCGAAGATAATTGATTGATTTATAAAAGAAAAGTACAGTTCTCAAGATTAATCGAATTTATTGACAAAATCTACATACTAAGGATGTTGATAGAATAACTGGATTTATCCGGAAATGTCCGTAATTTTTTTTATTAAATGAATGAAATTGACCGGATTTACAACACTATGTTGGGAAATGTTTACCTACAAAAAAAAATCGTTATTTGAAGAAAATATTTTTTTATTGCTATCCTTGCCCCATAGAGAATGTCTCAAATATTCATTATAAAATATAGTCACCCTACTCGGTAAGTAACTGACCTAGTTACATGGTAATAAGGTGTTAATGTTATATACAAATTTAATGCTACGGATTTTCTCGGATTCAAGAAAACCTTGTCAGGTTAGACGTTGACATGTTTATACAACGTTCTAAATATAACCCAAATCTTGGTTTATAGCCACCTGTGTTTATGGTCACTGCTCCCCTCCTAAGAACCGTACCTTGATGTTACATAGCCCATAATCTTCCTCAATAAATACTCTATCCAATACAAAAAGAATTATTCAAATCGGACTGATAGTTTCATAGATTAGCGTGTTTTAACAAACAAACAAAATAAATTGGTTGTATGTAAAGTCGGTTTACGGACGATAATTTTACGTGATAACGTCATAAGAAAACACAATATTTTTAAAACTCTGGTTAAAAACATTAATTTTTAATTTTCAAATATTATTTACAGTTTTTGCAAATTTAATTTAAATAATTTGTTTAAATATAATCACGAACAATTAGTTATAGAAATAAACTGAAATCAAATCAATGTCAATAAACGAACGCTTAGGCCGACCGTGCCTCTCTATCGCTTGTTTTGCGCTCTCGCTTGCACGCACGGCTCAGGCCGAACGTGACAATGAGTCACGCTTTTTCGTGCGTGCAGCCAGCGTTCATCGATTTATAAGACGTTATCACGTCAAAAACTCTTCAGCAACTCAATTTTATGGCTGTTTTTTTTTTTATGGCAGGCCGCCTGCCTGACGCCAACGCTCCTTGGGAATGTAGTCGTTTTAAGACGGGAAAGAATGAAGAAGGTAAATTTGTACAAGGAAAAATGGGAAGGGAGAAGAACCTAGGGTAAGGGATTCCGCAAGTCTCGGATGAGGAACGGGACTGAGACTGCAGGAGCTCGCAGAGACCGGGGTCGCGTACCCGAATGTCCTGTATTTTGTGGCTGGAGAGGCCACTAGGACTATACGCTCGTAAATGTTTGAATTTCGAATGTTATATTTTTTTAAACATATAAAACTCAATCATTGATTCAAAAAAAATGGCGGCAAATCGCGTGTCAATTGTTTTTTTATCACAAGTTGAAGTTCGTCGTCCGTAGCAAAAATGGAATTAAATACTGTATTAATGTGGATAACAGTCTCGAATTCTTTACTAAAGACTTCTCGAAGGGTTCCTAAAAGTTCTAGAAGTTTCTCCTTAGATCTTACTGTGTTTTTTTAAACGTGAACATTAACGAATGTGAGTAGAATTATGTACAAACATACAATCTATATATACATTATTAAAGTAGCAGAACCCCGTGAGTCTGTGCAAAGAACAGTAATAAAGAAGAAAGAGCGTGAGTAAACAAGAGTAATAGAGTAATTGACATTAATATGACTAGTTTTACTGGTAAAGCAATGCTATTGGTCGGTTGATAAATATTGTTGAATAGTTGGGTTATGAAAGGGTAGGAATGTATTATAAGTTGATAACAATCACTTGAGTGCTAATCGAGGTACGCTCTATATGGCAGTTTCTGTTTTATATTGATTCTGATAGTTTATATCAGTGGTAGTGAGTGCCTACAGATATGCACTGAGCGCGAATCAAACTGTGGCCTTTAAGCGCTTTGACTGCAATAAAAATACTTCGTGAACGCCTACGGAACCCTCCCTAAAAATACGCGGTCCCCAAAACACACAAAAGTAAAACCACGAAATAAAATAAAAAGTAAACTTTTTAATTTCTCCTAAGCAAATACAATCTTTTTCCCAACGGCCTCAATTCTCAAGTTAGAAAGAGCGAGAGGGTTCCAAAACACCATGCGTGTGACAGAGACAGAGAAAATTTCAACGAATTGACAATTCTAGTATAAAATTTCCCTCGTGAATGGAATGCTATGATTGGTTGTATTCGAACTTTTGTTTGATTCTTTTTTTTTTTTGCTGTCAGCGAGTCTTTTGTTTAAATATCATTATTTTTGGGCTTAGGTATAAAAAAGTACGGTTAAAGGGTATATGTCTTTTTACGTTATTTTTTTAATATATTTGGCATGTCTTTTTACGTTATTTTTTTAATATATTTGGCTACACTGAAAGGTCTGTGCTTCTAGCAATTTACGCGGTCTTTTTAGAACGTTTGAATTTGGAATTACAATGAAATAATTTAAAACCTCGTTTTTATGGCAAAGGCACTAGCCGCGCGAACGAAGCCACGTCATAAATTAAAAGAACTATTTTTTATTGTCTATTTTTAATTATTATAAATGCGAATGGCAGGTTGTTTGTTTCTTTTTACGATTTCATGACTTAAATACTTAACCAATGAACACGAAATGTTGTATACACATTGTTAGGGTTACACAAAAGGACATATATGTTACTTTCATCCAGAAAACAAGTACCTACAGTTCCTAATTTACTGTCAAAATTTAAAAAACTAGTTTAAAAATAATTTAAGTCAATGATTTTCTAGAACAGACTGAGTAAAGTACTTGTGTGACAAGTTGAAAAAGTGAACGAGAAATGGCCGAAGAGTTTTTTTAAAGTGAAAACTTCTTTAGGCAGGTTGGGCACTTATGGTATGGGGAAAAAGTACTCAACTCGTGTGCCCGTCACGCTCAGATACATATGTATATACAGATGTGGGTGTTTTCACTTCTGACGTGCAGTCCTACGACAGATTTTCTTGAATTATGTCTAAGAACACTCTAGATAAAAAAAAACAGCCAGTCGTAGGACTGCACGTCAGAAGTGAAAACATAACTTCACAATGTATTTGCATGTACATACACACACACATCTGTATATATACAATTAGGTTAAAAATAAAAAGTACACTGGAAGTTCTGCGCTCCTAGCCGCTCATAAATGTTTGAATTTCGAATGTTATATTTTTTTAAATATGAGAAACTCGGCTCCGTCTTACGAATTTTCAATCAGGTCATGTGTCCTGACGCGAGTTTAACATTTTTTACCCATCCCAAAAAGTGCACAACGCCGCTAAAGGAGTTTTCACTTCAAAAAACAAAAACAAACGCACTTAAATTGGTCTATCCGTTTGGGAGCTACGATGCCACAGACAGACACAGACTAGATGCGTCAAACTTTAACACCTCTCTTTTTGCGTCGGGTATTAATAATATATCTATGTATGTATATCCGTGTTCTAGAGCACACAGTACAAGTTATGCTTAGTTTGAGTTTAGGTAGCAACGTGTTATATGTACCAGATACCAATTATAAAACTAGCGCTCATATAACCGGTTTCTTAGAATCTAATGCTGGCACTTCACAAGCGTTATTTGTGCAAATATTTGTAATAAACAACCAAACTTTGATCAAACTATATTCTGTGTGTTTAGGTTTGTTATGCTTGGACCAAATAAGACAAATATTTGCCCAAATACATGATGTGGAAATACATACATGAACTATCTCAATTCGAGGTAGGCACAGACAAAAGACGTTTGCTTCTATTCTTCTATAACCTACATAAACCTTCCACACAAGCCCGTTTGTATCGGGTACTTCTGGTCTGCCGTTTCTTCAGAACATCACCAATATATATATGTTTTTTTTCATTATGATATACTCATAATTAAACGGTTGCTCATAACTATTACAATCTAGACCTTGAGACTAATAAGTAATTTAATTTGCTAAAAACTTACAAAGATAAGAATGCGTCCATGGGCACTTTTCTTGTGGTCTCTATTATCATGGAAAGACACTTTGTTCTTGTGTTCTTTAAAAGTAACACTCACTGTACTACTTAACACTAACTTCACTAAACTAACTCAAAGGGCTTAGTTCTTTTTAGTCTTCTAACTATGTCTGTGGTGTCAAGGAGCTGGATAGCCTCAACGTTCACATGTTGAAGAAGCCTTTGTTCATGTGCTTCGGCATATTGTTTTATTACTTCACTAACAAGATCTACTCCTAGGTCTCGGTGGATGTCATCATTTTTAACGTACCAGGGAGCATTTACTATACTCCGAAGTACCTCATATCACCAATATGGGTATAATTATGTATTCACACGGGAATTAACGCGATCACGAAAAGGTATTACATACCTCTGAATTGCCTAACGTTTCGACCAGGTTGCTCTGGCCGTGGTCACAGGCTGACTGGCTCAGTGGTGAACATCCTCCGTCATCAAGAAATAGATATCATAGAAAAAAAATAAATAGGCAGTCATGGGACTGTCGACAGAAGTGAAAATTTAAACGAAACGACGAACTTAAGACGTCACATTAGCAGGTTGGTGACATTAATTAATAAAGACCTGACAGAATTCAATGTTTAGGTTAGCGCCCTCTAGCGGATGTATAAATGTATTATTAGCGTGACGGTCACGAGTTCACCAATTAGCAAAAGTGTGTGTCAGCTCTGACGCATGACTGGAGTTTACAATTCACTGGAGTCTTTTTCTCTCTCTCTCTTTCTCTCCCTCCCTCCCTACCTCTCGCATGTCTCTCTGACGCTGTACATGTAAATATAAGAAACTCGCCTCGCCTTACGAATTTTCGATCTCGTCATAAAAATATATTTTTAAATATATGACACTCGGATACACTTTCGATCAGGGTCACGTGGCCTGACGCGAGTTTAACATTTTTTACCCATCCCAAAAATTGCACAACGCCGCTAAAGAAGTTTTCACTTCAAAAAAAAGTAGTCAGGGCATTTTCAGCCGTCGAGTCGCGAAATGGGCCATAACTCAAGCATTTAATGTCTTTTATTTGTCGTTATTTTAAAGATTGCTTGACAGTTATGAGTATGTCATGCTCGTTTAGAAGTCCTGCTGATGGTGGCGTATGTGTCGGGTCGTTCGGCTCCCTTTAATATGGTTGATCTGTACGATGGCTGGCGTGTGTGTCATGCTCGTGAACGGGTGCCGTTGGCCTTGGCTGGCCATCTCCGTACTGCTATTACTTAATTATGTACTGTCGTAATTAGCGCGTCTATTTATGTTTTAGAATAATAGGTATGTTACATTGTCCTCACATTTCGTTTACGCTTATAAGCAATGTAACCAGAAATTTGTAAAAAAACATTTTGAAAAAGAGTGTCCTTGGAGTTTCTTGCCTGTTCTTCTCCATAGGATCTATGTATTGGAACAGACAACTCAAAACTGACAATTCAAAAATACCTATTATTGGTTTAATTGAAATAAATGGTTTTGATTTCATTTTATTATTCCTCTATAATTACTAATCCTTACTTCCTTACTCGTCGCCCTTTCACGCCAAAACTACTGAACCGATTTAAATGAAATTTGGTACACAGATAGTCTAGAGCCTGAGAAAGGACAGACATTTTTAATGCGAAAAAAGGGGTGTAAGGGGTTGAAAGGTGGGGATGAAAAGTTGTATGGAAGTATCGTCATATTTAGCTTGAAACTTATTTTTTAGGATGTTGATTCGATATAAATACACTATTCCACGCGGACGAAGTCGCGGGCACAGCTAGTATTATTATACCTGACGAGTTTGGTTGCCCTATTATTAAATGCGGTAACTTCTGAAATTCCCAGTCGGTCTAAAATAAAATGCGTGAGTTGTCTTTAGGACTCCCGCATTTGCATTGCACATCATAAATAGGATACAATTAAAAAGAAATACATTAAAACAGTACTACAAGGGGCGGCCTTATCGCCTTAGAGGTATTGTTATACCTAGAAATAGCGCCATCTAGTGGGTCCCTACATTACTTAAAACGAAGAGCTGCCGCTATCTGTTGTTCGATCTACACAACTGACACTTTTTGTCCCTCTCTCATGATTGAGAGTGGCTTATCTGTTCCCTATATAGTATACTAGCTGTACCCTGCCACGCTTCGCTGTGGCACATTGTGATTGAATGGTTGCGAAATGAGAAACAAAACAAAGAATACATGTCATATAAGTTTATAAAAATAATCCTTGATGCGGATTAAATATCATGCTAAAATTTCAGCTCGATCGGTGCAGAACTTTTTGAGTTTTTGAAGCGTACACAAACCAACATAACATTTTTATATATATATATATAGATTATCTATCCTTATCGCAGTCTGCAATCTCTTACAGGTAACGTTTAGATGGACCATACTAAGAACTATTACTATTAAAACGAATAAAAAAAATATATAAATATACGGACTATTTACATGCATGCGTCATAAAATTCCTCCGCATCGTTCTCTACTGGCAGTGTTCCCAGAAGGCTGGCAGCATTGCCACGTTGAATGGCAATGTTAATTATATGTGCAAGAAAAATGCCCGCCTTCTGGTCACGAGAAGTGTCGATCAGTCGTTTAGCTAGTTCCTTATAAACGGAACGAGCACGCGGACCCCATGACCCTTTTTTCGTAAACTACAAAAATTCTTATTTTTAAACTACCAACATTTTTATTCTTCTCTGTTCTTGCTTGCTTCTTCTTTCTTCTTCTGTAGCTGCAGAACTAACCTCAGATGGAATATGGTGTAGAAATATATATGTTATAACTACTTCGACACCAAATCCCACCGGAGGGCAATTCTTCTGTTCTGTTCTGTCTTCTAATATTACTTGACTTACCTTCTTACTCTACAGCTCTACTGACTTCTCCTAAAACTGGAGTCTCGGGACTGGTCTAGTTGCTCCATCCTGCTGAAGACTCTGGGTAGATCATCACTACTTTTTTTTGTAGACAATAGTAAATGTATCCGAATTGATAGATAAAAAGTGTGCGTGTGTGCAGTTCACACACGGCAGAAGTGAAACTTCAGAAAAGTAGCCTACGAGAGATTGAGAAATAAAATATAAAAACAACATAAATAATTTACTAATGTTAATAAATTTAATTTTAGATAATTTATATAAAAGTTATTGTGCAAATTAACACAGATGTGTTAAATAATTAACATAAATTAATTAACTAACGAATTTTAATACGCAAATGCACATAAATGACACCATGTTGACATTGACACATTTTCTGAAGGTTTGGTAGTACGCAAGCGCAAAGACAAAGATTATAGGCAACACTGATACTTGTATTCTATCTCATTCTCTCGCAGGCTAAATCCTATTTATAAATATGTTTGTCTCTTTTACTGTTGCTTTTTCGGTTCATCGAATTTCAAATCACAACCATTCTAAATAAGTTTCACTTCAAAATCTGTCACTTTTTACTACTAGCCTATGGGTTTACCAGTAGCCACTGAAGAGTTCCATTATCCACCTCCTGGCTCCATCATCAGATCAGCTCCAAGATGACAAATTCTAATATTGTCATCCAAACTACATATACATACAAAGTTTCATTTCGATACGACAATTAGAAGTAGGCTTAAATTCACTTCCAAGATTTTTACAAACGTTTATTCGTCGATTTAATGTTTATTTTACGAACGTCGGTCGATTACATAGTTATTTACAAACGAAGCTAATAGTAGCATGTTTAAAATGGTTTAGAACCACTGGTGTTTGCTATTGATTTGGGCGTTAACCGGTTTGTTACCTAAATACATAACTTGGTGTAACTAGCTGACATAATTAAAATATATGTTGTTGAAACACGCAAAAGTTCAAAGTGTTGATTTGCACGGAATATGGTATTACAAAGAATTATTATTTTTACTTTACTTCAAATCATTTTGAAGCCGTTGGTCGGGGCTGGTCATCTTTTTTTTATGGTATAGGGGCCAAACGAGCAGACGTGTCACCTGATGGAAAATGACTACCGCCGCCCATGGGCACCTGTAACTCAAGAGTCACAAGTGTGTTGCCGGCCTTTAAGGTGGGAGTAGGGGAAGGGTGGAAAAGGGGGAGAGGGGGGAGGGAAGGGTTAGGGCCTTCGGTAACCTCACTCACTTGGCGAAAAGCAATGCAAGCATTGCTTCACTGCCAGTTTTCTGTGAAGCCGTGGTATCACTCTGGTTGAGCCGGCCCGTACGTACACTCGTACGTACGGCCACGTACACTCTTTTTCAACATGTTTTTTACAATTCTCTGGTACATTGCTTATATGCGCAAATTGAATGTGAGGACAATGTAACGTATTGTTCCAAACT
The DNA here is from genome assembly GCA_963859945.1 of Euplagia quadripunctaria. Classification (NCBI taxonomy): domain Eukaryota; kingdom Metazoa; phylum Arthropoda; class Insecta; order Lepidoptera; family Erebidae; genus Euplagia; species Euplagia quadripunctaria. The sequence goes on along the minus strand of OY982589.1, from coordinate 1,759,494 downwards.
ATAAACAGTCGCGCAAACTACTACTATATGTAAGTAATGGCAGTTCGGAGATGACCAGTCCCAACCAACGGCACTCGTTCACGAGCATGACGCACGTGCCAGTCGTCGTTCACGAGCATGACACTAGGGTTTGGAAATTCCCGACAATTTCAAAGTCCCGGGACACGAGACAGCCTACAATCAAAGTCCCGGGAATTCCCGGGACTTCGAGACTTTAAAGACAACATTTTTTATTTTTTAAGAGGGGTAAGCCTTTTTTGAAGAATTTTAATTGAGTTAATTTCTGGTGAAACGTATTAAAAAAGGCATTTTTTTTTGTAATAATCAACATTTTTTAAACAGAAAATTAAATCTCAACAACTTTAACGTTAATTTCAGTCTTCATAATTGCTTTGTTTATTTCTTTTAATCACACACATATTGACTTTTAAGCAGTTATAAAACGAACTTTGTTAAAAATCATACTAATTCTTAATAATTTTACTATCATCTAGTAATTTTAGTATTCAATCATTGGCCATAATCACAACATTGTTAATTCTCATAATCACAGATTTGTTTGATAATTATATAATCTAAATATAAATAATGAAACAGACTTATAAATGAGTCTCTTAAATAATCAACTAACACATTAATTAGACTTCTTTGCTGATTTAATAAAATAGGCTTTTAAAAAAATCAGAGTGCCAACTGCTTTGTCCGACAATCCGTTTCTGATTTTTGTAATAATGCCACCGGACAAGGAGAACACTCTCGTTTTCAACAGATGTCGGTTTAATTGTGTTTAAGGCTTTGTACAGTAGTTCCAAACTTTCTGTACGTTTTCCGGTTGCTTCAAATAACTGAAACTCCTTTTTTAATGTTGCTCTTGTTTTTTTTCCAGAAGCTCGGGTACATTTTCTTGGATATTTTTTATTGCTTGTTTCATTTGATTTAGAAAAGACTCGTCAAGTAATTATTCATTAAACTAACAGATGGCGCTAGACCCCTTCAATTATTTGAAAATAAAAATGATAACATAACAATTTCGACAATCTTGTCTCGTCTCGAATCTCTACCCGAAAGTCTCGGGACTCGAGACAATTAAAATTACGATAAGTCCCGGGACTTCGAGACACGAGACGTCCCGTGACCCAAACCCTACATGACACACGCGCCAGCCCTCGTTCACGGGCATGACACACGTGCCAGCCATCGTCCACTTCAACCACATCAACCATATATTGCCAAAGGGGTAGACAGAGGCGTTTTAAACACTCAAACTTCGCCTTCTATAAATTGGTCTTTCTCAGATAATAGGCAAGCCTATTGCCATTAACTGGCTGACACTTTGGGAATTAAAAATGGGAAAATTGGAAAAAAAAGCCAAAGGAGTGAAAGGAAAGTGAAATTGCTTATACGGATGGGTTGGAGCAAGGCAGGGTCACGTGGTTCCGGATGTCTTAATAAAAGCTGTTCCCGGATCCCTCCTACTTAAGGTGCAGTACGGCACACCGTGTGGTTTTAGTCGGTTCGATTCCGACACACCGCCCCACCGAAAACCCCGGTGGGGTGACGGACCGAGGGGGTTTTCACACGCACAAAAAAAAAAAAAGGCAAGGTCACGTACCTGTAAGTCGAACTGACTAGAGATCGCGTGGTTTTCGAATTTCGACCATGGCGTTTTCATTGGCCAGTATAACTTGAGCTGTCATTGTATAGACTTACTTACCATGACAGGTAATCCCATATACTGAACGCGTGTAATTTCATTAAGCCGTTTTCACGTAATTTTTAAAGTTGTTTTTTTATGGTCTAGGGGGCAAACGAGCAGACGGGTCACCTGATGGTAAGTGACTACCGACGCCCATGGGCACCTGCAACTCAAGAGTCACAAGTGCGTTGCCGGCATTTAAGGTGGGAGTAGGGGAAGGGGTAAGAGGGGGAGAAGGAGTGAGGGCAGGAGAGGGGGAAGGGGAGGAGAGGGAAGGGTTAGGGCCTCCGGTAACCTCACTAACTCGGCGAAATGCAATGCAAGCATTGCTTCAGGCCGGTTTTCTGTGAGGCCATGGAATCACTCCGGTCGAATAAAGCCGTATTGTAAGACATATTGTTTAAATTTTTTAGCTTTCTGCACTTCTTCTATATATAAACTGTAAATATTCCAAAATTCACGTTACTACGTTCGCGAAATTTTCTTAAAAAGGGGTACAAAGAATTCTCTTCACGTATTAATATAATGATACCTGATACTCCAACATGATATGTGTATATTCCTAGCGACCGGCACCGGCTTCACACGGGTGCAATTTACACATGGTGCAATAAATATGGTCTATTCTTAACCCCCGACGCAAAGATGACGGGGTGTTATAAGTTTGAAGTCGATGCCGGTGTATGTGTGGTTGTCTGTGGCATCGTAGCTCTCAAACGGATGGACCAATTTCGATGCGGTTTTCTTCATTTGAAAGCCAGTTTCCTTGCGGTGGTTCTTATCTATGTTTGATTAATATCGGTCCAGCAGTGTAAGAGTATCAGCTCTTTTTCAAAATGATGTAAGGCATTTTAGGCAGTCTATATTAATCAGCGATAATGCAGCTTCCTATTACTGAAAGAATTTTCAGAATCGGATTAACAGTTTCCCTACATCCAAACTTATAACCTTTGCTTCTAAATCATTACATATTATAAAGCAAAGTTTCCTGCCGCGTCTGTCTGTCTGTCTGTTCGCGATAAACTGAAAAACTACTGAACGCATTTTCATGAGATTTTCACTAATAGACAGAGTGATTCATGAGGAAGGTTTAGTTGTATAATTTGTTAAGACTTTGTGTAAATTGATCGAAATATGTTGATGATTATTGAAGATGTCTCTGCTACCCGTGCGAAGCCGGGGCGGGTTGCTAGTATTAATAAAGGTATATTAATTTTAGAACTGAGAATATTGACTTCAAAATTGACCCTTATATATTATTTCGTATGGACTCTATCCCGCGCGAAGAATCAGCGCAGAAATTATGCTAATGTCAAGTTTTTTTATAATTATTTCTATCTTGCTAAATGTTATTGTTATGTTATTCGGTAAAATTTACCCCTGAAGCTAATTTCGTAATTGACAGTACTGACGTGAATGAAAATATAGATTATAAGTTTGTGTCAAGGATGTATATGGAGTGTTCCAGAAATTGCCGGTTAAACAGTAATTTGTGTAGTTCAACACACAAGTAAAATCATTTCAAGTAATTTACCAACAATCGCATAAAAATAGTAAGTATATAAATTTATTTTATATACTACAGTATATAAATAATTCTCCGTGTATTGAGTAACAATAAAAAAAGGAAAATAAAAAATAAAATAATGTAGACCTCAATTTTTTAAACCAAATTTACGTCGCTGCCAACAATGATCCAAGATTTTAAAAAGTTTTATAAAAAGAAGGATTTATATAAAGAGTTCTTAGCATTAAAATGTAAAGATTTAATCCCGTGACTCTTTGGCCGTTCGTCTTAAAATCTTGATGCCTTTGCCTGTCGTATTAGAAGCGGAGAAAAAGAAATTAAGTAATGTCCTTGGTTTCTTTCATAGAACGTTCTTTAATGGTTTAGATAAAGTTAGTGATTTCCTTTTTTCATACAAGTAGGCAATATTTGTTATTTATTTTATTATAGAACATGTAATTTGTTCCCGATTTCCAGACAGCCTTAATTAAAGAGCGTTTCTCGTAGTATTAGCGTTGTTTTGTGCTTTATATACTTTTTTATTGAGCAATATTGCTAAAATCAATATTAGAAAAAACTTTATAGATCAGACTTTAAGGATCATAAGATATTCAGTCTTTGCTCAAATATACAAATATAATATTCAATGACTTAAGTCTTATGTTTACTTGAATATGTAAAATTTCCAAAAAAATACAAAATATATCTAAAAGAGGTGTTAACACTCCTCTCATATTCGATATGACTTCCATTACATGCGTTTGTTCCTCTTTCGGCAAAATTTTGAGTTTTAATGTTGATTTGATGATTATAAAAAAATTTAAACGATTATATAAAAGCGGACGATAATAATTTTGAGTTATTATTAACTGAATTATAAAAAAAAATAGTCTTTGAGCAATGATGGTCCTCAGTCTTACGACCTCACTCTAGCTTTCCATCAGGCGGTTTGAGGTCATTCTGACGTGCAACAATATAAAAAAAAAAAATGAGTGGTACATAATTAGAAAAGTATTGTTATCTATGGTAGTAATAAAAAAAACTGAACGAGTGATTTTGCACATCATTCTTGAACTTTTATTATATTTTTACCTGATTCAGAGTTTATTTAGTAGAGTTTTATTTAAATTTTGTGTCATTTTTTCTTGAAGCAGCTGCAAAAACACCATAACAATACTCAACTTTAGACATATTCTTAAAAAAAAACTTTTCAAAGAAACTCCTATTCACAACACCAAGTATCGTTGACAAAATGGCCGCCGTGAAGCCGTTATAATTTTGCCTTTTTGCATAAAATATAACGCTTGTATAACTTAAATATATTCCGAAGAAATGTTTTATCACACTTATGAAGTAAATTACTTTTCTGGTTGATTATTTGGCGACGTGATCTGAAGATAAATGGACGAATTTCCTTGAAATCCCCTTGGGTTAGTGTGGGTTAAAGTTTCTGGAAAAACGTGTAAATGGATGTAGGGATGTCCCGTTTGAATCCTACTAATATTATAGACGGGAAAGTTCGTGACGACGGATAATGTTTGCTACTCTTTGTAACAAAAAACTATTGAACGGATTTTGATGAAATTTTAGGATTAAGGTATCACTGTCAAGTTCTCTGTAACAACCGGATGAATTTGAATTTTATTAGGCTATCGCGGTGGACAGACGACCTGGTAAAGAAGAAGATCGCAGGACGTCGGGGATGCTTCCCATCATCATCAGCATCATTTCAGCCATAGGACGTCCACTGTTGGACATAGGCCTCCCCTAATGACTTCCAACAAGACCGGTTGGAAGCGGCCTGCATCCACCGACGTCCTGCGATCTTCTTCTGGGCAAATGGATAAAAATCGTTCTTAGAATTTCTGGTGGGTGTTCAGATCACTGGGTTAAAGCTACTTCCATAAGACGCAGCGACGAATTTGCACACACGTAGCGGAATGCTTTCTTCATTCTCATCTTCCGCGCCTTTTCCCAACTGAGTTGGGTCGGCTTTCAGTCTAACTGCGATACGGCTGGACTTCAATATTTTACGTGAAGCAACTGCCATCAGACATCCACAACCCAAGTACTAGGCGATATCAAAGTTCTCTAGTTAGACCAGGTTGTCGAAGTTTTTAGGGCTACAATTACCCAACGAATGCCACAGATGTATTGCAACTGTAACGTGCTCTTCGACGCACGGAGGGGTCTCAATGTGTTAAGAATGGCCACCCATCCCTGGCTGGTATTACTTAACCTTGCAATGTGCTAACCTACTCGGTTACCACTTAGCCACGAGCCCCCCTACAAAATAAACTAATAAGCTTCTTAGAAGGTCCGCTTTTTGCGTTAGAGAGACATGACACCCTCTCATCCCTCTAAATAAAGGCTTTTGAAACCTGAATCAGTGGTAACTCAAGCACACACTTTATTTGTATTATTACTAGAGATCGCGTGGTGGTCGAATTTCGACCATGGTTTATTTCATTGGCCAATATTACTTGACTTGTCATTGTATAGACTTTTGTACCATGACAAGTCAAAATATATACTGGACACTCATAGCTGTATGTACCCGTTTTTGCATTTTTTTTTCCTTTGTAGCAAATACTGTTCAAAAATTTTAGCATTCGTCACTTCTTCTCTGTATAAACTACAAGTGTGCAAAATTTCATACTCCTCCGTCCGCCACATTTTCGTAAAAAGGGATCCAAAGTTTTCGCTTCACGTATTAATATATAGATAACTGTGACGTTGAACTTAATACTACGTAAGCATACATCTAGATCTATTAAGAGAATAGAAATTACCCAAAGAGAAATAAGCTTCCTTCTTTCATCTATCCAACGTTATTCTACAAAGAATATAAAGTATTCTATTATTATTCTTGTTATTCTAAAACAACACAGTGAAGTGCCCCCCCCCCTCCCCGAAATAAATCGTGGAAAAACCAGGGTTTGTGAAACCAGAAAACAGTTTTACACTTCATTTGTCCGAAGTTTCTACTGTGCGCTTGGGCCCTTCCTCTATAAGATATACCCACAAATAAGATACAATGTTATGAGGCAGTTATTACGTGGCTACAAACGATGGATTATTATGAGAACAATTACTGTCAGTTGTACGTTAAGATATTTGTGATCATTGAATTGTATTCATGATTTAGCTCTTCGTTTATTCATCCTCTCACACACCCTCATATACATATGCACTATATACAAAGAGAGAGTCACTTTCACACTGGTACTTTACGTCATTTTGCCTTCTTTTCATTGGCTGTTTAGCTAGTTTAGGGTAATATTTCGTTGGGGAGTAGCGCCGAAAACCGTAATACAGGTTTTTTACATAGTTCGGCACGGGATGCTAATTCATGCCTAAGTTTTAAAGTACAGTGTATATTTGTTGGAGAACAAACTAAATATTATTATTATACAAAATCGAGGGGGCCAGCCTCCCTCCCTTTAACGGAGCTTTAGTATTATCCACCACTAGCGATTCAAAGCAGGTTCACCTGCGTTTATGGTCACTGCTCCGTTCCTAAGAGCCGTAGCGTGATGTTACATACCCTATAACCTTCCTCAGACAATACTCTATCAAATACAGAAAGAATTATTCAAATCTGACAGTTTTACCATGTTTTAACAAACAAATAAAAACCTCCATCTTTCAGCTCCAGCGACTAGATTTAAGTTGCGGTCGAATTTCAACCTTTGAGCTCCTAGAATTATTTACAGATGTCATACAAACGTAGGCTTTAAATTCCTAATCTTAGTTTCATTTGTTGTCAGGTATATAAAGGCTATTTTCCTTTGATTTTAAATAGATCAAAGTTGGGTCAAGTTGTCATGTTTGAATCTTAAGTTGTACTGACAGTTAACTTAGATGTTAAGAGACTAAACTGGCAACTTAATCCCTAAGGCAACGCCGTACTTTAATTAATAAATAAATAATTTGTATTCTTATTAAAATTACTTTGAAATTTAAGGCACACAAAATACTCATTGAGAAGGAATGAGGGTTACATTTTTTTTTTTGCGATATAGAGGGCAAACGAGCAGACGGGTCACCTGATGGTAAATGACTACCGCCGCCCATGGGCACCTGAGGGGGGAAGACGGGAATAAGGGAGAGGGAAGGGTTAGGGCCTCCGGTAACCTCACTCACGCGGTGAAATGCAATGCAATCTTTGCTTCAGTGCCGGTTTTCTGGGAGGCCGTGTTAACGAGCGTGCCGAAGCATGGTTCTCCCACAGAACATCCTACACAAAGCATATATCCCTACACAAAGGGCTTACACAAATGCCTTTCGGACTACAGCCCAACGGTTTTAATATAATTACATATGTCGTGGTTAGATCTTAAACTCACTTCGTGATGTGTCCGATCATTTCATAAAATGTTCGAAAGGTCCATGAAGGTAGGTGAAGCTGCAGCGATTGCACAATGCGGGAAATATTTGTTATATTGATCTTACCTTACCTAGCGCCTGCTACCTACTATTATCATTATTTTGTATTTATAATAAAATTTAGAAAAACCTCGAAAAATTTGGTAATATTGAAGAAGTCTAAGATACATTGGTAATACATAACAATGGTGTACTTTTACTGCACGTATGAATTCAAATTACAAAGGGCCCTGCTGGGCAGACAAAATTTTCTTTCTGGATTTCTCCTGTTCTGTTAAAGATCCCTTGGAGTTAATACATGAATTGAGAGGTACATTGGCACAAGTTACGATCAGTATTATTTTTATGTATTCGGAGCGTAATACAACGGAGGGCCAAGCTGGATGGATCAGGCGATTAATTGTAATTTCTATCAAAATAGTTGAGGAACATTGAATCTTGTTAATAAATTCGTGAGGTACATTGAACAAATAAAGCATTGCCACTAGTTTTTTCGGTCTAGCTCGAGTGGCCCCGCTAGATCGATACACATGCGAACGCGTAGTAATAAAATATTTTCCATGAAATTGTACTTTTGCTAACAGAACGTTAAAATAATAACCATTTTTCTCTAGTTACAAAAGAACGAAAAATAACATCTGAATGTGGCTTGTTATTTCATTCAACAAAGTGAAATTGAAATAAAAGTTGGAACTTTGTATTATTGTTTTAGTATTTTTACTGTTACGGTTCAGCCGCGGCCATGGTTCAGCGTGGCGGGTCTGGGAACAGGCAGGCCTGTTCTTAGACGAGTCTAAAAAAACAATATATAGGATTATAATAAAGTTTACGATTAGTTATTTTTTTGGTTGAAGCGCTACTAGAACTAGAATTCGGTTATGAAATATTCTTTTTTGCATTTGATTAATCTTAATAGTAAATTTTAGTATACTTACCTACTTTTAACCTTAATAGTCAGTATTATTCTCCTTATTTATTTAATATACATTTAAATTACATTTTTAAATACATTTACAATAAAAAATATACAAATATATTTAAAAATATAAAAAAATAGTGTCCCACCGGTATCGGGTACAGGGACCAAGCTACCGGTGGTTAGGGTTCCAGCGACAGAAACCTCCTCACTATGCGTGCCGTGTCGAGAAGGACTGCCTTCTGCATTAGGCTCTTAATCCAGCTGCCTAACGTGAGCCTCTGAAGGTGTTGGTCGAGGCTCTTAGCAATTAACCCATGGGCCGAAATGACTTTCGGCACAATGATTGCTGTATCAGTATTATTATTATTGTTTAAGTGCTTAGTGTCACCTCGACAATTTCTGGTCTTTTGTAGTGCATTTTTTGCTTTACAGTTTACTGCTCAGACTTATGGCTTAGAGAAACCTCCAGATCCTTTTAGCAGTGATTGTTTGTATTTCCTGCGGTTGCATGATGTGTAACCCTAGGTTAAAACTTCGATGCCTCATTAGTGGGCCACAAGAGCATAGAATATGCATTGCAGTCTCTTCTGCCTCTTGACAGAATCTGCATATTGTGTTCTCGCCCAACTTTAGGTTGAACATATGTTTGTTCAGTTTGCAGTGTCCGGTGAGGACTCTTGTTACTGCATAAGTTTTGTATCTTTTGAGCTCTAAAAGTTCTTTTGATACTTTATTATCATAGCCCTTAAGGCTTTCGAGTGTCTTAGATCAGTCGTGGTCTTTCATCTCTTAATATGTAACAACAAATAGTCAGTAACACATTCCACATTCTTTTGACATAACAATAAATATAGTAACAGTTATTATGGTAAATGTACGCCTTAACGTTTGAAAATTTGCACATCTGCTGATGAAGAATATGGCGGGAATTTGAAACCGTAACATCTTTTTACCCATGTTCTGCGCAAATAAATGATTCATGATTATGATGATAACATAATAACGCACTTTAACTATCTGATGATTTGAAATCGGCTCCCTTCAATATAGTTGATCTGTACGATGGCTGACTCGTGCGTCATGCTCGTGAACGGGTGCCGTTGGTCTTGGCTGGACATCTCTGTGCTGCTATAACTACATATTTAAAAAAAAAAAATAGGCAGTCATGGGACTGAAACGACGAACTTAAAACGTCACATTAACAGGTTGGTGACATTAATTAATAAAGAGCTGACAGAACTTAATGTTTAGATTAGCGCCCTCTAGTGGATGTGCATATGTATTATTAGCGTGACGGTAGCGAGTTCAGCAATCAGCAAAAGTGCACAAACGTGGCTAAAGAAGTTTACACTTCAAAAAAAGTGTGTGTCAGCTCTGACGCACGACTGGAGTTTACAATTCACTGGAGTCTCTCTCTCTCTCTCTCTCTCCATCCCTCCCTCCCTCCCTCTCCATGTCCCTCTGATGCTGTACATGTAAATATAAGAAACTCGCCTACGTCTTACGAATTTTCGATCTCGTCATAAAAATATTTTTTTAAATATATGACACTCGGACACATTTTCGATTAAGGTCACGTGTCCTGACGCGAGTTTAATATTTTTTACCCACCCAAAAAATTGCACAACGCCGCTAAAGATGTATTCACTTCAAAAAAGTCCCCCGCCGCGACTATCTGCCTGTCTGTTCGCGGTAAACTGAAAAATATTGAACGGATTTTCATGCAGTTTTCACTTCAAGGTTTAGAAGTATAATTTGTTAAGGTCTTGTTTAAATTGGGAATGATGATAATTTGAAGATGTCTCTGCTACCCGTGCGAAGCCGGGGCGGGTTGCTAGTTACTTGAATATAGTAGTAAATTGCGCGTCTGTTTATATTATAGTAGAATATTTTAAGTTACATTGTCTTCGCATTTCACTTACGCTAAGCAATGTAACCAGAAAATTGTAAATAACATGTTGAAAATGTTCTTCTCCACAGGATCTATGTATTAGAACAGGTAACTAGCTTCACGACTGACTTAGTCTGACTGACTACTACTCCTGACAATTCAAAAATACCTATAATTGGTTTCATTGAAATAAGTAGTTTGGATTTTTATTTCGAAAAGAGTGGAAGTGAGTTTGTTTGCCCGATTTCTTCTCACAAGGCCCAACTACTTGGAAACGCGCGGTTATACGTCGACATTGGCAGACAGCCATCTTACTTATTTGCAACACGGTATTTTTTTTTTTTTTTTGACGAAGCAACCTTGTTGCTGCGACAGTGTGTTGATCTACAAATAAATGTTATTGAAAATGTTTTCAAACAATTTTATGAAATGAAGAAATTTGACTTTGACCCTTTTTTTAACCGACTTCAAAAAAGGAGGAGGTTCTCAATTCGACTGTATTTTTTTTAATGTTTGTTACCTCAAAACTTTCGAATGGGTGAACCGATTTTGATGATTATTTTTTTATTTGAAAGCGGGTGTTTTCCGTGTGGTCCCTTTTCAATTTGGTCCAGTTCTGATAATGGCATCCATGAGAAAACCATATAAGTCTTTTATGGTATTTTTTTTTTTAAGACGGTTTTTTTTAAAAGAATTATTGAGAGAGGAATTTAACATCACGCTACGAATTTTAGGAGTGCAGCAGAGACGGTATGTATAATCGATTGAATATAAATACAATCAAAGCTTGGGATGGTTCTCTAGTTACATATAAATGTATTTATGTGAAACCAAATCTTCGAAAAGATAATTTCAATTATAGTATCTTTTTGCTTTGCCCTCCAGTGCTTTATGCGATGTTCTTGTGGCGTAAGGTATAAGCGGAAAGCGATTTTGAATGTTTTATATTTCAGCTATGATAAAAGAGTCTTAAAAAGAAGAAAATGTCACGTTTTAAATTTATAAGTGGCACTGAAGCCCACATGCCGTTATGGACTTCTTAATAAAGTTTAATTATATGAAAATGTTTGAGTTAAGTAATTTTCGTGTTTATTAAATAGTATAAGGTTTTACTCACGTTTGTATTTCGGGGATGCCCGACTAGTTTCGGACCCGACGGGGGCCCTTTTTCAAGCCGCGACGGTGTCAGGTGTCACACTGAAGTTTTTATTGTAACAAAAGTAATTTTCTCTCAGATGGGCTACAGAATAGCCCGTATTAGAAAAAAAGTCCTAGGTAAAATATGTGTGTTATTGTAACACATATTGTTTATTAAAACTATGTAATTACTTGCGAGGTTATGTATGCGTTGGTTTTTATATAAGTTATATTTGTGTGTTTTATATGGCACGGACTCTTAGACAGTGAAGATGTAGTGCTGAAGACGTAGACCTATGCTTAACGAGTCTGGATCGATACGGAAAACTAACAGATGTATCTCAAAGAGGTTGACATGTCAACAAAATTGGCATATTCATGTGCTTATAGACTGCTATATTACTAGGAGGTTTCTAAACAATATCCAGAAGACCGATGGGAATACAAGACCATGATTGCTCGAGGTTTTGTCCACAAGAAATGTTTTCTATGCCAAACCCAGTATGGGACTATTAGAGAACAAACAAAATTATAGTCTTGGAACTATGGTTCGAGACTACAGATTCAACTTCCTTAGTAAGATTGAGGTAGAATAAATATTTCAACCAATCGGTAATATCTCAGCCATGAAAAGCCTATATTGTTAACAAATTGAGTTTTGCGCCAGTTTCATTCAACGGCTTCCTGTCAATTTGACTAAATCTTAGGTATATCTATTAAGGCACTTTCAGATTACCACAACACTTAAAATATGACGCTGAAATCGCCCTTACAACCATCAAGTAACTCCTTTATTGTAACGGTTAGTAGTAGTATGCAACATCTTAATCTATATATATTAATACGTGAAGCGAAAACTTTGGATCCCTTTTTACGAAAATTGGGCGGACGGAGGAGTATGAAATTTCGCACACTTATAGTTTATACAGAGAAGAAGTGACGAATGCTGAAATTTTTGAACAATATTTGCTACAAAGTTAAAAAAAATGCAAACATACAGGGTATACACAGCTATGAGTGTCCAGTATATATTTTGACCTGTCATGGTACAAAAGTCTATACAATGACAGGTCAAGTAATATTGGCCAATGAAATAAACCATGGTTGAAGCTCTAGTTAATATTATAAATGGGAATATAAGTTTGTTTGTTAAGCTTAAACGCTTAAGGCGTTCATCACAAAACCGATCATGACGTTGTCAGATGTAAAAAAAAAGATAAGTGGTATCTTTCAACCACTGATGATTGACAAATAATTGACACTGAATTGATGATTGACGAAATCTGTTTTTTTTTTAATGGAATAGGGGGCAAACGAGCAGACGGGTCACCTGGAGGTAAATGACTACCGCCGCCCATGGGCACCTGTAACTCAAGAGTCATAAGTGCGTTGCCGCCCTTTAAGGTGGGAGTAGGAGAAAAAGGGGGAAGGGGGGAGGGAAGAGTGGGAAGAGGGGGGAGGGAGAGAGAGGAAGGATGGGAATAGGGAAGAGGGAATGAAATCATTGCTTCACTGCCGGTTTTTTGTGAGGCAGTGGTATCGAGCGGAGTCGAGCAGGCCCATACGTGCTGAAGCATGGCTCTCCCACGTACTAAACCGTTCATCACGTTGTCAGGTGTCTTTTCAAAAGATAAGTGGTAAGTTTCAACCGGATAAAAAGTACTGTTCCTGAGGAATAGCTGGGTTGATGATTGACTAAATCTACACTATCGCAAGCAAAAGCATGTTGACCCATAAGCCAACAACATCAAACATTCTATTTCCAAAGTTAAATGCGATAAACAAACCATAAAATAATGATAACTTCTAAATCCCTCGTTTTGTTGTCGGATTATCTGCGGATTACACCTTGACTTATGACGATTGTTTCCACAATATATATTTTGTTTGGTAGCAAATTATTTATTTAGATTGCTGCTACGATTTCAAAAGCATGGAATATAATAGAAATAGAAAAAAAAAAATAGGCAGTCATGGGACTGCCGACAGAAGTGAAAACTTAAACGAAACGACGAACTTAAAACGTCACATTAACAGGTTGGTGACATTAATTAATAAAGAGCTCTAGTGGACTATATATGTATTATTAGCGTGATGGTCACGAGTTCAGTTCTCTCTCTCTCTCTCTCTCTCTGTCCCTGTCCCTGTCCCTGTCCCTCCCTCCCTCTCCATGTCACTCTGACACTCGACATGTAAATATAAGAAACTCGGCTCCGTCGTACGAATTTATACATACGTACGTACGTCATACGTAGAAACACGGGTCACGTGTCGTCGGATATCAGGGTCACGTGTCCTGACGCGAGTTTAAAATTTTTTACCCATCCCAAAAAGTGCACAACGATGCTAAAGAAGTCTTCACTTTAAAAAAAATACGTACAAAGGATGGCCTTGTTGCTAAACGCAATGTTTTAGAGGCAACTTTTTCGAGGTGGTTTATGACATTGTTCATTTTGTAGATGTATTTTGTAATGGGGCAAATCGAAATTATTCACAAAGCTAACGAATGTTGGGGTAGAAAGGTTTATCACTGGCGAGCGCCAATTGGAAAGAGAAGCTTAGGAATTTTTCTACTAGATGGGTCTACCCGGATAGCCGTTGGATGAGAGCTGTGCATGATTACATCTGGAAGTTATTAGGAGAGGTATATGTTTATCAGTAGATCTATAGTTGACAAAATGATGATGATGTTCATGACTACAGGTAATTTTTTTTTTTTAGAGACCATCTCCCGCATTAGGAATGATTCCTGTGTCGCGGGGTACTATACAAACATATAAACAACGGACACAAAGAACACCCAGACTCTGGTGGGAATCAAACCCACGACCTAACAGTCAGGGTCACTAACCACTAGGCCAACAGGCCAGTCCGATATATCAATTTAAGAGATAAGATGAAGGAGATAGTATCAGATGCTGTATAGGTTTACTAGAACTCCATGAGGGTACCATGAGTGCATCAGCAATGTACGATTGACAAAACCAGTTCATTTAGTGTTAACCGCTTGCTCTTGTGATTGTTTGCAGCGGTTGTATAAATAAAGCCGGCCAAGTGCGAGTCGGACTCGCGCATGAAGGGGTCCGCACCATCGTACAAGATTTAATACTATAAGCAAAAAAAACGTCTCTAGTAGGGGAGCCCTCTTTAATTTTTTTTTAATTTTTATTATTTGTTGTTATAGCGGCAACAGAAATACAACAACTGTGGAAATTTCAAATGTCTAACTATCACGGTTCATGAGATACAGCCTGGTGATAGACGGACAGATAGACAGACGGACAGCGGAGTCTTAGTAATAGGGTCCCGTTTTACCCTTTGGGTACGGAACCCTAAAAAGAAGAGAGAGTGTGGCTACAATGAACACGTAGGGGCTGAGGAGACAAAAAGAGTTATAAAAAGAAACGAATCATACAAAATGTTTATTTAAATACCTCCGATAAAAAAATTCCTTTAATGATAGGAAAAGAGCTGATAAAATTCGAATGGCTGAACAGTTTTTTTTGAATTTTAGCTAACAATGACACCCCTCCTTTTTGCATTAGGAGTTAAATTAATATTCATTTATTGATAAAAGACCCAAGAAACCATACCATAGTACAAGACGAACCAATGCACGTTTACGACCACTTACACGGTATCTGCTAAATCGCTAACCGCTTATTGCTTGGATTACTCGCTAATCACTAACCGCTCACCGCTTGGACCATCCGCGCTCGCTGAAGCGTGCCAGGGCCTTCGTTTTGTTTCTTTTTTAAAAAGCTTTTGTTTTTTTTAATGTTTCCTTGCGAATCTTTTCTTGTTCAAAGAGACGGCAGCTTATTCGGTGAGCGACATACGGGCGGAGAATTGAGGCGGACGCGACACAAAGTAGATATAAAAGAAATACAAAGCGGTATTTTTCTTTGTAGGTGTTACTCTAGTTTCACTCGCTTTAAATGCATTTTGCCTGTTGGTCTAGTGGTTAGCAACCCTGACTGCTGAGCCAGAGCTCGTGGGTTTGTTTCCCGTACAGGACAAATAATTGTGGGATGAGCACGATCATTAAAATTTGTTCTGAATCAAGGTGTAATTTATCTATAATATGTATGTATTTAGTAATATATAAGTATGTTTATCAGCAGTTTGGGATCAGACAGCCATGTGTGAGATGCTCATCACACAATGATTTGTCCTGGGTGGGAATCGAACCCACGACCTCTGGTTTAGCAGTGAGGGTCACTAACCACTAGACCAATAGGCCAGTCAACAAAGTAAGTAACAAACATACATACATGCAAAAACATTTAGCTTACTGTCAGTGAAAGTTTGTATTAAATCGGTTTAGTAATACCAGAGATTACCACTTACATTCAAACTGTCAAACTTTACCTACCTCTTTATAATATAGATACTTTTCTTCTTCTTCTTCTTCTTCTTTAAAAGTTCTTTAAAGATACCACTTTCTCATTAATAAATAATCCTGTATTTCTGGGGACTTTATGAACATTTAAACAACCAACACGAAAAACACCTAGACTCGGGACAATCGGGCTTTGGCTATCTGTACAGCCATTAATTCACCCCTGGTCTTGATGAAGCACTCTATGGTTTTCATCGATTTGATTATGAAATATCACTTTACAGTTAGCTTCTGTGGAAGATGACAAGATTAAGAAATAGCTCTTGACAGACAGACATACTCTAACAGCCTGTATAATGCATCTAACTTAACCATTTTTAGATTTTTTGTATAATTTTTTATAGTAGTTATGTTCCATGTATCCGAAGAACTTTTAGAGCTCAAAAAATACAAAACCTGTGCAGTAACAAGAGTCCTCCCCCGACACTGCAAACTGAACAAACATATGTTCAACCTAAAGTTGGGCGAGAACACAATATGCAGTTTCTGTCGAGAGGCAGAAGAAACTACAATGCATATTCTATGCTCTTGTGGCCCACTAATGCGGCACCGAAGTATTAACCTAGGGTTGCACATCATGCAACCGCAGGAAATACAAACAATCACTGCTGATAGGATCTGGAGGTTTCTCGAAGCCTAAGTCTGAGCAGTGAACTGTAAAGCAAAAGTGTGCTCCAAAAGACCAGTAATGGTCGAGGTGGCACTAGGCCCTTAAAGCAATAATAATAAAAGTTTCTAGTTATGTTTCTGAATGGAAGTGCCACTCAGGATAGAATTTTACATCTTAATTTTTACAATAGTCAGACAGTCTTGAGTATTTCATTGACCTTCACAAATGTCTGACTGCGGTGGCGGACCGGTTGAAGTCATGGAGCTCAGCTCATATTTGACTTATCTAGTCTACTGGGCGTCGTGACTGGTCAGCTCAAAACTGAAATAGTTCTTTCGTATAAAGATCACCCTGGACGCCTTGACTACTTGCACAGTTTGAGTTATGTAGATTTGGGTCCTTGAGTAGGTTTTGGCATTTCTTCTAAAGGCTAGTCATGGGAAATGATGGCACCATCTAGCTTTAAAGAATAAATCGACGGGGTATGACAAGGATGGGGGGGGAGGGGGGGTGAAAAAAACATGAATTTCGTGTGACGTAATTTATGGATGGCCCCTAACGAGAGTGGGAACAAATTATAATTTACAAAATGTAGGAATTTAATACACTTCTGGCTACCCCTTTGAGAATACAGGTGTGAACATTTAAGTAAAAATAAAGTGGAATATTGCTTCAAAGAATTGAATTTTAAATGTCATACCAACACGGGCCCGTCCAAACTTTAATCTCGTAAATCTTCCGTATGTTTCCACAATCTAGCTTTGTGAGGGGATACGTTTGAGAATTATTTATTTGGGAACAGTAAGTAGATATGTACAAGATTGTATTATCTTTTGTTTCCAAATTATATTGCATTTAAGATAGTCCATGGTGGACTTCGGAGGGGACGGACTCATCCACCCTACCTTCTCCTTTTGACTCACAATAGAATAAAAATATGGGTGCTATTGGTTTTAACATTGTAGAGTTTAGATAAGGCTGGCTCGTTGAGCTAGCTCTTTCCACAGGCACAGAAGCCTCCTGGGGCGTTCACTAGCTTCTAGGAGTGGCTTCACTTCCACGAGATTATTTGCCTGTTGTGTGGCTATCCTCTGCATAGTGGTTTTGACATTGTGGCATTCAGATAAGGCTTTTCAGTTGAGCCAGCTCCTTCCACAGGCACAGAAGCCTCCTGGGGCGTTCAAAGGCTTCTAGGAGCGACTTCGCTTCCAAGAGAATATTTGCCTGTTGTGTGGCTATCCTCTGCATAGTGGTATTGGCATTGAGGTGTTCAGATAAAGCTGGCTAGTTGGGCCAAATGTCTCCTACAACTATTCGGATATCTGTCGATATTTGGTTACGACTGAGCAGACTGTAGATTAAACGTGGTGAGACTCTTGTCAGCAACAGTTTGGGCTGCCTGCAGCCAGGTATGTTGGTCCAATGACCGTTGTGCGCTTCACGAGTACGTTGTCATACCCAAGAGTGAAGTTGTTTGAACGGTAGTGACAGCAGTGTAGTTGGATCCGCCACAGATGTTACAGATCCTTGCAAGATTCTGCACGACGTATTTGCCGTGTAAATCACTTGGAGCAACAACCTATTTGTTGAGGCTAAACGCTCCAACGTTTGATGACATTTATGAATGAGACCGGCGTTCATTGTGTTGCCCTCGAGAGCTTTTATTGATGTTGTACTTCTTTATACCTCTTGACATGACCGCAGTGGCGGCGTAGGTTATTGCAACACATTCATGATATTGTCGAAAAGCAACTGAAACGTCGGGATCAGTGTAAATAGTAAAATAACATCAAATAAATCGCGATAGTATCCGTTAAAAATAGTTTTATTTCAATGTGCAACACATTCACATTGGAATTTAGAACTGTAGAACGCCAGTGATAGGTTTGTGTTGAGGTCTTGAGAGAATACCCGGCTCCAGTCCCTGAACCGTTCTGGAACCGTTCGTATAGATTCGAACTTCGTTTATGCCAGATTGATCTCGGTCATTTTCATGTAATTGTAGTTGGTATCTCCTTTAGAATAAGCATAAGCACGCTTAAGTGGCAATGCGCTGGCCACGTATGCCGAAGGACCGATGGCCGTTGGAGCAAGCGGATCTTAGAGTGGAGACCGCGAATCGGTAAATGGAAGTTAGGACGCCCCCCAGCCAGATGGACCGATGACCTGAGGAAGGTAGCTGGGAGGGACTGGATGCGGAAGGCGGAGGACCGGGTACTATGGCACATATTGGGGGAGGCCTATGTCCAGCAGTGGACTAGAATAGGTTAATTGACTGATTGATTGACTCCACTAATAGGTTCCATGTTTAGGAATGGGGTTGTACCACAGTTGGATAAACTGACTAAGCTGAGTAGCTTAGTCAATCAATAGATGGCGTTGTGTGTGCTCTAGAGTGAGCTCGCTCTGGAGCATACACAACGCCATCTATCAAGCGTAGATGTAAACTTATTTGTAATATTTTTCCTTAACTTTAATAATATAATAACGCCGAAATGTGTGTACATTTATTTTTAACTAGAAGCAAGTATATGAAATTTCATGATTCTTCCCTTAAAGTGACATACTTCCCATACAAACTTGCAACTCCTAATTCACCCTCATAAGGGTAACATTTTGAAAAACGCAAATTTACATTTATTTCAAACCAGAAATAGGCATATTAAATTTTGTGTTTCTTACTTTGAAAATGAAGGACTTCGATACAACCGTTCATCCCTCATTTTCCCCCCTTAGGAGTAAAATTATTTCGTAAAACACTTTAAGAATGGATGCTTACAACATAAAATATATCAACTGCCAAAATATCAAGTTTGTATCCTAATTCCTAAGGAGTTTAGACTCTGCGTTGATGAATGTGTCAGTCAGTAGAAATAATTATAAATGTATGTCCATAGCTAAAATGAGAACGACAAAATCATCAATATCATAATAAATGATACGATACTCACTGAAAGCAACCATAGCCATGTAATCTGGTGAGTGCGAGAGAGATAACACGACGCATATGCACGGAACGGCAACAATGCCTCGCTCCCGTCAATATTTTTCGCATCAATGAGTAAAATAAAATACTGTCATCTAGCTTTGCATGCCTCCAGTGCTGATTATTTTCATCCTATTTAAATCATTATATTAATACGTCAAGATAATTCTTTGTATCGTGTAGTAACGTGAATTTTGGAATATTAACAGTTTATATATGGAAGAAGTAAAGAAAGGTAAAAAAAAAGTCAGTCGTAGGACTACTGCACGTCAGAAGTGAAAACATAACTTCACAATGTATTTGCATAAACATATACACACACATCTGTATATATATAATTAGGTTAAAAATAAAAAGTAGGTAATAACATATCTAAATGTATACATAGGGTACACTGGAAGTTCTGCGCTCCTGGCCGCTCATAAATGTTTGAACTCGGCTCCGTCTTCCGAATTTTCGATCAGGTCACGTGTCCTGACGCGAGTTTAAAATTTTTTACCCATCCCAAAAAGTGCACAACGCCGCTAAAGAAGATTTCACTTCAAAAAGAATAAAAAATCGTTAAAACGGCTACATCAAGCTAAGCACGTCCAGTATATGTTGACCTATCATGGTACGTAAGTCTATACAATGACAGCTCAAGTTACATTGGTAACAAATAGGTAAAAAATATACGGATGACCCCAATAGGGTCCAATTATGATCACCAGGCGATATCTACTGATATTTATCAGTTAACTTTCACTGTTTTATTGACCCTCGACGCAAAAAGAGGTGTATTATAAGTTTGACGTCAATGTCTGTGTCTGTGTGTCTGTCTGTGGCATCGTAGCTCTCAAACGGATGGACCGATTTCGATGCGGTTTTTTTACATTTGAAAGTCAGTTTCCTTGCGGTGGTTCTTAGCTATGTTTGGTTAATATCGGTCCAGCAGTGTAAGAGTATCAGCTCTTTTCCAAAATGATGTAAGGCATTTTGTAATCGTTGAAGGGATTTTCGAGTCTGGGGTGTTTTAAATTTTAATTCACGGAATAGGGGGCCCACCAACAGGTCGGTCTAACCAGTCCATACGTGCCAAAGCATGGATCTCTCACAGATTTAAATCTATACTAATATATACTAATAATCGCTAATCTAAGAAACTACTAGTCCGATTTGAAAAATTATTTCAGTGTTAGACAGCCTATTTATCGAGGCAGGCTATAGGCTATATATCATCACGCTACGAATAATAGGAGCGGAGCAGTGACCATAAACGCAAGTGAAACTGTGGGGATTGCTAGTTTTTAATAGAATTTATTTAAAATTAACCAGTTAACATAAATAGCACATACTTAGGAGTATTATACATAAACCAGCAAGTATCTATTCAATTTTTTTTTTCAATTTCCATTACAATTTTATTGCTCACGCGGCACTGAACCTCCTATACGATTGCATAACGCAAGCTTACACTCTCAAGCTTATTACTACGCTTCAGAAGATTTGAGCGGGTCGTTTTGCAGCATCCCCCTGCTATTTAATGGTAAAAACCTCCCCTATTCAATCGATTGAATCAACTTATTTTATACTAGCAGCACCCTGCGGTTTCACCCTCGTAAGTCCCGATTCTGTGGGAATATCGGGACAAAAAGTAGCTTATGCTTTAATCCAGGTCTTCAGCTATCTACATACCAAGTTTCATCGCAATCGGTTCAGTGGTTTTTGCGTGAAAGAGTAACAAACATCCATCCAAACTTTCAATGGGATGAACTTCCATTACTGGTTTTAAAAACAGTTAACTTTTATTCAAGTAACTCATAATATTTACTAGTAATACACGTTTTAATATCTGTGTGTTAGGTTGTATGTCTTTTTAATATTAACTAAAATAAAAAAAAAATAGGCTGTCATGGGACTGACAGAAGTGAAAAATTAAACGAAACGACGAACTTAAAACGTCACATTAGCAGGTTGGTGACATTCATTAATAAGGAGCTGACAGAACTCAATGTTTAGATCAGCGCCATCTAGTGGATCTATATATGTATTATTAGCGTGACGGTCACGAGTTCAGTGCTTCTTCCCCATAGCAAAAGTGCACAAACGTGCGTAAAGAAGTTTTCACTTAAAAAAAAAGAGTCAAGTGTGAGTTTGACCGTAGTCCGGTCCGGTCCGTAGAAACTTGCATGTAGATAGTTCGTCCATCTTGTGAATCGATTCTCGAAGATTGAAGTTGGTTCGAATGACAAACTTGACCTTGCCATTCTAAAAATACTTCCTCATACATCGATATACGTCACAGTCAATTTTCCAAGTCCAAAATATAAGTTTGTAATAATAATAACTATACGTTTAAAATTTAAAACACCCCCGACTCGAAAATCCCTTCAACGATTACAAAATGTTTTACATCATTTTGGAAAAGAGCTGATACTCTTACACTGCTGGACCGATATTAACCAAACATAGCTAAGAACCACCGTAAGGAAACTAGCTTTCAAATGAAAAAAACTGCATCGAAATCGGTCTATCCGTTTGAGAGCTACGATGCCACAGACAGACACACACACACACAGACATCGACGTCAAACTTATAAACACCCCGTCGTTTTTGCGTCTGGTGTTAAAAAACATTTTTTATGTGATCTAACAACAAATTAATGACTTGACGATTTTTTCCTTTACTTAAGCTTGAAGATCTTGCTTCTCACCAGATTTCATGGTTCTAGGCCAATGGGAAGTACCCTATAGGTTTTGATTTACCCGCGAAATGTTCACATTTGTTAAAATCTAGGGCTTAACGGCCGTGACTTTTGATTGCATTGCCTTAGCAGATTGATTTTTTCACAGCTTCGAGAGATCGCAGACACAATTATTTTATATGAAGTTCCTGAAAAATACTTCTACTTATCTTAACAGTCAGACAGACAGACAGAAAATAAAATGGACCTATAAGGTTTCCTTTTTCCTTTTGAGTAACAGAACCTCCTTGACTGAGAGTCACTCTTCGGCACGTACAGGCCGGCTCGACCGGAGTAATACCAGGGCCTCACAGAAAACCGGTAGTGAAGCAATGCTTGCATTGCTTTTCGCCGAGTGAGTGAGGTTACCGGAGGCCCTAAGCCTTCCCTCTTCCTCTCTCCCTTCCTCGCACCTTATTCCCCCCTTCCCTCTCCCACCTTAAAGGCCGGCAACGCACTTGTGACTTTTGAGTTGCAGGTGCTCATGGGCGGCGGTAGTCATTTACCATCAGGTGATCCGTCTGCTCGTTTGCCCCCTATACCAAAAAAAAAACTGAGCATTATTGTTAACAATAACCTCTGGATGACCACAAATTTTAATGTTGAAAAATCTCTCTTGGGACTTAAGAGGGCTGCGTTGTTGGCCCTCCCTAGAGGTACCTGACAACCCTCCTCTCAAGCAAAACTCGAGACTAAATAATAGTGGAAATAGTTTCGGTACAATCCTTGCTTTGTTTGTAATTTCTTAATTAAATTAATTAGAAAATTAACTCATATTACAGAAATAATTTATGTTAAATAGTATAATTATATCGTGGGAGAGCCATGCTTCTGCACGTATGGGCCGGCTCGACCGGAATGATAGCACGGCCTCACAGAAAACCGGCAGTGAAGCACTACTTTCACATTGCTTTTCGCCGTGTGAGTGACCGGAGTTACCCAAGGCCCTAACCCTTCCTTCTCCTTCCCGCTCTTCCCCCCTCTCCCCCCTCTGCAAAACGCACTTGGGACTCTTGAGTTGCAGGTGCCCACGCCCATCAGATGACCCGTCTGCTCGTTTGACTTCATACCATAAAAAAAAATGTATTAAAAATTTTCACTGGCCGGGAATCGAACCCTCATCCTTGCCACATAGGTGGTATATACTAATATCTAATCCGACAAAACACACATAGTGAGGTGAAATATCTTCCAGGTCTATTTCCTATCCAATGCTACACCAAAAAGTTTCATTTAAATACATTCACAAAAATATCAGTTTCGTCCGTACCTCGAAATGAAATCCAATGTGTACGAAAATTCAATAACGTACCAACTTAAAAGCGTTCATTCAAAAGTCGACTATAATACGGCAGGCGAAAGTTAAATTTCCCTTACTATACAAGTTCAGAATAGCATCGGGTGGGAACGTGCAAGCGATTTTCGATGTTGGTTTTTAGGAGTAAGGTTCAAATTTGAATGGTGGAGTTCAACATTTCGAGTTAATATACAGGCTGATGAAAATTTTATACCGTTACTTGTGGAGGTAACGGACTTGGTATGTTAGTTGTTATTATTTGGGTAAGCTATAGTTTAGTATTAAGCCAACAGCCTTCCATAGTGGTCCTGAATTGTCTTAAGCCGTCTCTGTTTTTATTAAATCACTGGCAGCACCCTGCGGTTTCACCCGCGTAAGTCCCGATCCTGTTGGAATATCGAGATAAAAAGTAGCCTATATGTTAATCCAGGTCTCCAGCTATCTACATACCAAGTTTCATTGCATTCGGTTCAGTGGTTTTGGCGTGAAACAAACATCCATCCATCCAAACTTTCACATTTATAATATTACTGGGATAATTGCTTAAAAAATCTTAGTGTTTTTTTTTAAACAAAAAATGCGCTTAGAATTATTATTATTTACAAACATTAAGTAACGCACAAGTTAATGTGTTACTTGTTACGCGTTACCGACCGAATACTAATGCCCAAAGAACAATTTTTTTTTTTAATTTTTTTTTTTTTTTTTTTAGAAAGAATACTAGCAACGTTGGTCACACATTACTAGTATTCTTGTTAACCCCTCCAGCTAAGCTAAACGCTTGTGTTAGGAGTGGGTTCACGTCGGTAGTGCACTGGGTGGGGTTCGAACCCGCAACCATTTGCTCGCAAGTCCGACGCCTTAGCCATTACGCTACCGGCGCTTCAAACTTTGGTACTTAAGAAATCAAATTTTAACAAATGAAAAGAAATTTTTGTAATAATTAGATTTTTTCAAGTAGTATCACGATATTTTTAAATATGTTAATTTTAAATTACTAAGATGGCTAACCCTGAAACTTACAAATCAGGCTACATTTAAAAACATTGATCTGAAAAGGAGAAGGAGAAAAATACATACAACTCTCGCATTAAGAGTTACTCCTGTGCCGCGGGGGACTTTACAAACATACAAACAACGGACACAAAGAACACCCAGACTCCGGTGGGAATCGAACCCACGACCTATGGCATAGCAGTCAGGGTCACTAACCACTAGGCCAACAGACCAGTCATTTACATTTCATTTACAAATAACATCAACCTGTCGAGAAGAATTAAATTAAAGAAATCTTTTTTAGAGTTCCGTCCCCAAAGGGTAAAAAAGGAACTCTATTACTAAGATTCCACTGTCTGTCTGTCTGTCACCAGCTGTATCTCATGATCCGTAATAGGTAGACTGTTGAAATTTTCACAGAATGTGTATATCTGTTGCCGCTATAACAACAAATGATAAAAATAAATGAAAAATTAAAGGGGGCTCCCCTACTAGAGACGTATTTATTTTGGCTTATAGTATTAAATCTTGTACGATGGTGCTCTTCATGCGCGAGTCCGACTCGCACTTAATCGTTTTTTTAGCATTCTGTTTCGGATATTACAGATCAGAAACGACTCACAAGAGACAAGTACCTACACAGATGCAAACATATATTGCTTCTTGCGATAAATCCATCCATTGTGCATTTTATGTACAATCTTTTTCCGTATATTCGTATCCCTTTTTGGTGTACAATAAAGATTATTTATTGAAGTTATACTTCTTTTGGCGCGTTATGGAAAAATGATGAGAGAACATTTTTTACCATGCGCGCGCACACCTTCACAAAAAACCAACACCCTGAAGTTAGCTAGTCAACATTTTAGTTTTTTCAAAAAAAGTTACCAACTTCACGATAGTGATAAAAATGGTTTTTATATAAATTAGTTTGAGTACGTTTGTAGAATTTGAGTTAGGTTAGTTGATGGTATATGTTATCACTACATATTATAAAACAAAGTCCCCCGCCGCGTCTGTCTGTCTGTTCGTTATAAACTGAAAAACTACTGAACGGATTTTCATGCGGTTTTCACTAATAGACAGAGTGATTCATGAGGAAGGTTTAGGTGTATAATGAAACCGGGGCGGTGCTAGTTTATTATAATATTTAAATAAAATTTATTTAACTAGATAAAAGTATAACTTCTTACGTGGACATGCGTACATACGTAGACACACACTTTTTTTATTATTATTATGTTTTACGTGAATATATAGGCATAATCTCAATGAGCCGAGCTATTCTAAGCCACATTATAAAGGGGAGTTTGTTCGAGCAACTAGAGTGCGGTAAAACAGTGTGCGTTACCGCAGTAACGCAGTATCTTAAGCACCTTTCGAAGAAGCAATTTTTCCCCGCAGTTTTACCCGCGCAAGTCCCGATCCCGTGGAAATATCGGGATAAAAAGTAACCTATGTGTTAATCCAGGTCTCCAGCTATCTACGTACCAAGTTTCATCGCAATCGGTTCAGTGGTTTTTGCGTAAAAGGGTAACAAACATCCATACATCCATCCATCCATACAAATTTTCACATTTATAATATTAGTGGGATAACCGCTTTATATTTAAGAGGAAAGTACGTCATCTATTCAGCAATGAGTTGGCAGAATTGACACAGCGCTAGTACATAACTCTATGACTTGATATGTATAGTGTATGTATGTCTGTGTTTATAATATATATATATATATATTATCTATCAATGACGCATAGTTAACTTTGCAACTATGTAAAGACACCTCCCGCATTAGGAATTACTCCTGTGTCGCGGGGGACTTTACAAACATACAAACAACGGACACAAAGAACACCCAGACTCAGGTGGGAATCAAACCCACGACCTATAAGCATAGTGTTCAGTGTCACTAACCACTAGACCAACAGGCCAGTCTAATTAATGTGTATATTTAGTTCATGGTTTGATTTATCACTCCAAATTATTATAAAACTTTTAAATTTGTGTATTTGGAACGTTATCTCACTTTTCTCTCTTTAACATGTCTTTGCACCTACCACTTTTATTTCTGCATCACCCCAAGGTTGACTGGCAGAGAATGCCTTAGGCATTAAGTCCGCCTTTGTATAATCTGTGCATGAAGTATTATTAAATAAATAAATTTATTTTGATTTATGTCCCGGCAACAGCCAGTATGATTACGCACACACACACACACACACACACACACACACACACACACACACACACACACACACACACACACACACACACACACACACACACACACACACACACACACACACATCTGTATTCAATATAGTTATGTTTAATTTAAACTGTAATGGCGGGAGAGTATCCTGGAGGCCTGAAATACTGGGTCTCCCTAGTTTAGGCTCCAGTCCACCCTCATAATCTACTAAATATTTTGTGGAAACTGTTACACTTTATCTGTATATAATTGTTATGTACTCTGTGGTGGAAAATAAATAAGTAAGCGCTATGGTAAACGTCCTTCCGGAACATAATTTTTTTTTTCCTGTAACCCTATCGCAGCGCCATCTACCGAGTCTAATTGTAAATCTAAACCATTCTCAAATTCACCTGAAGACACATAAAAAATTTCATTAAAATCCGTCCAGTCGTTTAGAAGGAGTTCAGTAACAAACACACGCACAGAAGAAATATATTTACAAAGATAATAAAAACAGAAACGAAAAAAAATAAACATGAACCTATTAATGAACACTTTACATTTGTTGAACTATATTTATTTTAAGTCTCATAAATTATTTACTCAGAGGCTAAGTACACAAAGCAGGGGTGCTGGCCTTAGAAAACCTCCACGCGGTGCACCCTGGGCAACGTGGGCGGTGACGCTCTTTTTGTTTTTTCCCTTTCTTCCGGAGAGGGCGTCATCGCCCATGGCTAATATTCTGGCAAGAGGGGTCCTATTTCAGGGCCATTCTGCGTTTCTCCGCCTGCTCTCTGATTTAAGCAGAAGGCAATGTGGGGAGAAACAACAAAGGAGCGACGGGTTAGCTTTTACAGAATTCATTCTGTATTAACAATGTTCGTTCCGGCCGTAACCCTGTTCGGCAACGGACCGGCGCGGTGGCTCATGGGAGCTGCGAGGAAGAAAACCTCTTTAAAAAATTACAGCATAGGGCAGACGGGCTCACTGTCTTAGACAGCTGAGCATGGTCTGACACAGACCACCGTCTGGCCAAGCCGTAACCCTGAACTGACAGGACCGGTGGCCCTTCGGAGTCGCGAGGAAGAAAACCTCTATAAAAATTACCCCAATCTTACGCTTTCACGCCCGGCAATGAGATGAATGGCTGAGGGGAACTCAGTCCCGAGGGCGTCTCCGTCGAAGGACGCTAAACTAAACAAAATGGCAAAGGTAAATATGGAAATGTCTACCCAGGAGGGTCCCAGGCACAATTTGTCTGGGGAATCCCTCCCGGAGCCAATCGGCTCCGGCAGCTCCCAGTCGTATTCTGGGGGGAGCAACCAATGCCCAAACAGCCCGTTGGTCAGCTGTAAATCGACCACCGAAAGCAACGCGAAGGTCGCGGAAACAGGAGGAGACCACTTAGATGTGGTAATGTCTGACAGTCAGTCAGGAAAGAGTCAGGCGAGCTGCGCAGCAGCACCCGGAACCAAATTTTGGCGTGGCGAGAAGCGGCCGCGCTCTAGAGCTTCAGAAACTGGACGAAGCAGGAGTCGCTCGGGTGAGGAAACTGCTACTTCGAGTGAGGCTGATGACGCGATGCCAGTCGCAAAGGTGCCTAAAGCGCCTCGTGGCAGAGGCCGACCGCCTACGACCGGCGCTTACATCGGTGCCGCTAAGGCCCGAAAGGAAGCAGCAGCACTTCGAGCCGCTGATAAAGCCGCACAGACAGCTGAAGAGGAACAGCGCCTTAGAAGCCTGTTCCTCACCATAGCTGCAAAAAGAGCAGAACGAGCTCAAAACAGAAGGAGCCCCCAACGAGAAGTAGATTCCGCTCCTAACTGGGAGGGGAAAATTCAAGAGGCACTGACTCGTATCGAAGAGGTTGCGAGAATCTCCAAGGGTCTCAAGAACCAAAAAGCCCTTAAAGAGGCGGTCTCCGCTATTAAAGAAGCAACGGATGCGCTCTTAAAGTGCTCCTCCTCTGAGGAGACGGCCAACCTTCGGCAGCTTACTCACAGCCTAGAAGACCGACTGGCCGATTCTGAAAAGAAGAACGAAGAGCTACGTCAGGAGATACGTGCTCTGCGCGAAGATATGATGAATCAGCTTAGTGTCAAAGATAAGTCTACTTCCCCGCAGCACATAGAACCGAATATGTCTAGACTTATCTCAGACCTGGAGCAGCGTCTCATGAAACGCATAGATGCTATGGAGAGCGCTAAGCTTCGTCCAGCTTTGACGCCGTCTAGACCTACGACGTATGCAGCCGCTACCAAGACGGGTCCTACGGTGCTTTCAAATAAAAATACACCTGCTCCGAAGGCTCCTGGAGGCACGGGTGCTTTGGAAGCTGGGAAAAAGAAGAGGGGTAAGAAACCCCAAAAGAAGGTCGCAGCTCCTGCTGTTACTGCTCCAGCGGTTTCCACACAGCCCCCCAAACAGGGAGGTTGGGAGATAGCAGGGGCAAAGAAGCAGAAAAAGAAGAAAGCCAAGAAGGTGGCTAAGAAAGCGGCTAAGGCTGACCCTGCAAAGGTGCCTAGGCTTCGCGCTCCCCGCTCTACAGCTGTCGTACTGACACTGACAGCGGAAGCAGCAGAGAGGGGTGTGAGTTATGCCAAGGTCCTTCAAAAGGCGAAAGAAAGCGTGGACCTTCAGGCTCTCAATATCCCAGGACTCCGCTGTAAATCCACCCGGACGGGGGCTCGCCTACTTGAAATCCCTGGTGCCACAAGTGGCCCCAAAGCAGACGCACTCGCTAATAAACTCCGGGAGTCGCTAGATGCAACCGAAGTCCATGTGTCCAGGCCTACCAAATGCGCAGAAATGCGCATACAAGGTCTCGATGATGCTGTCACGGCAGATGAAATTGTTGCTGCTGTGGCAGAGGTAGGAAGCTGTCCTCGGGATACTGTTAAGGTCGGAGTAATTCGCTTCGGGCGTGATGGTTTGGGGACAACAGTAATCAGCTGTCCCGTTACGACCGCTAAAAAAATAGCTAATGGCCGGAACCTCCTTCTCGGGGGTTTTTTGAAAGCACAGGTGCGACTCCTACAGCCTAAACCTACAAGGTGCTTTAGGTGCCTGTCGGTAGGGCACGTAGGGGTCAAGTGCACGGCGGAGGTAACCGTAGGTGATCGCTGCTTCCGGTGCAGCCAGTCGGGTCACAAAGCCCATTCTTGTATTGCCCCGCCACACTGTTTCAAATGCGAAGCTGAAGGGCATCCAGCTGAGCATCGGGCAGGCACCAAAATCTGCTCTGCGTCAAGACCTCAGGTCAAAAATAAGGCACTGAGGCCCACTGAAGTAGCTGCGGACGCCAACCAGCGCCAGGGGCAGCAAGATTTGCAGCGGGATGCGGAAATGGAAACCCAATAATGGACACACACCTTCGCATCTTGCAGGGGAACATTAACCACTGCGCCAATGCTCAGGACCTTCTGCTCCAGAGCATGGCTCAGTGGTCGATCAACGTCGCCGTCGTCGCCGAGCCGTATTTCGTTCCTCCCGGGGATGTCTGGGTAGGGGACCTTGACGGCTTGGCGGCCATCGTTCGTGGTACCTCTGCCGGCACCTCTCCTTTTTCCGTTATCACAAGAGGACGAGGATGCGTGGCAGTGGCTGTCGATGAGGTTGCGGTCGTGGCTGTATACTTCTCACCAAATCGTGTACTGGCTGAGTTCGAGGATTGGCTCACTCAGTTGGCGGTCGTCGTCGAAGGATGTCGCCCTCGCCCCATTTTGGTTCTGGGGGACTTCAATGCCAAGTCAACGGCCTGGGGTTCCCCAGCCACTAATGCGAGAGGTGCGTCACTGGAGGAGTGGGCCGTACTATCTGGCCTAGTCCTTCTGAACCGGGGTTCTGTCCCCACGTGCGTGCGTCAGCAGGGTACTTCCATTGTGGACATCTCGCTCGCGAGCCCTGCTCTAGCACGCCGTGTCCTAGGTTGGTGTGTCATGGAGGAGGTGGAGACATTGTCTGATCACCGATATATTCGGTTCGATGTCTCCACCCAGACCGCTGATGCGCCTATCAGGACGGTTGCACCTAGTCGGCGTTGGGCGCTTAAGCATCTGGATCGAGAGCGCCTCCTGGAAGCCTCCATTGTACAGGCCTGGGTTTCTACACCGAATAGGCCTGTTGATATAGATGTTGAGGCTGAATGGTTCCGGGAGGCCATGTCGCAAGTCTGCGATGCGGCGATGCCCAGGGTTCAGCCGAGGATTGCAAGGCGCCAGGTGTACTGGTGGACACCAGAGATCGCGCGGCTGCGTGAAAACTGCGTGACCGCGCGCCGCCAGTACTCCAGGTTCCGCAGGAGGCGTCGCCGCCCTGATGATGCGGCAATTCAAGAGGCGGAGCTTCTTTTGGGCTACAGGACGGCCAAGCAGACCCTTCAAGCGGCCATAAAGCGGGCCAAATCAGAGGCCCGAGAAGAGTTATTGGAGACTCTGCAACGTGATCCGTGGGGACGCCCTTACCTTCTGGTAAGGGGCAAATTACGCCCTTGGGCCCCCCCGCTGACGCAGAGTCTCCAACCTGAGCTGCTTGAAGGCATCGTCGGCTCACTGTTCCCAACGCGGGTGGAGGAACATATACCTCCGCCATTGGCTCTGCCTCATATACCCGACGCCGAAGACGACGACGCCCCCGAAGTTACTCGGGTGGAATTAAGGGCAGCGGTGCAACGGCTTCAAGCCAAGAGCACCGCCCCAGGACCCGACGGCATTCCGGGTCGAGCGTGGGTTCTCGCCCTTAAGGCTCTCGGGCCCCGACTAATAGGGCTCTTTAGCGCGTGTTTAGAGAGGGGCCAGTTTCCGAAATTGTGGAAGACGGGGAAACTGGTCCTCATCCAGAAGGCGGGGCGCCCAACAGACTCACCGTCTGCCTATCGGCCTATCGTGTTGCTCGACGAGGTGTGTAAGCTCTTTGAGCGAATCATCGCGGAGCGCCTCGTCGAGCACCTTTCGAGAGTGGGGCCGGATCTGGCGGATAACCAATTTGGTTTCCGCCGGGGGCGCTCCACTGTGGATGCAATCATGCGCGTAAGGGCTCTGGCGGAGGAAGCAGTATCCCGGGGTGAGGTGATGTTGGCGGTGTCTCTCGACATCGCCAACGCATTCAACACCTTGCCCTGGAGTTGCATCAGAGAGGCGCTCGTTTTTCACGGAGTGCCTCTTTACCTTCGCCGTATTGTCGGGGCATACCTATCGGAGAGAGCCGTAATCTACCCGAGTCGGGCAGGATATGGTCGGCGAGAGATGTCGTGCGGTGTTCCACAAGGTTCGGTGTTAGGGCCATTCTTGTGGAACATCGGATACGACTGGGTGCTTCGCGGAGTGCTCTTGGGAGGTGTAGCCGTCACTTGCTACGCTGACGACACCCTCGTGACGGCGCGAGGCAAGACGCACCGCGAGGCTACCATAAAAGCCACGGCCGGTGTCGCTCAAGTCGTTGGAAGGATCCGGCGGCTAGGTCTTGAGGTGGCCCTACATAAATCCGAGGCCCTTTGTTTCCATGGGCCTCGGAAAAGGCCTCCAGCTGGATCTAGCCTTATCGTGGGAGGTGTTCGCATCGGCATCGAGCCTTCGATGAGATATCTTGGGCTTATACTCGATAGTCGATGGGATTTCGGATACCACTTCCGGAATCTGGCTCCCAAACTTATGAGGACGGCAGCTGCGCTTTCGCGGCTGCTGCCCAACTTACGGGGGCCCGACACCTCCTGTAGGAGGCTCTACAATGGTATCGTGCGGTCCATGGCCCTATATGGGGCCCCTATTTGGGCAGAGAACCTGACGGCCCGCAATGCTGCCATATTGCGGCGACCACAGCGAGCGATGGCCGTCAGAGTCATAAGGGGATACCGCACGGTTTCCTTCGAAGCGGCGAGTCTCCTAGCCGGAACTGCACCATGGGACCTCGAGGCGAAGACACTTGCGTCGTTGTATCAATGGCGCAAGGAGCGAGAGCTGGGGCCCACTCCTCAGGAAATTGAGGTGCAACGGTCTCAGCTCCGTCAGGTCCTAATGGCAGAGTGGAAAGAGCGACTTGAGCGACCAAGCGCAGGGCACGCCACAATTGTGGCGGTAAGACCCATCATGGAGGATTGGCTGGAGAGGCAGCACGGCAGCCTCTCCTACCGGCTGACGCAGGTGCTGACCGGCCACGGCTGTTTCGGAAAGTACCTGTGTCGCATAGGCCGGGAGCCAACGTCTGCGTGCCATCACTGCGGAGGCTGTCGCGAGGATACTGCACTCCACACTCTTGTGGAGTGCTCAGCGTGGATGCAACAGCGCCACGACCTCGCGGCGGCTATCAGTGTGGGAAGCCTCTCGCTGGAGACCATGGTTCTGTCCATGGTCCAAAGTGAGAGTGCTTGGGAATCCGCCGCTTCTTTTTGTGAGGAAGTGATGTCCACTAAAGAGGCGGCGGAAAGGGAACGGGAGAGGACTAGTACTCTCCCGTCCCGAAGAAGAGGCACCAGGCGCCGGAGAGCGCAGAATGATCTCCGGCCTCCATGAGCGCTGGCCTGGGGGTAACGGGTGAGGCTGCCCGTTACTCTAGCAGAAGCAGGCCTGAGATGGTGGCGCGACGTGTTCCGCGTGCGCCTCTCTAAATTGGAAGGAGGGCAAGGCCCTCCGCTACCATTGGTGTGGCTGCCTTCTATTTGAGGGCGGCCAAAGTCTGCTTGGGTTCTCGGGGACTTCCTTCCTAGGGTATACCCGAGTCCCTTGCGATAGACTCACTTGTTACGGAACACCGTGTGGTTTTAGTCGGTTCGATTCCGACATACCACCTCACCAATAGCCATGGTGAGGTGATGACCCGTGGGGGTTTCCACACGAAAAAAAAAAAAAAAAAAAAAAAAAAAAAAAAAAAAAAAAGTACACAAAGCAAGTTACATTTTATGAACCCCTATACTTTCAAATAACGTACTTGAGTCACGTACCTGTGACAAGGCGTGCGTTACCTGCCAGTAACGTCAGGTGTTTAAAATATATATATATATACATTTCCCAACCATCGCTTATTTATAACTTAATCTTAAGATTAAATTAGTCCATAAAATGCCGTACAGTTTCAAGGAAAAGATGAAACAAAGATAAAATATATTTAATTTGAGCAGAGTGCAACAGTGATTTAATAAATAATTGATTCGCGTTCCAGTTTCTTTTATCTGTGCTTTTCATTCGATATTAATTAGCTTATAGTCTTATTTCTTCCGCGAGTTTTATCAACTAAGTTACGGTCGGCTTCAGTTTAACTACGAAACGGCCAAACTTCCATATTTTACGTGAAACGACTGCCATCAGACCTCCACAACCCAAGTACTAGGTGATATTGAAGTTCTATAGATTGTCGGACTTATTAGGGATTCAACTATCCGTAATGAGTGCCACAGACGTTCGTATGGCCACAGGGACCGACGGCTTAACGTGCTCAGGGCACGGAGGGGTCTCAATGTGTTAAGAATGGGCACCCATCCCTGGCTAGTATTACTTAATCTTGCAATTAATAACCTACTCAGTTGCAGTGCCTCGGAGAGCACGTTAAGCCGTTGGTCCCGGTTGCCATACGAATATCTGTGGCATTCGTTACTTGTAGTTAGAGCCTAAAAAGTCCGCCAACCTCTAATTACAGAACTTTGATATCGCCTAGTACTTGGGTTATGGAGGTCTGATGGCGTAGTTCATATCGGTCGTTCGGTATCGTAGTTAGACTGAAAGTCGGCCCCAACTTTGTTGCGAAATGGCGCGGAGGATGATTCCGTAAAGACATATGCTTTATATACAGAGACATCCCGACAGTTGTACATAAGGTCTATGTGGTATAATCTTATGTAATACTGACCTAACTGGCCTGTTGGTTTTGTGGCCCTGACTGCTGACCCAGAGGTTGGATTCCCACCCAGGACAAATAATTGTGTGACGAGCATGATCATTTGTTCTGTGCCTGGGTATAATTTATCTGGAATATGTATGTATTTAGTAATATATAAGTATGTATATCAGCAGTCTGGTTACCATAGTACAGGCTCTGCCTAGTTTGGGATCAGATGGCCGTGTGTGAGATGTGTCAAGTTATTATTATTATTATATATCTATAATAAGTTTAGTTTTTGGTGTTACCCCTACTCTTCGGTCAAATTCGGACATTGGTAAGGATGCGCACTAGAGACCAACATAATTCCATATGGGCAAGCCATGAAGACTGCGGGCAGTCGAGGGCGGCACTTCCGCCATAAACAGTCGGCTGTCGAGGAAGCTACTCCGGCTGAACAAGCGTCAGCGGCGAGCAGCAACCGGAGTTATCACCGGGCATGGCTCTTTTAACAAACACCTTTCTGCTATAGGTGCTACGGACAGCCCGCTGAAACCGTGAAAACCTAACCTAACCTTCTAGTGTTAACTTTTTAATTAGTGTTATAGAGTTACCTGATGTCTATGGCTCCCTCTCTTGTGAACCCGAAAGTAGTTGTTCCATTGTTTTGTTATCTTTTAATTCAAATATAATAAAGCAATAATATAATTTGCTATGTATTGTTTTTCATGCATACAAATTATTCCAGAAAAACCTTGTTTTGGAATTATTTCTTTTTTGGCAAATGGTAAACGTCTATTAAAATTTAAGTTTAGTAAAACTATAAACACGCTTTAATAATGGACCGAATTAAAAAAGACTTCCTCTATCCACCTTCTAGATTGATCATCAGACCATCATAACCAAGCCCAAACTCGAGGGATTTATTAGTAGCCAAATTAGGGTTCCAGTATTAACTTCCTGGCTTTATCATAAAATTAGCTCCAAGATGCCAAATTATAGTATTTTCATCCGAACTACATTTACCTACAAAGTTTCATTTCGATACAACAATTAAAAGTAGGTTAAAATTGACTTCCAACATTTGTTTACATAGTTACAAGATAATAAATGCGTGTTAAAAATGTTATATTGTAATTGAGGAGGGAAAACCAACCACTCCCTCTTGGATTGTAAACCCCAATGATGATAAACCGAGGATAAACCTCATGATACTGCCACAGACAGGGAAGGCAAAACCGAAACCCATCACAATGTAATTACTTTTTGGACGCTGTTTTACTTGCATTAATGTTCGTTTTGTCAATCTAGCCGACCGACTCAAAATTATTATTTATCCCACGGGTCCAGTACGTTTTTCTGGATAAAAGATACCCTATGTCTTTTTTCCCTATACCCCTGACAACTTGTACGCATAATTTCATGATGATCGAATGAGTGGTTAAGGTGTGATAGCGTAACAAACAAACAAAGAAACTTATATTTTTATAGCCGTTTTCCCCTGGACTTCATTCGTGTTGAAATTTTGGAAAAATCGTTTCCACGGGAACTGCGTATTTTCCGGGATCAAAAGTAGCATATGTGCTATTCCAGACTATAATATATCTCTGTGTCAAATTTCATCCTGATACGTTCAGCTATTTTTGCGTGAAAGATTAACGAACATCTATCCATCCATCTTCATAAACATTCGCCTTCATAATATTAGTAAGATTATCCAATAGTCAGATCAATTTTTTTAAACATTTGAAGTACTGACTAACAGGTCAAGTATCACTCGTAATGTGACACATATAGAGCCATCTAGGTTAGATTTACGCGGGCAGTTTTCCGTCACTTCACAACAAAGCGCATATTTTGCGATGGTGGGAATAAAAGCTATTCATGCTATCCTAACTCCACGAAGAATCTCAATAACCCCTTTACGTTACCGATGATCTCGGAGAGTGACCCTGGCGAGCCAAGGTACTTAGCCCAGTACTAATACACTGTAACCCCCTGACAGTCTAACAGTACACGGGTTGCTGTTTCCTCTGCTTCTGTGCAAGCTCTGCACAGTGGGCTGTCCGTAGCACCTATTGCAGAAAGGTATTTGCTAAACGAGCCATGCCCGGTGATAACTCCTATAGAGCCATCTAACGGAAACTACTTGAACTACTTCGTTTCGTTCGAAAGTTTTTACACTGAACAATATATAAAACACACATTAAGTAACTGCCAGGATGACTCAGTTATTTAAGTGGCCACTTGACCATTACCTACCAAATATGATAAGTAATTATCATATTATTGTTCTGAGTATGAGCATAATTTGTATTAAATAATTGTATATTTTTAAAGTACGCAATTTGTGTTACAAAATAAACTAATCATCGTTTTGCGTGCCTTTTATCAACTAAGTTGGAGTTGGCTTTCAGTCTAACTACGATACGGCCGAACTTCGATATTTTTTGTGAAGCGACTGCCATCAGACCTCCACAACCCAAGTACTAGGCGATATCGAAGTTCTGTAGTTAGACCAGGTTGTCGGACTTTTTAGGGCTCCAACTACGCGTAGCGAATGCCACAGATGTGCGTATCGCAACCGGGACCGAGGGCTTAACGTGCTCACCGAGGCACGGAGGCGTTTCAATGTGGTAAGAATGGTCATCCATAACTGGCCAGTATTACTTGATCTTGCAATGTGCTAACCTACTCGGTTACCACTTAGCCACGAGCCCCCCTACAAAATTAACTAATAAGCTTCTAAGAAGGTCCTTTTTTGTGTTAGAGAAACATGACACCCTCTTATCCATCCAAATAACTCCATAATAATAATAACTCCACACATCTCACACACGGCTGTCTGATCCCAAACTAGGTAGAGCCTGTACTATGGTAACCAGACTGCTGATAAACATACTTATATATTTCTAAAAACATACATATCATAGATAAATTACACCCAGACACAGAACAAATTATCGTGCTCATCGCACAATTATTTGTCCTGGGTGGAAATCGAACCCACGACCTCTGGCTTAGCAGTCAGGGTCACTGACCACTAGACCAACAGGCCAAAAAAAGGCCGTTTGAAATCAGAGTCAGTGGTAACTCAAATACACACTTTATTTGAACTACAAAAGTATCACATAATGGTGGAATAATTATTATAACTGTGATGTAACGATGGCGTAGCACTCGACCTAAAAAAATATATTCGCAATGAACAACCTGTATATATGTAAATTATAGCATCAAGCGCGCTCGGTTCGTTAGGCGATCCTTTTACGAGCACCGTGTATAAGTTATGAGAGTGGAGCGATTTTAAATCCCATCTACTTTTAGTTAATACTTTGGTTAGAGACAACATCACGCTTGTTAAGGTAAGAAGGATATGGTATGGCTTAGGTATGCGTAGATGGATAGATTACATTTTATTTGTACGTCAGTGTTTTCACAGATAATATGAAACAGGTGATGTATACGTGGGTCACACTGACAGCTCTTAGAATAGGCCAGTAAGAAAAGCAGCCGATGAAAAAAATATTTAAATTTAGAATTAAGAACTCTTTGGGAATCTGTACTTTGTTTTTTTATCTGTGAATTGTTTTTACAAATTGGCGGCAATTTAAAAAGTGTTTGTCGTGCACCAAAATGGATTCGACTAGAGAAATTTTTCGCTCAATGATTTATTACGATTTTTGTTGCGATCTTATTCAATAACAATGTCACGATAGACTTCGATTGGCATTTCATTATGAAGCCCCCAGCGAGCCACTGTTTGCAACTGGTGTAATGAGTTTAAACGTGGTCGAACCAAACTCAATGATGATTCTGAAGAAGGACATCCTTCTACGGCGACTACTGAAGATTACGTGAGTGCTGTACGGCTAATGATAGGAGCTGATAGAACGGTGATATATCCACAGATTCACGCAGATTTAGGCATTGGTATGAGTCAAGTACAAAAACTCTTACGTACGTCCTTTATGTACGACTAGCAACCCGCCCCGGCTTCGCACGGGTACAAATTATACACCAAAACCTTCCTCATTAACCACTCTGTTTATTAGTGAAAATCGCATGAAAATCCGTTCGGTAGTTTTTCAGTTTATCGCGAACAGACAGACAGACGCGGCGGGGGACTTTGTTTTATAATATGTAGTGATTAGCTGATCCGCGCAACTTCGTCCGCGTTTGTAAATTTTTCCCGTTTTTGCAACATTGATGCTCCGCTCCTATTGGTCGTAGCGTGATATTATATAGACTATAGCCTTCCTCGATAAATGGGCTATCCAGCACTAAAATATTTTTTCAATTCGAAGCAGTAGTTCCTGAGATTAGTGCGTTCAAACAAACAAACAAACTCTTCAGCTTTACAATATTAGTATATATTATGACAGTTCATGTTATACTGGAAACAAAATAAAACTAGACATTCAAAACGGTGTTAATTAAATACATTTCGTTAATAGTGCCGTTAAAGGAAGCTGCAATTCCCCCAGAAATCTTCTATTCTCAACTATTAATAATCACACACGGCCGTTTGATCCCAAACTAGGCAGAGCCTGTACTATGGTAACCAGACTGCTGATAAACATACTTATATATCACTAAATACATACATGTTATAGAGACATTACACCCAGACACAGAACAAATGATCATGCTCATCACATAATTATTTGTCCACGGTGGGAATTGAACCCATGACCTCTGGCTCAGCAGTCAGGGTCATTAACCAGTAGACCAAGAGGCCAGTCAGTCATTATGATAATGTTTAGAAATGCACAATAAAATCATTATACGAAGTTAAAGATACACTACTGTGACAAACTTATTGATTTTATCTCATCCTAGTATTGCCGTCTCACTTACACGCGTATGCAACTTAGGCGTACATCACACGATAGGTATTGCTGTCAGTCACATTAGTCATGTCAAATGTTTGATCAATTCGACTGATTTATGAAGATCGATGGATGGATAGATGAACGTGTGTTGCTCTTTCACGCAAAAGTGGCTGAACGGATCTGGATGAAATTTGGCTCAAAGATAGATTATAGTCTGATACAGCATATGGGTTACTTTTTATCCCGGAAAAAATCAGTTTCCATGGGGTAGGTTTCAATAAAATCTCGACGTGAACGAAGTCGCACTTTTCCACACAAGTTAGTTAGCTACATTATTGTAAAGTTTTATCAAAATCTGTATAGTAGTTTTTTGCATAAAAGCGAATCACGTATCTATCCATATTCACAAGCTTTTAATTTTTAACCCCCGACGCAAAAAGAGGGGTGTTATAAGTTTGTGTGTGTCTGTCCGTGGCATAATAGCTCTCAAACGGATGGATCGATTTCGATGCGGTTTTTTTTCATTTGAAAGCCAGTTTCCTTGCGGTGGTTCTTAGCTATGTTTGGTTAATATCGGTCCAGCAGTGTAAGAGTATCAGCTCTTTTCCAAAATGATGTAAGGCATTTTGTAATCGTTGAAGGGCTTTTCGAGTCTGGGGTGTTTTAAATTTATCAATTATATAATAATAGTTGGATTTGTGAGTGAATGTCGTATTTCTATGGTCAATGGTCATTATATTCGTAATTTACGAAAACCATATTTTTTTCAAAATTAAAAGTAGCCTATGTGCTATTCCAGACTGTAATCTATCTCTGTGCCAAATTTCATCCCGATCTATTCAGCCGTTTTTGCGTGAAAGAGTAACAAACATCCATCCTTCCTCACAAACTTCAAGCAATAGCAGTTGGATTTATCTTTACTAGCTTCCCGATCCCGTGTGAATATCGGGATAAAAAGTATCCTACGCGTTAATCCAGGTCTCCAGTTATCTATATATCAAGTTTCATTGCAATCGGTTCAGTGGTTTTTGCGTGAAAGAGTAACAAACATCCATACATTCTCACAAACTTTCACATTCGTAATATTAGTGGGATTTAGGTCTTTATCGTTCTATGATATTGCACAACTAATAAATGAGTGTGAATATAATTTATTATAAGGTAATAATAGCTTAACACGCCGACACACCCCTATTAAGTATCACTTATACATATAACATGACAGGGTTAGTCTCTAACGCAAGTTTATTTTTAACAGACTTTAAAACCGGAGGAGTTTCTAACTCCACTTAATTTATTTATTTTGTATTTTTTTGAGGTACGGAACTCTAAAAAAAAACTGTCCTAAGACTGCACGTCAGAAGTGAAAACACACACATCTGTATATATGTATCTGAGCGTGACAGTCCCGCGAGTTCAGCGTTTTTTCCCCATACCAAAAGTGCCCAACGCACGCCCAAGTAATTGTGAGTTGCTGATCGGAAGTGTTCATTTTTGAAGAAAGTGGTGCCATCTACTAGTGACATCCATCAATCTGACGTACGTTCGGACGACATTTTGAATAAAGGTTTTCGCTATTGAGCACTATAGGCGTTATACATTTTCACCTTAATTACAATTATGTTTTTGTTTATTTTACCATATGAATTGCGCACACAATAAGTACTTTATTGAACTAATTATATTTTTAAAGATTAATCAATAAGGAACTGACAGAACTCAATGTTTAGATTAGCGCCCTCTAGTGGATATATATATATATGCATTATTAGCATAACGGTGCAAGTTCAGTGATTTTTCCCCATAGCAAAAGTGCACAACGCGCCTAAAGAAGTTTTGCCATAACTAATGTCAATTTCGTTCACTTTTCTCTAGAATGGGATTTACAAACCAATTGACAATCTGTTTTATTTTCCGCTAAATCTTTCAAAGCATCACATATATCGCTTATTTCATATTTAACGGCCTCATCTCTCTGTCTTACTCTCTCCTTAGTTTCAGATAGGGGTTTCAGGGTTAAAGATTATAAGTGTGCCACAGAATACATAATAGAACCAGTACCTTTAAATAAAGCCCACATCTGTCTTCAGCTAGTCAGTATCTGGGTGTAATCTAATGTATAAAAATCTCGTGGCTCGGTGTTTGTGGTCGAATTGCTCCGAAACGTCTGTACCGATTTTGAAATTTATATATATACTAGATGCACCCGGCATGCGTTGCAATGCCTTTTTTTATAATTTTACATGAAAATTTATCGTACCTACAATTATTGTATTTGATTGCCATCTTGCAACCCTATTGCGGATCTGTGGATGGAACAGAATAATATAAAAATCGCGCTTAAAAAATAGGGGTTGATCGTAGAGAGTTGAAAATTCAGGGTTGTATGTATTTTCTAATGTTGTACCATAAAAAAATAAAAAAAATAAAATTCACCTAAAAATTAAAAAAAAAAATTTAGGGGTGGACTACCCTTAACATTTAGGGGGATGAAAAATAGATGTTGTCTGATTCTCAAATCTACCCAATATGCACACAAAATTTCATGAGAATCGGTCAAGCCGTTTCGAAGGAATAAGGTAACTAACATTGTGACAAGAGAATTTCATATATAAGATATTTTGTATATTTGGTAGGTTTGAGAATTGGTCGTAAAATATTTTTCACCTTCCTGCCCCAAAAACTGCCGGGTGCAGTTTTATCTATAATATGTATGTATTTAGTAATATATAAGTAAGTTTATTGGGCTTTCACGAAAGCGCAAAGCAAAAAATTAGAAACTTGCCAGACAGCTATGAAGATATCATGCTGAATTTAAGAAAATCAGACAAAGTACGAAATAAAATCATCAGAAGTCGCACTAAGATACAAAATATTACAATTAGAATACGAAAATTAAAATGGCAATGAACATACACTAAGAGGCATCGAAAAATGGAACAAAAGCATAATGTTTTGGTACCCTAGAAATAGAAAAAAGAAACGAGGCAGACAGAATCGGAGGTGGGAAGACGAGATAAAGACGATAGCTAGAAAACTATGGACAAGGAAAGCTCTAAACCGAGTAGAGTGGAAAGAAATGGAGGAGGCCTTTGCTAATGTTGGGCAAACAGACGAAGTTGTCGATGTCATCGACTCAGCAAAGTCGTTAACTTAAGTTTGTTATTTGTAAATATTATTTTTGCGTCTGAATAAAGGCTATTATTATTATTAAGTACGTTTATCAGCAGTCTGGTTACCATAGTACAGGCTCTGCCTAGTTTGGGATCAAACGGCCGTATGTGAGGTGTGTGAAGTTATTATTATTAA
Source organism: Euplagia quadripunctaria (assembly GCA_963859945.1). Lineage (NCBI taxonomy): Eukaryota > Metazoa > Arthropoda > Insecta > Lepidoptera > Erebidae > Euplagia > Euplagia quadripunctaria. Next base: position 1,716,797 of record OY982589.1, on the reverse strand, counting down.
TAAACCTCCTTTTATGGCCGCAGTTGGGTTAAAAAAATCAGCTAGCATTTCAGCTATATCTAGTGAAGAAACTTGGTAATTTTAACCGAAATAAAAAGTGTCTCATATCTTATTTCAGGATAAACTATCTATATCGCATCTTAAAAGTTCAGCAGTTATGTATAATTAAGTAACAAACATACTAACTTTCATATTTTTATTATTACTAAGATTATAATCGCTTAAGTTACTGATTCAATCACTAAATGAACAAGCTTTTTACTTTAACTTATCAAAAAATTTACGTACTATAAATATTTAATTTAAAAAAAAAACCGGACAAGTGCGAGTCTGACCGAGGGTTCCGTAAGCAAGCAAACTTATATGTAGATAGTACGTCCATCTCGGGAATCAATTCTTTAAGTCTTGTACCCGTCTTTTTAGAAAGATGAACTTAACTTTGAGGTTGCGATGTACGACAAAGTCAACAATCCAACTGTAAAATATCTATTTATTTAATAGTTCTTGCATTTTACATTGCACGGGGCGGACTTAATGCCACGTGCCATTATCCGCCAGTCAACCTTTGGGTGATTCAATGAGGGACATGGAAAATATAAGTTTGTAATAACAAAAAGTATTTTGTTATATGATAAAACGACAAATTAACGACTTTTAGAATCTTGGAAATCAATTTTAGAATATTTTTGTCCGTCTTTTCCGAAAGACAAACTTAACTTTTTCTAAAAATACTTTGCCATCGATGTACGACAAGTTCAATTTTTCAACCGCAAAATAAAAGTTATTAATCACATAAACATTTTTTTTTATGTGATATAACCACAAATTAACGACTTTCGGATTTTTCCCTTTATTTGTGCTGCCAGACCTTGCTTCTTACCAAATTTCATGATTCTAGGTCAATGGGAAGTACCCTATAGGCTTTGATTTACCTGCGAAATGTTCAAATTTGTTAAAATCTAAAGCTTATGTTGCCATATCTTATGATTGCGTTGACTTAGAAGCTTGATTTCTTTACAGCTACATAACAGCCATAAGTATTTGGTATTCATTTCAGCTTTACGGGTCCACGGGTCCGTCCACGGGTTCCTGAGGTCTTGACAGACAGACAGACGGACAACAAATTGATCCTGTAAGGGTTTTTTTCGTTTTGAGGAACGGAACCCTAAAAAGTGAAGTAACATTCCTTTGTTTTTAAAATGGCCACATTAAAGAATATAACTTACATTTAATGCGGAGACTGGCCCTCCAAAATAGGTCACATTTATAATTAGTTAAATTTATGACACGCCGCGCCCTCACGGCGATGGGAGGGTGAGGGACACACTACCTCCCAACATATTTTTATACCTCACCTTTTTAATTAATGAGGAATAAAAACCACAACATGTAATGTTTCATGCTGTTTAAAAAACTCATTTAAATACAAGCCTTTTAAGTTAAATAATCATTACTTGTATACAATTATAAATGCGGATATCATCATCACGTATCGGTTACGTTTGAGAGCCATGCTTCGGCACGTATGGGCCGGCTCGACTCCGCTCGATGCCACGGCCTCACAGAAAACCGGCACTGAAGCAATGCTTGCATTGCATTTCGCCGCGTGAGTGAGGTTACCGGAGGCCCTAACCCTTCCCTCTCCCCTCTTCCCACTCTTCCCCCCTTTTCTCCTACTCCCATCTTAAAGGGCGGCAACGCACTTGTGACTCTCGAGTTGCAGGTGCCCATGGGGCGGCGGTAGTCATTTACCACCATTATCGTCTGCTCGTTTGCCCCTATGCCTTAAAAAAAATATATAAAAATAATTGTTGGTCAAATATTAATATGGTGACTATAAAACTTTGACTGCACGGGTGGTGCAATGGTTAAAAGCGTTGTGGGTTCGATTTTAACACGGGACAATAATTCAACGCGTGAGTTGTCTCGAGGACACTCGGTTAGAACGATGTTCCTTTCGCTAAATATAAATGTTTAATGGATTGAATAAATTGTATCAAAATATAGCAAATATTGAAACAACTCGAAGCTAAAATTGCGCCATCTGTGAAAGTTGCCCGAACTAATATATAAATAATTAGTATAACCAACATCAAATTACGGTAGTATCGCGCAGAATCTACAGATGCGCGAATAAAATAAAACAACTGGCGGTCAGTATTTTTCGTTGCGCTTACACTTTTTCCGTCTAGCCCGCATCCGATAAAGAAGTTTGTTAAAAAAAACGCATTGAAAAAAATTATTCTTTAAAGCAAAATAATCCTAACTTGTATGCAGTTATAAATTCGAATGTAAGTTTGTTTGTGTAAAGATGTCAAATATTAATAAGGTCACTATAAAATATTGTCAATTAACTAATAAGGTAACTCTTGGCATAGTGGTTAGTGACCCTGACTGATATGCCATAGGTCGTGGGTTCGATTCCCACAAGAGCTTGGGTGTTCTTTGTGTCCGTTGTTTGTATGTTTCTAAACTCGACATAGGAGTCATTCTTAACGCGGGAGTTATCCTAAAAAAAAAGCTAGACAAGTGCGAGTCTGACTCACGCACTGAGGTTCCGTAGGCAAACAAACTTGTATGTAAATAGTGCGTCCATCTCGAGAATCAATTCTTTAAGTCTTTTGCCAGTCTTTTTAGAAAGACGAACTTAACTTTGCGGTTGCGATGTATGACAAAATCAACAATTCAACCGCAAAATATAAGTTTGTAACCACAAAAAACTATTATTTTATGTAAAATATCAACAAATGAACATTTTTTCTTTGCTTTCTTATTTTTTCCTTCACTTGTGCTATCAGACCATGCTTTTTTATAAATTTCATGATTGTAAGTCAATGGAAAGTACCCTATAGGTTTTGATTTACATGCGAAATGTTCAAATTTGTTAAAATCTAAGGCTTATGTGGCCCTATCTTATGATTGCGTTGACTTAGAAGCTTGATTTTTTTTACGGCTTCACTAAATCGCAGACTTATGTACATGGTATTAATTTCAACTTGATGCGTCCACGGGTTCTTGAGAAAAAGGTCATGACAGACAGACGGAAAACTAAGTGATCTTGTAAGGGTTCCTTTTTTCCTTTTGAGATCCTTTTTTTGTGATGGAAAATTTGAATAACTTTTATAGAAATTATCTAAAATTAAATTTATTAGTAAATTATTTGTGTTGGTGAAGTTGGCTACTTTTCTGAAGTTTCACTTCTGCCGTGTGTGAATTGTATACACACACTTTTTTAAGCGAAAACTTCTTTAGCGGTGTTGTGCACTTTTTGGGATGGGTAAAAAATGTTAAACTCGCGTCAGGACACGTGAACTGATAAAAAATTCGTAAGACGGAGCCAAGTTTCTTATATTTAAAAAAATATAACATTCGAAATTCAAACATTTATGAGCGGCCAGGAGCGCAGAACTTCCAGTGTACCCTATGTATACATTTAGATATGTTATTACCTACTTTTTAACCTAATTATATTTATACAGATGTGTGTGTGTGTGTATATGCAAATACACTGTGAAGTTATGTTTTCACTTCTGACGTGCAGTAGTCCTACGACTGACTGCTTTTTATTTTTTAAGTTACACATAACGCTCCTAAAATTAAACCACACTTTGTTAGTAATATCATACACGTATATCTTAACGCTTAAGTGTTTAATACGATATATATAATTATGTACAGACACACCAAAATTACATATAATTAAGTTATAATCTTTCGTAATCACGGGTAATTATTTTGTTAAGCATACATTTAACATATGATACTCTTTATTAAGCCAAATATAGGTATAGAAACCTTCATTATTAGGTAATAAAGTACTTTTTTATGGGTAAATTAATTATTTTAGTCCTCTTGAAATTAAATGGAATCTAAGTCTAAAAAAAAACAACAAATTGTATCAAAATATCACTACATATTATAAAACAAAGTCCCCCGCAACGTCTGTCGGTCTGTCTGTCTGTCTGTTCGCGATAAACTGAAAAACTACTGAACGGATTTTCATGCGGTTTTCATTAATAGACAGAGTGATTCATGAGGAAGGTTTAGGTGTATAATTTGTTAAGAGTTTGTGTAAATTGATTGAAATATGTTGAGGATTGTTGAAGATGTCTCTGCTACCCGTGCGAACCCGGGGTGGTTTGCTAGTAGTGAATATTGTAAAAACTCGAAATTAAAATTGCGCCACATGTAAAGGTTGCCCAAACTAATAAATAGATAATTAGTATACAACCATCATTTTAATTTACAGTAGTATTGTGCAGAATCCACAGATGGCGTAAGTATAATAAATCAACTCGGGGTCAGCATTTTCTATGCTCTAACACTTTTTGAAGTTATACGCCTTTGGCGCGTTAGGGAAAAATGATGAGAGTAAATTTTTACGAAGCGCGCGCACACCGTCACGAAAAACCGACACCCTGAAGTTAGCTAGTCAACATTTTAGTTTTTCAAAAAAAATACCAACTCCACGATAGTGATAAAAATGGTTCTTACATATTCCTTTGAGTACGTTTGTAGAATTTGAGGTTAGTTGACGGTATGTATTATTTATTATGATATTTAAATAAACTTTATTTAACTACATAAAAGTATAACTTCTTACGTGCGTACATAAGTACACACACACTTGTTTTCCGTAACGTGCGATTATGAACTACGTTGAAAATAGGACACTTCAACATCAAATTCAGCGGTTTTATTTATCACAGTTAAACTCTCGGTGTTTAATTGAACATAGATATAACTCTAATAAAACCATACTTTGACCATAAACTAGTGAATTTTATGGCGTTCTTACAACATTGGATTAGAGATACAACCATTGTATTCCATCATAAATCATTTTGAGTACATGGGTTATATTATCTACGGCAGTTGTAGCTTACCTGTTGTGGTTTTATTTATACTTGGCAACACATAAAGGTGTGGCAACATTATAGCAACGAGTTAGCCTAAAAAAATGGAAGATTTTCCTTCTGGGAAAAGGTTTTCGTGATGTTTTTTATGTGTGAAACTCTGATTTCCTGGCAAAAGCAAAAGCAATGCATATCAGCAATATTAAGACTTAAAAGAACAGACAACTATAAGCCCAGTTTCTAGGCCCTAAAGTTGATCATCATGCTCAACAGAAAAGTGTGTGTGTACTTATGTACGAACGTAAGAAGTTATACTTCTTACGCGTAACAAGATAAAAATCTTTCTAAAAATTTTATCCTTCGCGTTATCCTACGTACTACGTTATGTAGAACAAACGACAGATAGTTTATTTAAATATCATAATAAATAATACATACCGTCAACTAACCTCAAATTGTACAAACTTACTCAAAGTAATATGTAAAAACCATTTTTATCACTTATAATCACAGTAAATTATCTTTAAATCAATTAATTGTTAATAAATATCAGTCATCACGATATATTATTTGAAAAAATATACATTTATGTATATTTAAATATATTTTATTCGGACTGATACAAAACACGTGTTGTAGGTTCAGAAACACTTGAATAAATATCGTGAAGTTGGTAACTTTTTTGCAAAACTAGAATGTTGACTAGCTAACTTCAGGGTATCGGTTTTTTGTGACGATGTGCGCGCGCGTCGTAAAAATTTACTCTCATCATTTTTCCTAACGCGCCAAAAGAAGTATAACTTCAAAAAAGTCAATTAATTCCCTACTATACGTATATATATATATATTTACTATGCCCATACACTTTTTATAGCATTTTACTAGAAACAATTACCTTAGTACAAAGTTGAAATGTTTTTAACATAAGATTTGTTGTCTTTTAAACTAATGTTGTATACTAAAATTTGTGTTAATAGCTAAAGAAATATACATACACCAAGATATAAATATACATACATACACTACACACACATTTTTAATAAAAACGTGATATACTAGGATATGCTATTGTTAATATTTGCGTATTAGCAGTGTCCCGCGGTTTCACCCGCGTAAGTCCCGATCCCGTTTGAATATCGGGATAAAAAGTAGCCTATATGTTAATCCAGGTCTCCAGCTATCTACATACCAAGTTTCATAGCAATCGGTTCGTTAGTTTTTGCGTGAAAGAGTAACAAACATCCATCCATCCATACTCACAAATTTTCACCTTTATAATATTGGTAAGATAACCGCAATTAGAGAAATTGATTGATTGATTGAAACTCGTTATTTAAAGAATTATTCTATTCTTAACTCTGCTATTATCGCCTATGCTATGCTTATTTGCTACTTTCATGGTATAAGCAATTGATTATAAATTCTGATCCACGCAGTTGGTCTCATCGACCCGCGCATCCATTAACCCCAGCATCCTCACTGCAGATGTAAGTAATATTGGGGTACATTCGCAGCCATATTAGAGGATATTTGTTCCTATTAACACGGTGGTTAGGTTTATGGGATGAACGTTCTCTTTTTGTGAATTAGGGGAGAATGGGGTCAAATAGTACATTCCGTAAAATGTTATTTAATTTTTTGTACTTCTTAATTTCAGTTAACTTACAAGCTCACGACATAGTGTTCACCAAGCCTGGAATTTAGGAGGTGGTAGGGTATAGCAATATTCTTATTGAATTATAAAATAATAAATATATAGATAAAACCGGCCTAAAGCGAGTCGGACTCGCGCACCGAGGGTTCCGTAAAATATTTTTATTATATGATGTAACTAAAAATTTACGGTTTTCACAATTTTTCCTTTATCTGTGCTATAAGACGTTGCTTCGTACCAAATTTCAAGATTCTGAGTTCACGGGAAGTACCCTGTAGGTTTTGATTCCCTTGCGAGTGTCGAAAATTTGCGGAAATTTGCGGCATAAACGGCTGTATCTTTTGATTGCGTTGGCTTAGAAGTTTGATTTTTTCACAACTCTAAGGGACAGTAGACTTGAGTATTTGATATGAATTCCAGCTTGATAGCTCCACGCGTTCCTGAGAAAAAGGGTCTAGACAGACAGACAGACCCACGGACGGACGGACAACAAAGTGATCCTATAAGGGTTCCGTTTTTTCCTTTCGAGATACGGAACCCTAAAAATGTTTGGAAGTTGTTATTCGCTCTCATTTGCTTGATTTATATGTGTGTTAAAAAGTAGTACACTAAAAATAATGTTGTATAAATCCTGAAATATCAAAATAAAATTAAACATCTATCTACTCACCAACTTTGTTGTTATTGTGTGGGTGTTGATGGTGATGTGGTTGCGGTTGTTGCTGCGGCAGTTGCTGTACCAGCGCTGGATGTGGCAATTGCAGCAACTTGGGTTCCAGTTTTGTTGCTGCTGCAACGGGTATGGGACCCGCGTTTGTCATCGTCGTCATCGTGGCTGCAGGCATCATCAACGTGGACATGGCTAACATTTTTGACGGCACTTAAAAAAAATATAGTGTTTTTTTTTTCAAAACTGCAGTCTTCAAAAATCCATGTTTTGCCGCGTCTCCCTTTTTTAAAAGTCACCTTTTTTTTAGTTTGTTTTATAAACTACTGATTGTCTTGTTTTAAAATCTAAATCACATAGTTTTCTCCACTGACATAATTAATTTATATTTTATATCTATACTATATTTAATCTGCAAAAAAAGATTATTTTTTTTTATTTTGGATTTTTTTTTTCATTTTATTTGTTTATTCATGGTTTATTTTTATATGTTTTCTTTTATTCATTAATTTACGGTTATTTGTAAGTTTATGAAAAACGTATTTTGAAATATGTTTAATTTTTCTAAATATACCCAACAATTGATTAATTAATGTAATATATTTCTTTTCTTTTGCGGTTTTTTGTAGATTATGGAATGACGTCTTCACTGGGATTTAAAATACTTCATCTAAGCCTTACTCCTCGTTGAATACCACCACTTGAGCTACAGGGCATAATAAATATTTTAGGTATCGGGGTATTTTCTACCCCGGTACCGGGGCAAAACACCGGACAGGATTTAAACTTCTAATGGCAAGTGGAGTAAGCTAAACTCAGTTTCAAGCCGGTCGCATTCATTCGCTATACAGATTCATTTATTAGGAACCAAGTAGCAGAAAGTGGACAATCTCAGATTTAAGCGCACGTTCGATTACATTCGATTTTGATTAAAGAAAAAATTGAAACAAAAATTTTTTTTTCTGGAAATTTTTTCTATTTTTTTAAATAACATTACTTTTAATGTTATCTTCATCTTAGAACACGTTTTCGATAAATATCGTTATATATTTTCATACATTTGTAGCAAAGAATGATTGCTTGAATAATATAGATTTAATATTAGTTTTCTAAATAACCTTTGTTTGAGTATATTATGAAAAAAGTTTGCATTCTGTTTGACATACGTAATTAGGAATTGTGGCTTTTTATATTGACGTAGCAATAATATTGGTTTTAACATAAAATATGGCTGAAATTGGCTCTTATTTCTGAAATACGGGATCAGTTTCTCTTAGTTAAACCAGGCCAGGCCCACTCCACAGTGTAAGTATAAAGCTACAAGTACACGGCTGGGTCGACTAATCGTGCCAAAATTCAGTGGGATGCCGCGTGCCGGCCGGGCCGCATGTTAGTTCGATGCTCACTCACGCACTATTAGTACCTAGCTTAGGTTTATTTATTCACAAAAATACAGTAATAGGCACATAATTTACTGGTAGTTAAATATGCAGATTAATTAATTCTACAAAAGAGACAACCCTAACGTCGCGGCGTTGTCAAAACAGATAAGAGTTACGCGATAGAAAGAGAGGCAACTAGGTGAATATAACTGTAGGTAACTAGCGCTGTGCGACCTGAATTGCGACTTTATTGTGTCGGAGCTAAAGTCGTTATTTATTTAAATGATTTTGCGGAGTGAGCCTTCTGTGCCTGTACTATGTATTCTGTGGTTAAACGTCAAAATGGTAGGTACGTTCTATAGAACATTTGGGGGACTAACAACTTTTGACATCTAGTGGTTAGTGACCCTGACTGCTGATCCAGAGGTCGTGGGTTCAATTCCCACCCAGGACAAATAATTGTGTATGAGCACAATGATTTGTTGTATCTGGGTGTAATTTATCTATAATATGTATGTATTTAGAAATCTATATATTAATACGTGAAGCGAAAACTTTGGATCCCTTTTTACGAAAATTGGGCGGACGGAGGAGTATGAAATTTCGCACACTTATAGTTTATACAGAGAATAAGTGACGAACGCTAAAATTTTTGAACAATACTTGCTACAAAGTTAAAAAAAATGCAAAAACGGGTACATACAGCTATGAGTGTCCAGTATATATTTTGACCTGTCATGGTACAAAAGTCTATGCAATGACAAGTCAAGTAATATTGACTAATGAAATAAACCATGGTCGAAATTCGACCACCACGCGATCTCTAGTATATATAAACAAGTAATCTGTCCTTGATTGCGTTGAATATATGAAAAATACATAATTTTTATTTAAGACCAGTGAACATTATTATTTAAGGCATAACGTAATCTATAATCAGAATAGGAAAGTCGAAGAATAAAATATTTAAATATGAATTACTAAAAGTCGTAAAATAATTTTAATTCTAATCCACAGGGACTCAAGAGGGGTCTCATGAAAAACTTTTTACAGTTTCATGCGAAAAAATTACGTGATTACGTGACATTTTTTAAGATTCGGATCGACCCTCCTATTCTTTTTATGGTATAGACCCCAAACGAGCAGACGGGTCACCTGATGGTAAATGACTACCGCCGCCCATGGGCACCTGCAACTCAAGAGTCACAAGTGCGTTGCCGCCCTTTAAGGTGGGAATAGGGGAAGAGGGGGAGAAGGGGGAAGAGTGGGAAGAGGGGAGAGGGGGATTAGAGGGGAGGAGAGGGGAGAGAGAAAGAACGGGATTAGGGGAGAGGGAACGGTTAAGGCCTCCGGTAACCTCACTCACGCGGCGAAAAGTAATGAAAGCATTTCTGTGAGGCCGTGATATCACTCCGGTCGAGCCATCCCATACTTGCCCACCCATGGCTCTCCCACGATTAAATATTCCTTAAGTTTAAATTTTTTGGTTTATTTCACCGTCACCATCATTAATATAAATAAATAAAATTGAAGTTTCTGTTTGTAATATCATAATGACAGTTTTTTACTAAATGCATCTGAATTTTTACACGGTATTTATACAAAAAAATGTTTGTCTGTCTGTCTGTTTGTTCCTGCTAATCTGCGGAACGGGTAGACCGATTTCCATGGGACTTTCACTGGTAGATATCTGGTGTTAGAAGGAGTAGTTGCTAGCTAGTTGGTCAATATAATATAACTTAAACTGTCATTCTATAGACTTACGTATCATGACAGGACAACATCGCATACAATAGACGCATGACGTAGCCGTTTAAAGGCCGATTCACACATATCAGTGAAGTCACAGTTCCGGCACAGTACCGCCACCGTAATAATTATTCTTTAATATATTTTCTATGAACGCATCTACACCTGTCAGTGTCAGTGACGGCACAGTGCTCTCAGTGACAGTGCCGGCGCCAGCAATCACGGACGTAATCTTAACGACGCCGCTACATCAAAAACAAAATGGAAACGATTGATTGATAGAATTGGTTCGTGAAAATACTATTTTGTATGATTTGTCTCATGCAAAGTACACGGATACAAAATACAAAACCTACTGTTCCCCCAACAAGTATCTTTCTTTACTGATTTACTTTCTGCAGAAGAATATTAATACAGCTTCCTCACATTCCAAAATATTAAAAATATTTATCTCGGAGTAATTAATTCTCCTTCTGTTTCTCTTTATTGCCATGCATCGTGCACCCATTTTCTTTTTTTTCCTTGATGCTGCTCTTCTTCTTCGCCTAAAGTTCCCCAGTTCCGTATTATTGAATAGAGCCATAGCAACAATCTACGTCGCACACGTTTTGCCTGAACATCCGTAGAGAAATGAGTACTGACATGTGTGAATTGAAGCACTGTCGCATCACTGTAGCACTGATACGGACCTGTGCAAAACTGTGACTTCACTGATATGTGTGAATCGGCCTTTAGCGTAATTTTTTTTTTTACTTTCTGCACTTCTTATACTTTTATATAAACGTTAAGAATTCCAAAATTCCACGTTTCCGTTTGCGAAATTATCTTAAAATGCAAACAAATAATTCTCTTCATACGATAATATATAGATAATAATCAGCTAGACCTCCCTAAGTCCTTAGCTAATGCTTTTAAATCAAACCTCTTAAAGCTAAGCCAGCGGGGGTTACATGTAGCGATGAGAGGGTTAATACTAGCACTAAGTATAGACTGAGAATTAGGTCACCTTTGACAAAGGAAGGGTTAATAATAAGTGCGAGTAGCTTGCATTTGCCCTCGGTTTCTCTTGTGTTAATGTTGATTAGTGTGTGGAACATTTCTTTTTGACGTGATAACGTCTTATAAATCGATGAACGCCGGCTGCACGCACGAAAAAGCATGACTCATTATCACGTTCCGCCTGGCTATAATCCCTTGATTATGATGCAACAGAAAAACTTGTGGAAGCATAACATTTCTCACTCACACACACTATACACACACACACACGCACACACACACACACATAGCACATATCCATACATTTAATACTTTACTTCTTTATTTTAAACTAGCTGCGCCTCTCGGTTTCACCCGCGTAAGTCCCGATCCCGTGGGAATATCGGGATAAAAAGTAGCCTATGCGTTAATCCAGGTCTCCAGCTATCTACATACCAAGTTTCATCGCAATCGGTTCAGTAGTTTTTGCGTGAAAGAGTAACAAATATCCATCCATCCATACATCCATACTCACAAACTTTCACGTTTATAATATTACTAGGATATTGTTAAATACTAAGAAAACTTTGTCCAATTTCATTTAATTACATTCTAAGTGTTTGTCTGGAACAACCTACTTCCTACCAGGAGGGGGGCGTTGGTAGCTGTGCCACAGTTTTATACTTTTGCAGCTATCATTGTATCCATTTTTTTTTTTAGTATTGCATTGTTTTTACTTCCAAATAAACGTTTTATTAATATTATTACGTTCTGCCTGAGCCGACTGTGCAAGCGAGATCGCGGAACAAGCGATAGAGAGGCACCATCGGTGACGTTATCACGTAAAATTATCGTCCGTGAACCGATTTTTCAGACAACCAATTTTACTATATTTTTTTTTTGAAGTGAAAGCTTCATTAGTGGCGTTGTGCACTTTTTGGGATGGGTAAAAAATGTTAAACTCGCGTCAGGACACGTGACCTGATCGAAAATTCGTAAGACGGAGCCAAGTTTCTTATATTTAAAAAAATATAACATTTGAAATTCAAACATTTATGAGCGGCCAGGAGCGCAGAACTTCCAGTGTACCCTATGTATACATTTATATATGTTATTACTTACTTTTTATTTTTAACCTAATTATATAAATACGGATGTGTGTGTGTGTATGTATATGCAAATACATTGTGAAGTTATGTTTTTTTTTGGGATTAATGTGTGCTTCTCTATACCTCTGACAATGTGTATGCAAAATTTCATCATGATCCCGAGTAATTCACCTTTGAAACAAAAAAAAAAACAAAATCAAAATCGGTGCATCCGTTCGGGAGCTACGATGCACAGACAGACACACACACACACGCAGACACGTCAAACTTAAAACACCCCGTCGTTTTTGCGTCAGGGGTTAAAAAAAGCCACAAAAAACCCGTTTCTTTCGGAAGCCATTTTAATTTTTTATTTATTTTTATTATTTGTTGTTATAGCGGTAACAGATATTCACATTCTGTGAAAATTTCAACTGTCTACCTATTACGGAACAAGAGATACAGCCCGCTGACAGACAGACATTATTACAAGCGACCCAAGGGGCGACGGCGATATAGAGAGAGTGCGTAGGGCATTGTCTGTGAGGAGCTGAGGAGCAATATGCCTTGTGACCCTTTTCAAGGCGTTCTGTCAGTCTTTCTACACGAGCGGCCTGTGGGTGTCATACACGCGACAAGCCTGCAATGTCCTGCGTGTTCAATATAATAATGCTTTCAGGATGCTGTTGGGACTGCCGTGGCGCTGCAGCGCGTCGTATGTTCGCAGAGGCTTGCATAGATGATTTCTACACAATTATGCGAAAAAAAGCGGCCTCCTTCCTACATCGCCTGCATGGCAGTGACAACAGCATTCTGAAAATGATCGCGGTCAGATCGGACTGCCCCTTCCAGAAGCACTGGGTGGGGATGGTCATAGGTCAGTACAAACAGGTGTACCCTAGAAAGGAAATCCCTGTGAACCCGGTATGAGGTGCAGATGGTTCTATCCCCTCTAGTGCAGAGAGCCGCCCGCGGAACACGTTACGACACCGTCTCGGGCCTGCTTCTGTTAGGGTGAAAGATAGCCCCTTGGCCCAACAAGCGCTCATGGAGGCCGGAGACCGTTTTGCACTCTCCGGTGCCTGGTGCGGGATGAAAGAGTACCGGGTAAGGCACCCTAAAACAGTCGAATTGAGAACCTCCTCCTTTTTGAAGTCGGTTTATATCGGGTTTACAATATACAAAAAAAAACATTCCACCTCACCTGCTATCTGCGCCAACCTCAACCCAGGCACTGTTTAATTGTGGCAACATTATTAAACGACAAAAATCAATATTTCTCTCGGCAGTTTTTGATTCAATGCCCTTTGATACAAAAAATATTTCAATAGAAAATATCTGTTACCCTATATCGCATACAAAAACATACCCTTATAATAAAAAAGGGTCAGCCCTCCACAACCCTTAGCATATACTGTGTATATTTGCTTTCAATTAAGAAATTTTAATAACATTGAATTTAGAATCAAAAATTACTTCATAAAAACGTTTTGGTTCAACCAGTGTTTAAGTATCTTTATTAGGTACGTGTCGATTACCCAAAAAAATGAGTCCAATGCTTAAGCGGAACCTAGACGATCATGCGTCACGATATACGATACGTGCTGTCACGCATGCATAACCGTTTAATTATATTGATTGATGCGAATGACATGCAAACTACGTGCTGGCAGTTGATTGACAATTCCTTTATTTTTCATCCTTCAAGCTACGACTGATATGCACGTATGATTGTCTTCAGATCGACATGTCATGCAACAGCTAAATTTGTTTCGAAACTGCGTCAACGGCGGAAGATCGCCGATTCCCGAAGATGACATTATGAATTACAAGTTAAATTGTACTGTACTGTACACTGTACACGTACTCTCCATTGACTACAAAGCATACATATATATATACACACATACATATATAGATACACATAGAATTTAATGAATTATTATGCTGCATGATAGAATCTCATAGGTCGTTCATGCAGCATGATAATTCAGCATGACATACCGCATGATCGTCTAGGGACCGCTTTCCTTTGACTGGCCTGTTGGTCTAGTGGTTAGTAATTCTGACTGCTGAGCCAGAGGTCATGGGTTCGATTCCCATCCAGGACAAATAATTGTGTGATGAGCATGATCTTTTGTTCTGTGTCTGGGTGTAATTTATCTACAATATGTATGTATTTAGTAATATATAAGTACGTTTATCAGCAGTCTGGTAACCATAGTACAGGCTCTGTCTAGTTTGGGATCAGACGGCCGTGTGTGAGATGTGTCAAGGAAGGAATTGAACCTGCTACATTTGACGTTACACTCAAATATATGAACGGGAAATTCCAAAATCCCCTCTCGTAATTTTATTCCTCTATATCCATGTATTTTTGACATCATCTCATATCATTCCCTCTCTAGGCATTCCTGTCCTCTCAAATAACACATTTAGCTACATTCACTAAATTGAAGGGCAAACAAATTACCGTAGCGGCTACGAAATATCACATCTACGTCGTAGCGAAGGCTACGCCGTAGATTAAATTGTTTTGAATTAATCGCTCGATACGAATTTTTTGGATGTTTATTTTAGAGTTAAGGTCACTGGGGTCAGTTAGGGTCAGGGCGGTGAGGAAGGGTCAAGGAGAGTATGAAAGGATTTTGTTACTACCATCCATGTTTGATGTAAATAAACTTTTTTTTTATGGTATAGGGGGCAAACGAGCAGACGGGTCACCTGATGGTAAATGGCTACCGTTGCCCATGAACACCTGCAACTCAAGAGTCACAAGTGCGTTGCCGGCCACTCACTCGGCGAAACACAACACAAGCATTGCTTTACTGCCGGTTTTCTGTGAGGCCGTGGTACCACTCCGGTCGAGCCGGCCCATACGTGCCGAAGCATGGCTCCCCCACTTATAAACTGAATAAAATTTGTGTTTTGAATAATTTATTCAGTTGTAAATAGGAAAAGAAATGTTTGATATCTCTGAATGACAGTATTTTTTTTTATGGTATAAAAAAAAAATACTGTCATTGAGGGCAAACGAGCAGACGGGTCACCTGATGGTAAATGGCTACCGTTGCCCATAAACACCTGCAACTCAAGAGTCACAAGTGCGTTGCCGGCCACTCACTCGGCGAAACACAACACAAGCATTGCTTTACTGCCGGTTTTCTGTGAGGCCGTGGTATCACTCCGGTCGAGCCGGTCCATACGTGCCGAAGCATGGCTCCCCCACTTATAAACTGTATAAAATTTGTGTTTTGAATAATATATTCAGTTGTAAATAGGAAAAGAAATGTTTGATATCTCTGAATGATAGTATTTTTTTTATGGTATAAAAAAAAAACTGTCATTGGGGGCAAAACGAGCAGACGCGTCACCTGATGGTAAATGACTACCGCCTCCCTAGGGCACCTACAACTCAAGAGTCACAAGTGCGTTGCCGGCCTTTAAAGTGGGAGTAGGGAAATAGGAGGCGAGGAGGGGAGAGGGAAAAGTTAGGGCCTACGGCAACCTCACTCACTCGGCGAAAAGCAATGCAAACATTGCTTCACTGCCGGTTTTCTGTGAGGCCATGGTATCACTCCGGTCGAGCCTCCCACGAAAATATCTCAGATATCAGTATAACTTTTAATAATCTCTTAGAATATCTCGCTTTCTGTAAATTAGGATGCTGTTCTGTGTATCTGACAGAGGCTAGCAAATCTAATTTGAATCGATTGGAGGCTGCGGAGCTGTTTCAGTAAGTACCAAACAAGATGGGCTGTGCAAATGATGACCTCTGGCTTACGTAAATGTTTTGTGTATAATCTAATTTGTTATTTTATTATTATTTTTTTTTTAAAGATTACTAGTAATGTGGGTCACACATTACTAGTAATCTCGTTAACCCCTCCAGCTGAGCTTAACGCTTGTGTTAGGAGTGGGTTCACGACGGTAGTGCACTGGGTGGGGTTCGAGTCCGCAACCACTTGATCGCAAGTCCCACACCAAGCTTCAGTCCCACTAATATTAAAAATGTGAAAGTTTGGATGGGTGGATGGATGGATGTTTGTTACTCTTTCACGCAAAAACCACTGAACCGATTGAGATGAAACTTGGTATGTACATAGCTGGACACCTGGATTAACACATAGGCTACTTTTTATCCTGTTATTCCCACGGGATCGGGACGTACGCGGGTGAAACCGCGGGGCGCTGCTACGACATCAATACAAATAAATAAAATTGAAGTGTATGTTTGTAATGTCAAAATAATAGTAATTTTTTAAACTCACACAGTCATTTGCACGATATCTATACATAAAAATCAGTTTTTAAAATTTTTGTCTGTCTGTCTGTCTGTTTGTTTTGGCTAATCTCTAGAACGGGTGGACCGATTCCCACGGGACTTTTACTGGCAGATAGCTGGTATTATAAGGAGTAACTTAGCCTAAGTTACTCCTTCTTCCCTCTACTTTTATTTCTGAAAAAGAATTAGGGTTCCGCGCAAAAATATATAAATATGTACACGCGAGCGAAGCCGCACGGGAACTGCTAGTTGAATAATAAAATTCAAAATACATTGCTTCTACATAACTAATCACGAAATCATCTCAAGAAATTTGACTTTTAATCGACGAAAAAAAAGGAGGTTCTCAATTCGACCACATGTATATTTTTTTGAAGTGAAAACTTCTTTAAGCACGTTTGTGCTCTTTTGCTATGGGGAAGAAGCATTGAACTCGTGACCGTCACGCTAATAATACATATATAGATCCACTAGAGGGCGCTAATCTAAACATTGAGTTCTGTCAGCTCCTTATTAATTAATGTCACCAACCTGCTAATGTGACGTTTTAAGTTCGTCGTTTTTTTTTAAATTTTCACTTCTGTCGGCAGTCCCATGACTGCCTATTTTTTTTTTATGTATGTTCAGCCCTCATTCCGTTATTTATAAACCGATTTTGATGATTCGTTTTTTGTAAGGTAGGGTATACCTCAAGGGTGGTCCCATGTCAAGAAAGTCAGGATCTGATGATGGGATCCTGATTAAATTGAGAGAAACCCTCGAATATCGGTATATGTATCTGAGCGTGACAGTCACGCGAGTTCAGTGCTCCCCATACCAAAAATGACCATGGTGCCTAAAGAAGTTTTTACACACATCGGTATATGTATCTGAGCGTCACGGTCACGCGAGTTCAGTGCTTTTCCCCATACCAAAAGTGCCCAAGCCCAAACAAGTTTTCACTTCAAAAATATTAATATTCTGTGACATACACGATGCTGTTTAGCCCCAAACTCAGCCTAGCTCGTGCTGTTTGTTTTGGAAGACAGATAAACAAACCGAAATACCTAAACCTATGCAAAAAAGTGCACTGAGAGAGAATCGAACCCACGACCCCCTTAAATAAATAAATAAATAAAAATAGCCTTTATTTCCTCTGACCTTTCTTGATACATAAATAAAAAATAAAAAAATTAAACCAAATGATACTAAATGAACTAATAACTATGTAGTAATTATCAGTAATTTACATTTTAATCATCAGCTACCAGCTCAGGCTGTCTTCCGACATAGGCCTCCTCAAGTTCCCTTCATATGTGTCGATCCCTAGCGGCCCTTCTCCAACTCTTTGGCAGATCGTCCTCCCATATTTTAACCTACCTGCCTCTACGCCTTTTTCTATTCCTTGGGTACCATTCTGTATTCCTTGGGTACCGTTCTGTAACTTTTATGGTCCACTTTTCTGATTTTGTTCTCATGACGACCCCCTTAGTTGTAGGCAAATGCAGTAGCACTGCGCCACTTAGGAAGCCATTCTACAACAACTAGTGTTGCTTATAATTGTATCTCCTTCTTGTCTTTGTTTCTTCTTCTTTCATATACGGTTTTAGCGATAGAATTTAGTTATATTAAACACCGCCTGGTGGTCAAATGTTGTCCATAATTCATTTTCTCGCGGGAAAGCCACGCTTCTGCACTGGCTCGGCTCAACCGGAATGATACCACGGCCTCACAGGAAACCAGCGTGAAGCAATACCGGAGGCCATAACCCCCCCTTCACCCCTCATACCCCTACTCCCACTTTTAAAGGCCAGCACGTACAATTTAACGTATTTTTCTTCGTTAGCTTATAATCTCTCAATGTCAATTGTAAACGAAACTGCAGAGTTCATAATCTGTCCGGTTTTATCACCCGTAAAATTATAAACCGCGTCTCTGACTGGTCGGTAATATTAAAATATTTTTTTTTTGTGTGTGAGGAAACCCCATCTGGCCGTCACCCCACCGTGGTTTTCGGTGGAGTGGTGTGTCGGCATCGAACCGACTGAAACCACACAGTGCGTTTCGTCACGTGCCTGTTAGATATCCTAAGAGCAATAAATACTATAGCTCTTTATAGACATTGTTAGATTATAAGCTAACGAGAAATTATACGTTAATTTATAAACAGGAAGGTGAAGGTCATAGTTTTCCATCAGTTTATGATATCGCAAGTCAGTTTATAAAGTAACCATGTTCACAATCTTACAGTGACATTTTTTATGTATATACATATATATTTCTTCTGTGCGTGTGTATGTTCCTGAACTCATCCTAAACGGCTGGATTCGAAAATGGTTTAGATTTACAACGTGACCCGTTAGATGGCGCTGGGATAGGGTTCCAGGAATAATATTTTTTACGTTCCAGCAGGACAACGACTGTCGGGTCCGCTATCTTTATACCTATATTTCTTCTGTGCGGGTGTATGTCAATGAACTCCTCGTAAACGGCTGGACCGATTTTAATGATTTTTTTTTTAAATTTTCACGTTCCGGCAGGATAACGTCTGTCGGGTTCGCTAGTATATATGTATATATAACTTCTCAACATCAACCGGTGGGCTGCAGTAACACAACGTACATATAACACTCATTCCTTCTCAATGACTATTTTTAACCCCCAACACAAAAAGAGGGGTGTTATAAGTTTGTGTGTGTGTCTGTCTATGACATCGTAGCTCTCAAACGGATGGACCGATTTCATTTGTTTTAGTTGAAAGCCAGTTTCCTTGCAGTGGTTCTTAGCTATGTTTGGTTAATATCGGTCCAGCAGGGTAAGAGTATCAGCTCTTTTCGAAAATGATGTAAGGCATTTTGTAATCGTTGAAGGGATTTTCGAGTTGGAGGTGTTTTAAATTTTAAATTTATGTATTTTGTGCCTTAACTTTCAAAGTTATTTTAATAACAATACAAATTATTTATTTATTAATTAAAGAACGGCGTTGCCTTAGGGATTAAGTTGCCAGTGTAGGCTCTTAACATCTAAGTTAACTGTCAGTACAACTTAAGATTCAAACATGACAACTTGACCCAACTTTGATCTATTTAAAATCAAAGGAAAATAGCCTTTATATACCTGACAACAAATGAAACTAAGATTAGGAATTTAAAGCCTACGTTTGTATGACATCTGTAAATAATTCTAGTAGCTCAAAGATTGAAATTCGACCGCAACTTAAATCTAGTCGCTGGAGCTGAAAGATGGAAGTTTTTGTTTGTTTGTTAAAATATGCTAAAACTGTCAGATTTGAATAATTCTTTCTGTATTGGATAGAGTATTGTCTGAGGAAGGTTATAGGGTATGTAACATCACGCCACGACTCTTAGGAATAGAGCAGTGACCATAAACGCAAGTGAAACTGTGGAGAATCGCTAGTGATGGATAATACTGAAGCTCCGTCGAAGTGAGGGAGGCTGCCACCACTCGATTTTGTTTATTTTCCAAAAAATATACTTGCAATGTTTTTAAAACTTAGCTAGATTTAATTACACGGAACAGACATGAATTAGTATCCCGTGCCGAACTATGTGAAAAACCTGTATTACGGCTTTCGGCGCCACTCCCCAACGAAATATTACCCTAAAATAGCTAAACAGCCAATGAAAAGAAGCCAAAATTATATAAAATTCCAGTGTGAAAATGAACCTTTCTTTGTTAACCGACTTCAAAAAAGGAGGAGGTTCTCAATTCGACTGCATTTTTTATGTTTGTTACCTCAGAACTTTCGACTGGGGGAATCGATTTTGATGATTCTTTTTTTTATTTGAAGGCTGATGGTGTCCCGTGTTGTCCCATTTCAATTTGCTCCAGTTCTGACAATGGCATCCATGAGAAAACCATATAAGTCTTTTATGGAATAGTTTTTTTAAAGTTTAAAAAGAATTATATATAGTGCATTTGTATATGAGTGTGTGTGAGAGGATGTTTAAACGAAGAGCTAAATCATGAATACAATTCAATGATCACAAATATCTTAACGTACAACTGACAGTAATTGTTCTCAAAATAACCCATCGTTCGTAGCCACGTTATAACTGCCTCATGACACTGGATCTTATTAGTGGGTAAATCTTATAGAGGAAGGGAACAAGCGCACAGTAGGAACTTCAGAAACTGTTTTCAGGCTTCACAAACCTTTTTTTTAATGTGTGGAAACCCCCACGGGTCATCACCTCACCGGGGTCAAACGGCGAGGTGGTATGTCAGAGCCGAACCGACTAAAACCACACAGGGTTCCGTCCCCGGGTCTTATAGCTGTGGCCTTAGGTGTACCCTAGGAAGGAAATCCCTGTGAATCCCAGCAGACTTGGCCGCCTGTTAAACCAAGCGACCCCACTATGGGGTACAGATGGTTCTATCCCCTTTAGTTTAGAGAGGCGCCCGCGGAAAACGTCGCGCCACCGCTCGGGGCTTCACAAACCCTGGTTTTTCTACGACTTATATTATTTCAAGGGCCATAAATCACTTCACTGTGTTCTTTTAGAATAATTATTATCCCTGGAATAAATAATTGTTTAACTGTGAGGATTTTATATTTTTTGTACAATAACGTTGTTGGATACATGAAGGAAGGACACTCATTTCTCTTTGGGCAATTTCTATTCTCTTAATTGCTTGCTATATGCTTACGTAATGCTTTTATTAAAGTAGCGGTAGCGTAATGACTAAGGCGTCGGACTTGCGATCAAGTGGTTGCAGGTACGAACCCCACGCAGTGCACTACCGACGTGTACCCACTCGCTGGAGGGGTTAACGAGATTACTAGTAAAGTGTGACCCACGTTACTAATAGTAAAGTAACCTTAAAAAAAAATATTATGTGAGTCTTACCAAATTATAGTTCTCAAAGAGTGAGTGTTTATTTCGTCTCTGCCTATCCCTTTGGTGATATAGACGTGAATGTGTGTATAATAATTAACTTGACACATCTCTAACACGGCCATCTGATCCCAAACTAGGCAGAGCCTGTACTATGGTAACCAGACTGCTGATAAACGTACTTATATATTACTAAATACATACATATTTATAGTGGGAGAGCCACGCTTCGGCACGTATGGGCTGGGTCGACCGGAGTGATACCACGGCCTCATAGAAAACCGACAGTTAAGCAATGCTTGCATTGTTTTTCGCCGAGTGAGTGAGGTTACCCCTACTCCCACCCTTTCCCTACTCCCACCTTAAAGGGCCGCAACGCATTTGTGACTCTCGAGTTGCAGGTGCCCATGGGCGGCGGTAGTCATTTACCATCAGGTGACCCGTCTGCTCGTTTGCCCTCTATACGATAAAAAAAAATCATATTTTAGATAAATTACTCAAAGACACAGAACAAATGATCGTGCTCATCACACAATTATTTGTCTTTGGTGGGAATCGAACCCACGACCTCTGGCTGAGTAGTCAGGGTCATTAACCACTAGACCAACAAGCATGTCTTAATGTATTCTTATGTTTAAGAAAACATTATACCGTTATGTAAAGGATATATAAATTTCATGTTACAATAAAAGGTACTATTGTTGCCCGGAATTTCACCTACGTTTATGGTCACTGCTCAGCTCCTAAGAACCGTAGCGTGATGTTAAATACGCCATAACCTTCCTCAATAAATAAGCTATCGAATGCAAAAAGAATTATTCAAAACCGACGTGTGGTTTACAAGATTAGCGCGCTCAAACAAAAAGAGAAGCGTTATTATGTTAGGATAGATAATCCATTTTGATACTTTAATCTCTTTAGGATTTTCAGAGTAATCAAGTATCAAGAGTTTAATATATTATTTGAAACAATTTATTTGGATTAAGACATGGAATGAACAGTTGTCATATTTGTTCTAGTGACCTCTCAATCACAGGATATACAAGGTGTTAGATGAACGCTCTCGATAACGAAGACAGACGATAGTCCTAATTTGGGCTAAGGGGAGTCCGTTTCTACGCAGTAAAGTAGTAGCTGGGGTGGGGCTACACTAAACCCAACTCCAAATTAGTTATTATCATTATTTGTTAACGTTCGAGGTATGTGTGAATTTCTACTACCCCAAACGAGGCCCGTCTCTATATAAAAGTATATACACACTAGCTGCACCCCGCGGTTTCACCCGCGTAAATCCCGATCCCGTGGGAATATCAAGATAAAAAGTAGCCTATGTGTTAATCCAGATTTCCAGCTATCTACATACCAAGTTTCATCGCAATCGGTTCAGTAGTTTTTGCGTGAAAGAGTAACAAACATCCATCCATCTATACTAACAAACTTTCACCTTTATAATATTAGTAACATTTATATACGACTATGTTGATGAATTTAAGTTAAATAAAAACCAACAAGTACATTGCCCTTACTATGCTGCTATATATTTATTGTTATATGTATATATAGAAGGCTTAGTTCGACCTCTTAACAGCAAAATATTCATTACTAAATTTCAAGGATAGGGATGAGACACGTGATGTTAAAAATTATCGACATATTTGAAGAATTTTTGAGTCTTCATTATTTTTTTTTAACACAAGTTGACCGGACAAACGATGTCCTGTTAGAATTTCAATTATATTGATTCAATTAAACAGAAAACAGACTTTCAGTTTTCCTTAAATTTCTAAAGTTATGCGCTTAATCACGAACACCATTCTGTTTTAATTTATATAGATACATGTATATTGTATATACTTGAAGAGTTTTTAGTACGTAGTACGAACGTAGTTTGGTAATACACCCAGAAACGTTAGGGCGATCTTTTAACCACCTAACGTGCACATTTCCAGGTTTCTTGCTGCTCCTCAAAATTGTCCGACGAAGACCCGGTAATAAAATTCAACCAATGAAAATATCGCAAGAACATTTATTTTGGAATCAAAAAGGATGTCAGTTCTTTTATAAATTGTAAATTGACTAGTGTCTTTTCAGCTTGCTAAGCGATTTGAAGATATACTTAGATAAGATGAATTAACTAATATTCTACTAAAAAGTAAAAGATTTCCTTCTTTTTCGGAAATAAGGCACCTTCCTTCGTTTTCGCGTAACAAACAAATTGACATTCACATTTATAATATTAGTTATTTGCGTATTTATCACGCAATAACTATACCTACCACTACTACTACTAAACCGCCTCTTATTAAGTCCAGCATTCGATTTCCAAAACGAATTTCAATTCATAAGACAATAATTTAACAGTTTAAAATTAAATAACATAAACAATCGTATCGATAATCCAAACCCACAGTGTCCCAACACTAGTGTCTCTAATTACTGACTTGACGGCTTTGTGTAATGAAATTTTGAACACAAACAACCCTTAGGGACCCTGCATACTAGGAGTTTACTCATAAAATACCCACCACTGTTTCTCTACGTATCTTATAGATATAGTATCGTACACTTGCTAGTTAGTTCTACTTTGCTAGTTTTCGACCGCAACGTCACGCAGTCAAAAACTAGCATTCTGTACACTTAAGTGATGTCACTGTTGATATTGAGTTTGTAACTATGGAATGTGAAATGCATTGCCTGAAACTGTGAGACGTGCACAATGGCTAAACATTTAAAAATAAAAGTGTGTACGCACGTAAGAAGTTATACTTTTATCTAGTTAAATAAAGTTTATTTAAATATCATAATAAATAATACATACCATCAACTAACCTCAAATACTACAAACGTACTCAGAGTAATATGTAAAAACCATTTTTATCACTATCGTGAAGTTGGTAACTTTTTTTGAGAAACTAACATTTTAACTAGCTAACTTCAGGGTGTCGGTTTATATATATACAGATATGTGTGTGTGTATGTATATGCAAATACATTGTGAAGTTATGTTTTTACTTCTGACGTGCAGTCCTACGACTGACTGTTTTTTTTTTTAAATTTTAGGCACTTATAAACGTAAAAGTTTGTGAGGATGTATGTTTCTTACTCTTTCACGCAAAAACCACTGAACCGATTGCGATTAAACTTGGTATGTAGATAGCTGGACACCTGGATTAACACATAGATTACTTTTTATCCCGATATTCCAACGGCATCGGGACTTTTGCGGGTGAAACCGCAAGCCGCAGCTACGTGCTTATAAGCGCAAATGAAATGTAAGAACAATGTAACATATTGTTTTGAAATATAAACAGTCGCGCAAATTACTACTTTATGTACCTATGCTGTACCAATAAACCTATTATTTCATGTATAATTGTTCTCAAAGGGTTTAATTTCACTAAACTAATATTGGCAAGACCTTTGAGTTTATATGTGGGAGAGCCATACTACGGCACGTATGGGCCGGCTCGACCGGAGCGTTACCACTGCCACACAAAACACCGGCAGTAAAGCAATGCTTGCATTGCTTTTCGCTTGCTCGCTCGCGTGGGATTACCGGAGGCCCTAATCCTTAGCTCTCCCCTCCCCTCCCCCTCTCCCACCCTTCCCGTACTCCCACCTTAAAAGCCGGCAACGCACTTGTGACTTGAGTTGCCGGTGCCCTCGGGCGGTGGTAGTCATTTACCATCAGGTGACCCGTCTGCTCGTTTGCCCCCTATACCAAAAAAAAATATATAAGCTAGTTTTAGTCCGCGAATCCTTTCGCGTGGATGTTTATCTTATTTTAGTCCGCGAATCCTTTCGCGTGGATGTCTATCTTATTTTAGTCCGCGAATCCTTTCGCGTGGATGTCTATCTTATTTTAGTCCGCGAATCCTTTCGCGTGGATGTCTATCTAAAATATTTTAGTTAGGGTCACTAACGACTAGACTTTACAACGTTTACAACTCGATCGTTTGAAAGTAATTACTTTTACAGCTCGAAGAAAAATGAAGTAAGTCAATTACTGTCTTTAGCAATTTTCGCAACAATATACATACGACAACGTGTCTTACCTTCGATATAATTCTATGAAATGATGAAGAAATTTATGGCTGACATCGACACGTGTTTGTTTACAAGGTGTCAGATGGTTCCTTTTGGATGCTTATAATATTGTTATTGATTTCATTTGAACTTTGTAGGTTATTAACGAATATTTTATTTCATTTTTAACCGACCGAGGTTCTCAATTATATCACGTATCGCCATGTCCATTTCTACGTAGGTACATATAAAATTTAGATAATTAATCAGTTTGTTGTTTGGCGCCGACTCAAAATAAGTTTATATAAAATTTAATAGTTTATGTAAATAAGCTCAAGACTTAAGACTTAAGACGTTTATTTATTTTTTGCTTTTTAGTTATTTTCATCGGTTTAATTAAAAAGTCAAAAATTCTTTTGTTAAAAAGATTTTTATATATAAAGTACTAGCCGTTCCCGCAGTTTCACCTGCGTTTATGGTCGCTGCTCCGCTCCTATTAGTCGTAGCGTGATGTCATGTAGCCTATAGCCTTCCTCGATAAATAGGCTATCTAACACTAAAAGAATTTTTCAAATCGGACCAGTAGTTCTTGTAGTACATACAATTTATAAATGTCTATTAAACGGCAATTCTTAAATTACGTCACACAAATTTCATGATCTGTGGAACCCCCCCCCCCCCCCACTCCCTGGTGTGACGTCACGTATTTAGCAATTTTACACCCAGAACTGAAAAGAGCAGTTTACAGGTAATGTTTTGTGTTTAATACTTTAAATTTTGACGTGTGACATCATGAAGGTAATGACCCTCCCCACTCCTTGTCACACAATGTCACACTTCGTGACGTAGTTTATGGATGGCCCCTAATACGTAAGGAGAATTCTTTGTACGCATTTTAGACCTTGCTTCTTACCAAATTTTATGATTCTAGGTCAATGGGAAGTACCCTATAGGTTTTGATTTACCTGCGAAACGTTCAAATTTGGTCAAATATAAGGCTTAAATGGCCATATCTTATGACTGCGTTGACTTAGAAGCTTGATTTTTTTACAGCTTCAAGGGACCGCAGACTTATGTATATGGTATTAATTTCAACTTGATGCGTGTACGGGTTCCTGAGAAAAAGGCCTTGCCAGACAGACAGACATACATACAGACAGACGGACAACAAAATTATCCTAAAAGGTTCCTTTTTTCATTTTGAGGAACGGAACCTTTAAAAGTATGGAAAAACAGCTACATATAACATCTTTGGCAACTTATTGCCTCACACAAGCAATCTGTGAAACAAACTGTCGCCTGCGCTATTTCCGGACCGATACGACCTTCAAACCTTCAAGAAAAGAGCGTACTCCTATCTCAAAGGCCGGCAACGCACTTGTGACTCTTGAGTTGCAGGTATCTATGAGCGGCGGTAGTCACTTACCATCAGGTGACCCGTCTGTTCGTTTGCCCCCTATCCCATAAAAAAAAAACTTAAACTCGTCCATCCTCTGAGCTTTTTTCCAACTAAATTGGGGTCGGCTTTCAGTCTAACTTCGATATTTTACGTGAAGCGACTGCCATCAGACCTCCACAACCCAAGTACTAGGCGATATCGAAGTTCTGTAATTAGACCAGGTTGTCGGACTTCTTAGAGCTCCAACTACCCGTAAAGAACGCCATAGATGTTCGTATGGCAACCGGAACCGACAGCTTAACGTGCTCTCCGAAGTACGGAGGGGTCTTTATTTGTTAAGAATGGCCACCCATCCTAAGACTGACCTGGCTAAGATTCCTTAACCTTGCAAATATTACTTGGCCACGAGCCCCTTGTGTAAAATAAACAAATAATAGTATTATGTATTTAAAATAATAGGCTAGGTATTCTACGTAAGTATTTAGAGTGATAGAAACCTTGTTCGTTTCCCTTTGTCACCGGGGGGCAATAATCTGTAACAAAAAAACAATAGGTTAGTAAAATCAATACAAATAAATAAAATTTAAGTGTCTGTTTGTACTGTCAAAAATTTCATAAGGTCATACAATTATTTCCACGATACCTATGCCTAAAAATGACCAGAAAAGTGCTGGATATCGAAACCAAACCCCGAGGACGAGGAATACCCCCAAACACATGGATGTCCGTAGTAAATAAGAACCTCAAAGAAGCCCAAGTCAACAAAGAGACGACCCAGGACCGAGCTACTTGGAGACGCATGACACGGAGAGCCGACCCCAAATAAAACGAGAAAGGGCCAGGCAAATAGAGAGAGACCTATGCCTAAAAATCAGGTTTTTTAATTTTTGTCTGCCTGTCTGTCTGTTTGTTCCGGCTAATCGCCGGAACGCGTGGACGGAACTCCACTGGACTTCCACTGGCAGATAGCTGGTGTTATAAGGAGTAACTTAGACTACTTTTGCTGTATACAATTTTGCTGGTAAATCGTCAGTGTGTAATTATAGGCTACAGCCTCGGTTGTCACTGGTTCGATTTTTTAAAATGACCTTTAACAACATTTTTCACACCAATCAACACGAATCCGTTTTGGTTCTGGGGTGAGTTCATGACGAATCCAGCGGCAACAAAGTTTTCTAACTTTTAAATGTTGATGTAAGATTTTTTGATCATGGCTCGTACCAATCCCCAAATGTCCTCAAATCTCCTCATAGGTGATACCCCGGTTTTCTTTAATTAGTTGCCTGACAGTAGCCATATTTTCCTCAGTAATCGCAGTTGAGGGCCGACCTTCACGAATTTCATCATGGAGAGAAACACGGCCACGATCAAATTCTGCTTATCAAAGCCTTACGGTGTTCAAATGAGGTGCTTGCCTCCCAAAAGCATTTTGAAGACGAGCAGTGCAGTCTTGCGGAGTCAGTGAACTTTTAAAATCATAAAAAATCATCGCTCTAAAATCTTTTCGCGTTAATTCCATTTTTGCTACGGACAACGAACTTCAACTTGTGATAAAAAACAATTGACACGCAATTTCCCACCAATTTTTTAAATCAATAATTATAAAATATATAAATAAATCAATAATTATAAAAAAATAAAAAGTTTCTTATGTTTAAAAAAAATATAACATTCGAAATTCAAACATTTATGAGCGGCCAGGAGCACAGAACTTTCAGTATGCCCTTTTACGTATTTTCTTTCTTTCTTTCTGTCTTTCTATGTATAAACTTTAAGTCATAGAAATATTACATTCTTAGGAACGCAATATTAACTTAAAAAGGGGTGCAAAGAATTCTGTTTACTTACTTAAAGGTATTAATTAATATATAAATTTAAAAGTGCGATTATAGCACATTACCAAAACGTAAAGGCTGACCTGTTGGTGTAGTGATTAGTGACCCTGACTGCTAAGCCAGAGGTCGTAAGTTCGATTCCCACCCAGGACAAATAATTTTGTGATGAGCACGATAATTTGTCCTGTGTCTGAGTGTAATTTATATCTATAACTAGCTGACCCGACAGACGTTGTCTTGTCTTAACTATGAATATTGAATTCGAATTGGTATATAAATATAAAAAAAATATATTCCACAAACATAGTTCCGACCGATGCATCATTCTGTTTTAAACGATATTTGCAGCGCGCATTCTGTCAATCGCGCCAACTGTCAAACGACTGACAGTTATGTATGTCAAAAGCGCTATGATAAACGTTGTCCTGCTGAAACGTAAAAAATATTTTTCCTATATCCCTATCGCAGCGCCATCTACCGGGTCCAATTGTAAAACTAAACCATTGTTATTGTGATATGTATGTTTTTAGAAATATATAAGTATGTTTATCAGCAGTCTGGTTACCATAGTACAGGCTCTGCTAGTTTGGGATCAGACGGCCGCGTGTGAGATGAGATAGTCAGCGATGTTTTAGCCTATACTATTATTTTGGTTCGTTTAACTGCAATTCTAGCCTCTTAATCCAGTCACGAATTATTTTTAACAGTAGACTTTGTAACTGATGTCACCTTGAATGATTTTTATGTTTAATAGGTTCAAACCTTCAACGGTATCACTGAGTGATATTTTTTGTTTGTACGTTAGCTTTTGGAGCATTTCAATAAAATGAAATTCAGGTGGCAACAGCTTGCATCATGCTTACCTTTTATGTAACACTAATACCATTGTACTTGAAGATCTGACTTTTAAAAAGAGTGGCCATGAGTTTCTTTGCCAGTATTCTTCTCATAAGGCTCTACGCGTTTTGGAACCTGGAAGTTATAGATCGACACAAGCAGGCAGTAGATTTTGGTGTTTTCACCTAATTTACCTCGACAATCCAGTACATGCTGTGGCGTCTGTTTGCATCGATCTATGATTTTCAACAGTAGCTTCAATTTAACGTTCATAAATGTCACTAAGTGTCTTAATTGAATAAATGATTTTGAATTTGAATTTGACGTATGAGGTAATTTAAAAAAAGGCTTCTAAATTCATTTCAAGAATTCAAAAGAATCTATGTTAAATACCATTTACAAATTCCACGTAAAAATCATATATTTCCTAATTACTTCATATTACCTACACACTTTCAAATATACAGTGTTGAAATTTATGATTTCACCCTTCTCTGTCTTTCTCGAAGTGTTAAATAGAATTCGACCGTCGCTCGTTCTCTGTCTGCCCACGCATGCGTATTGCGGTTCTCTTTGTTCCTACCGCCTATATGTTGCTGCAAGATAGATATGTTGCTTTTAGAGGACATAGAATTCAGAAGGAACACAGCATCCCGCATCTAAATATAAATATGTAAAGATGAAAGTTCACTAACTTTTACTACTTTGTTTGTTAAACAGTTTTTTTTTTAACCGACTTTAAAAAGGTGGAGACTCTCAAGGTTTGTGAATCGATTTCAGTCATAATTTTTTTAACTGTATTGGTTGTATTCAGGGTTGGTCTCATTTAAATTAAAAACAAATATATTAAACTTCTAAGAGTGGAACATTAAGGGGTTACAATTTATTATGATTTTGACGCATTCAGTCAATGATACTCTTTTTAACCGACTTCAAAAAAGGAGGAGGTTCTCAATTCAACTGTATTATCTTTTTAGGTATCCTTACCTCGAAAGGAAACAACGGAACTCTTATAGGATCACTTTGTTGTCCGTCCGTCCGTCTGTCTGTCTGTCAAGACCCTTTTTGTTAGGAACGTGTGGAGGTATCAAGCTGGAATTTATATCAAATACTCAAGTCTGCTGTCTCTTGGAGCTGTGAAAAAATCAAACTTCTAAGCCAACGCAATCAAAAGATACAGCCATTTATGCCGCAAATTTCCGCAAATTTTCGACACTCGCAAGGGAATCAAAACCTACAGGGTACTTCCCGTGAACTCAGAATCTTGAAATTTGGTACGAAGCAACGTCTTATAGCACAGATAAAGAAAAAATTGCTAAAACCCAAAATTTTTAGTTACATCATATAATACAAATATTTTACGGAACCCTCGGTGCGCGAGTCCGACTCGCACTTGGCCGGTTTTTTTTTATGTTTGTTACCTCAAAACTTTCGACTGGGTGAACCGATTTTGATGATTCTTTTTTTATTTGAAAGCTGGTGCTTCCCATGTGGTCCCATTTCAATTTGGTCCAGTTCTGACAATGGCATCCATGAGAAAACCATATATAAGTCTTTTATGGAATATTTTTTTTGAAGTCGTTTTTTTTTTTAAATAATTATTTTAAGTTAATTATTTACTTTTACTCTTTCGCGTACCATCATATGTAATTATGTATACGGGATTTAACTTTGAATTACCTGACGTTTCAACCAGGTTGCACTGGCCGTGCTCAAAAGCTGAATCTCAGTCTGTGACCACGGTCAGTGCAACCTGGTCGAAGCCTGGTCCAAAGCGTAACCTGTAGCGTCGGTAGCGTAATGACAAGGCGTCGGACTCGCGATCATGTCGCGGGTTCGAACCCCATCCAGTGCACTACCGACGTGAATGCTCTCTTAACACAAGCATTTAGCTTAGCTGGAGGGGTTAACGAGAATATACCGGGGCCCTATCCTTTCCCTCTACTCTGTTCCCCCCTCTTCCCCTACTCCCACCTTAAAGGCCGGCAACGTACTTGTGACTCTTGAGTTACAGGTGCCCATGGGCGGCGCTAGTCATTTACCACCAGGTGACCCGTTTGCTCGTTTGCCCCGAATACCAAAAAAAAAATCTAGTAATGTGTGTGTAGTATTATTTTTAAAAAAGTATGTGTGTGCAATTCACACACGGCAGAAGTGAAACTTCTGAATTAATTGACCAACAAATTTTAATACGCAAATGCACAAAAATGATACACGTGAATGATACACTACGTTGACTTTGACGCATTTTCTGAAGGCTTCGTAGTACGCAGGCACAAAGACACGTGCTAACATACGAAGATTATAGGAAACACTGTATACTTGTATTCTATCTCATTCTCTCGCAGGCTAAATCCTGTTGTATTGTGTTTGTCTCTTTTATGTGCGACTTTTTATTTTCATCAAATTTTCAAATCACAACGATTCTAAAGAAGTATTGTAATATCTACCTATTAAACTGACTGTTCTCCTAGTGGTTAGTGACCCTGACTGCTATGCCATAGGTCGTGGGTTCCATTCCCACCAGAGTCTGGGTGTTCTTTGTGTCCGTTGTTTGTATGTTTGTAAAGTCCCCCGCGACACAGGAGTAATTCCTAATGCGGAAGAAGTCTTATAAAAAAAATGGTCGCATTAAGGTTCTTTGTTTGTTAAATAAAGGCAAGAATACCTGTCCTACTAGTGTCTCTTGAATGTGCTTGCATAGGTATCTGTGAGGTATTCTTTTCTTACATTACATTAATATACCTTCTTGTAGGAGGGCCCGGAGTGCTCGGTTAACATCAATAGGCTTGCCTACGCCTTAGGGAATATAGTCGTGAATACGTACTAGCAGCGTCCCGCGGTTTCACCCCCGTAAGTCCCGATCCCGTGGGAATATCTGGATAAAAAGTAGTCAATCGTCAATCCAGGTCTCCAGCTATCTACATACCAAGTTTCATCGCAATCGGTTCAGTAGTTTTGGCGTGAAGAGTAACAAACATCCATACATCCTCACAAACTTTTACGATTATAATATTAGTAGGATATAGGTATATCTTTCTTTCCTTTCCAAAAAAATATGTATTGCATAACTTTGTTTTTTTTTATGGTATAGGGGGCAAACGAGCAGACGGGTCACCTGATGGTAAATGACTACCGCCGCCCATGGGCACCTGCAACTTGAGAGTCACAAGTGAGTTGCCGCTCTTTAAGGTGGGAGTAGGAGAAGAGGGTGAGAGGGGAAAGAGTGGGAAGATGGGGGAAATGGGAAGGACAGGAATAAGGGAGAGGGAAGGGTTAGGGCCTCCGGTAACCTCAATGCAATGCAAGCATTGTTTCACGGCCGGTTTTCTGTGAGGCCGTGGTAACGAGCGGAGTCGAGCCGGCCCATACGTGCCGAATATGCCGTAACATATGTACATCGTTTCTCCTTTACTATATATAGTTTTCCAAAAAACTATGTATCAAAACTATCTATCGAAACGTTATGTAAACGAACAACATAATTCCAATAATGTTACCGACAATTTCTATGCGAAAGGTAAATTGTAAAATATTCTCCAAAGATGATATAACTTTTCAGCCCTTTCGTAATTGCGAGCTAAGGGTCCGATGACTGGATCCCGTTCGTCATAATAATTTATACGAAGGGCACCCGAGCCAGATTGAACTTCCCCATTTACTGATATCCGATATGCTTTATTATAAAACCGTTATTTAGAGATGTGAATTTAGTGATTGTAAAATATGAAATCCGGTTTTTTCGTGAGATATATAATACAAATAGTATATATAGATTCTCGTAACAACACGCTCAGATTGAATATTTTATTAAACACAGCCTCTTGTAAACTATAAAATTTCGTGAAATTCGAACAACCGTGTGGTTTTATTGAGTTTGAGTTTGATCAACTCTTCGTACCCACAGTCATGCGGTAATCGTTAGACACTTTCATACATTTATTAGTGGAAAGATGCCCACAAAATGGATAATATAAATTTTGGATATATGGTTTAAAGTCGTACACAACAGTCAGTTGTAGGACTGCACGTCAGAAGTGAAAACATAACTTCACATAGTATTTGCATGTACATACACACACACACACATCTGTATATATATAATTAGGTTAAAACTAAAAAGTAGGTAATAACATATCTAAATGTATACATAGGGTACACTGGAAGTTTTGCGCTCCTGGCCGCTCATAAATGTTTGAATTTCGAATGTTATGTTTTTTTAAATATAAGAATCTCGGCTCCGTCTTACAAATTTTCGATCAGGTCACGTGTCCTGACGCGAGTTGAACATTTTTTACCCATCCCAAAAAGTGCACAACGCCACTAAAAAACTTTTCACTTCATTTCATTTCACACACTTCATCAAATTTGTTTTATTTTTTTATTTTCAAGTTTTTAGTTTTTTATTCAGTTGTGTTGTGTTATGTTTTATTCAACTAGTCAAGCCCTTTCATTTAATGTCCATATTGAGGGGGTAGTAAAAATATGTAAGCTGAAATTTTCTGGCGGCGGCCATCTTGGTTTGACAATGATGCTGAATACACATAACTGTATTGTCATCAGGGCTAAAGATGTGTACCAAATTTCAGATCAATCGGTCAACAGGAAGATGGTTAAATTTCAATTAATAAATTTGACACAAAAAACATTGTTTTGAGGTCAAAGTTAGTATACGTTAACGTGGGAGAGCCATGCTTCGGCACGTATGGGCGGCTCGACTCCGCTTGATACCACGGCCTCACAGAAAACCGGCTGTGAAGCAATGCTTGCATTGCTTTTCGCCGCGTGAGTGAGGTTACCGATTACCCTAACCGTTCCCTCTCCCCTATTCCCGTCCTTCCCCTCTCCCCCTCTTCCCCTACTCCCACCTTAAAGGGTGGCAACACACTTGTGACTTGAGTTACAGAAGCCCATGGGCGGCGGTAGTCATTTACCATCAGGTGACCCATCTGCCTGTTTGCCCCCTATACCATAAAAAAATATATAACCTAAACGGTTACGCTTAGACTCCGTCAGTGCCACCTATATTAGCTAGAATAACTTTGCTACACAAGTAGCGCAATGATTATCCCTTTTGTCACAATGCCGCGCCGAGTGTTGTAAGTTCCATTCAACAGCGAACAAAAATTTGTGTGATCCACCAATTGTTGTTCAGAGTCTGGGTGTTCATGTACTCGTTGTTTGAATGTTTGTGCAGGAACTGCCTTTTTAAAAAGAAAAAGACTACATCTACGATTAATCATTCAATTGCGACCTTCGCTCGTGAGCGCAGGTCGAATAAATAGCAAAAGTGTGTCTTCTGTGTGGTTATCTGAATATATTTTTATTTATTTTGTGGGCCAACTTAAATTTCTCTCCATTGCGTAGTAAATACAGTTGAATTTTTACTATAGCAATACTTAGTTTGTCAATAAATATAAAACCTTTGTTTATTTCCAAACGTTTGTAACAGTTACTGATACACAACCGTTATAAATAACGTTATCAAAACATTTAGATGGCAATTAATCAGATAAATATAATTAAATACCGGTATTGCTGTGTAAGGGTTGAATAATGAATGGGAATACCGGTATTATGCAGTGTTATTTAAAATACAATTACGTCAAAAAAGCGGGGTTGCCATGTTCCCTATAGACCGCCTCCCCAGGTGGCAGATAACGGAATGCCTTCATAGATGAACAATAGCTTGTTCGGAAGGTAGCAGGGAAATAAAATACCATCCGCGGACCACAAGACCGACGATGGAAATTCCGATATCAAACCTCTCCCGGGAACTTCATTTTTAAAGTGAAAACTTCTTTAGCAGCATTGTGCACTTTTTGGGATGGGTAAAAAATGTTAAACTGGCGTCAGTACACGTGACCTGATCGAAAATTCGTAAGACGGAGCCGAGTTTCTTATATTTAAAAAAATTTAACATTCGAAATTCAAACATTTATGAGCGGCCAGGAGCGCAGAACTTCCAGTGTACCCTATGTATACATTTAGATATGTTATTACCTACTTTTTATTTTTAACCTAATTATATATATACAGATGTGTGTGTGTATGTATATGCAAATACATTGTGAAGTTATGTTTTCACTTCTGACGTGCAGTCCTACGACTGACTGTTTTTTTTTTGAGTTTATTTAATCTGCCATCAGTTGCCAGACTACAATTAGATGCGTTGACAAGTTTAGGTTATTAACGAGTAACCAGGCCAGTGCCTCACTGTCGTCTCAAAGTATGTGGTTTCTTTTTAAACTGTTGACCACATTGGCATTATCCCGAGATCTTAGACATATATTTTTTTACTAAATACATACATATCCTACTGATATTATAAACGTGAAAGTTTGTGAGGATGGATGGATGTTTGTTACTCTTTCACGCAAAAACCATTGAACCGATTGCGATGAAACTTGCTATGTAAATAGCTGGAGACCTAGATTAACACAAAGGCTACTTTTTATCCCGATATTCCCACGGCATCGGGACTTAGGCTGGTGAAACAGCGGGATGTACCTAGTATCACCCAGCAGTTATCAAATAAGAGTAAAGTCTAAGATTATTAAGTAATTACTTGATAACAGATAAATCACTCTTTACAAAAAAGCAGTTTACAGCTAGCATTCTTAATATATCTATAATTATAATAATTTAACACATCTCACACACGGCCGTCTGATCCCAAACTAGGCAGAGCCTGTACTATGGTAACCGGACTGCTGATAAATATTTCTAAATAATGTCACGCCTTTGTGACATACAATCATTCTGGCAGGTGAGAATCTGCACTGAGTTATATAGAACTATATATTTGAAATGTATAAAATGTCAGATTTGGTCAGATTAGGATGAAGTCTGATGAGAGCGATGTCAGTACGGTTCGCCAAGGAATAATGTGATCAAGATATTTATACAATTCTAATATTAATGTTAAATATGATAAGCTTGATGATTAATTATAGCCTTACGAGCTAGTTTGAGTTTTTTTTTTATTTTTTTTTAAATGATACTAGCAACGTGGGTCACACATTACTAGTATTCTTGTTAACCCCTCCAGCTAAGCTAAACGCTTGTGTTAGGAGTGGGTTCAAGTCGGTGGTGCACTGGGTGGGGTTCGAACCCGCAAGCATTTGATCGCAAGTCCGATGCCTTAGCCATTACGCTACCGCAGCTTCGTTTTTTTCTTCTCTCGCTAGTGACCCTGAAGTCCTAATGCCGAAATACCCCCCGGACACAACAATACATACGTATTATTTTAGATAAATTCACCCAGACACAGAAAAAATGATCGTCATCATCACACAATTATTCGTCAGGATCACTAAAAGACTTGACCAACAGGCCAGCGGAATTCGATTGGTTTGGAATTAAGATCAAGGTAATTCGGAATCAGTGTTGCCAACATTCTGAATTCTCTCCAACTAAGACGACCAATCCATTCCACTAAAAAACTACCAAACCACTAACGCGCTCTTGTGCATTATATTAAAAAAAATATTTTAATTTTAGGCGCGAATATCTGCTTGATAATGATGATCTTATTGTGTATATTAATTGTATGTGAACATATATATAGTCTACAAATTTAATGTTAAAATTCAAAGTAAGTAAAGTATTTAACTTTTTATGCTGACATGTGATGGTTAAGAAATTAAAATTTGTATATACCGATGACCAACCATGCTACTGACAAAATCTACTAACTACTAAAAATGATTTTTTTCTACTGTTCAAAAATAAAAACTACTAAATTTAGTGGAAAAACTACTGAGTTGGCAACACTGTTTGGAATCAAGGTCAAAAAAAAAATCTCAAATACTTAATTGGTTTGGAAGTGAAATAGAGGTAGTATGATTCTGTTACATGCACGGATATGAATATATCGTTGTGTAAAAATTTCAAAATGATCGGTAATAATAAATCCATTTACAAAGGAAATTATCCGGATATCCGGCCTACTTTGAAACCGGATATCCGGCCTACTATGAAACCGGATAGCCGGATATTTGGCCGAACATTGTCAATTGCAAGTTGCTGCCTAAAAAAATAGATAAAGATGAAAATGAACAAGGAACTTCTGATTTACCACACATAAGTCTTTTCAACTCCTTAAGGCAATGGAACTAACCAATGCAATATTATTTCGAAAAACTGTTGCTGAAGCTGAAAGACCTCTGTCCGTCATTATTTCAAACAAACAATATATTCTCGTTGTTGTTATCGTACTTATCGTTATTATTTTTTAACCTAATATTGACATTTAATTTCTCAGTAACCCCAAGTTATGTTACAATATACGTTTATATTTCAGATAATACTCAGTGCAGGCTTAATAATGCAGTTTATACATATTTGACGCAACATAAAAAAGTGTGAAACTGATTTTCATACTGAAATGGGCAATGTCCTTTATATATACAGTGTGTAAGTGACACCGTACTGAATCCTGAAATAGTGTATTCAGACCATCATTCTGAGTGGAAAATCTTTGGAAAATTCATTTTTTATTTTAAAAGTGATATCAAAATGAGTAAACAGAACATTTTACCGAAAAAAAATCAGTAAATATCCCATTCGGCCAAAAACTGCAATGTAAAACATTTATGCAATTAGCTACTTCGACGGCGCCGTGCGCTCAGGGTCATTCACCGTACGCGTGTTGCGTCACACTGCGTAGTTCAAAATCAAACTATTGACTGTAAATCCTTAATCTCGCATTTTTATGATGAACTGACTTTTGCATTGTGATAAGCATCCAAAGAAAGACGTTTTTGTAAGTTATTCGCGACGGTGATACTTACACGCTGTATATATATACATTCTATTATGTCGTCCATTTGTACAACATCGCGTAAGTCGGCGTAAGTCAGCGTACGGCGAGCCCTCGTAGGAAGCAACATGTAACGTAGGTTAAAGGTCGAAGGTCAAAGGTCAGAAGAAGGAAATTCGTGTGAATATTGAATAACGAATGGAATAACTTTTAAATTAATATGTAAACAGACAAAAAAAGTATGTGTGTACTTATGTACGCACGTAAGAAATTATACTTCTTAGGCGTAACAAGATAAAAATCTTTCTAAAAATTTTATCCTTCGCGTTATCCTACGTTTGTAGAAAAAACGACTCTAATAATAGAAAAAAAGGTATTTAATACATTGAAAGTTTTATTATAACGCGTTATCTAGTTAAATAAAGTTGATTTAAATATCATAATAAATAATACATACCGTTAACTAACCTCAAATTCTACAAACGTACCCAAAGTAATATGTAAAAACCATTTTTATCACTTATAATCACAGTAAATTTTCTTTAAATCTATTAATTGTTAATAAATATCAGTCACCACGATATATTATGTAAAAAAATATATATTTATGTATATGTAAATATATTTTATTCGGACTGATACAAAACACGTGTTGTAGGTTCAAAAGCACTTGAATAAATATCGTGAAGTTGGTAACTTTTTTTGTAAAACTAAAATGTTGACTATAATTATGTACTTATACGGGAATTAACGCGATCACGAAAAGGTATTACATACCTCTGAATTGCCTGACGTTTCGCCCTGTCACCACGGCCAGTGCAACCTGGTCGAAACGTCAGGCAATTCAGAGGTATGTAATACCTTTTCGTGATCGCGTTAATTCCCGTATAAGTACATAATTATATCATGGAACGCGAAAGTTTAAAAGTTAGTAAAATGTTGACTAGCTAACTTCAGGGTGTCGGTTTTCCGTGACGGTGTGCGCACGCATCGTAAAAAATTTACTCTCATCATTTTCCCTAACGCGCCAAAAGAAGTATTACTTCATAAATTATGTTCGATTGTTTAAAATCGCAAATACCTTCTAAAATTCTTAATCGATCGTTTTGAGGTTTGTATGCAAAGTTGTTCAGGGTCTGGGTGTTCATGTGTCCGTTGTTTGAATGTTTGTGCAGGAATTGCCTTTTTAAAAAGATAAAGTAAATAACTATGAGTCGGCGCCAAAAATACAAACAAGCAAATTAATTATTAAGTAAAATGATGGCAGCGACGACTCTACGTCGACGCGTTTATTTGCCGA
Source organism: Euplagia quadripunctaria (assembly GCA_963859945.1). Lineage (NCBI taxonomy): Eukaryota > Metazoa > Arthropoda > Insecta > Lepidoptera > Erebidae > Euplagia > Euplagia quadripunctaria. Next base: position 1,677,139 of record OY982589.1, on the reverse strand, counting down.
ACTGTTTTCGGATTAAATTTTTGAAGTGAAAACTTCTTTAGGCACGTTTGTGCACTTTTACTATGGGGACAAAGGACTGAACTCATGACCGTCACGGTAATAATACATATATAGATCCACTAGAGGGCGCTAATCTAAATATTGAGTTCTATCAGCTCATTATTAATTAATGTCATCAACCTGTTAATGTGACGTTTTAAGTTCGTCGTTTCGTTTAAGTTTTCACTTCTGTCGACAGTCCCATGACTGCCTATTTTTCTTTTTTGGGTGTTGTTTTAGCGCTGACTCAAAATTATTTAGGTATTTATTTCAGTGTAGGAGTTTAGTAAGGCTTACGAGTTTATTTTTTACTTTCCAATTTCTTCTTTCGTCGCTTTAATTTTTTTGATTTTATTTTTTAAGTTTTTTGTGGCTAAAACAATTAACTACAGGTCTCCGTCATGTTGTAGTATCACTAGAACTACATATGTGTGCTAAGTTTCAACAAAATCATAGGACACAGCAGATTTATGCTTGAATCAGAGTCGCCTGACTGTGGTAGTACCTTCACCCTATAGGTTGTGGTTGTTTGTAGAGGTCTATCGACGGAGAAAAAGTGGGGGGATTGTTTGTGTGAACCATCTGCTTGTTCACGAACATAGTTGTATAAAAAAAAAATTGTTTCTTTTTTCATGTGAAGCGTAATAAGTCAAGGCCTAAAAAATGATGGGTGACCGTGGCCTAAAAAAAGTCGCTGATCGTTTAAATGAGGCGTATCCGGCTCTAAACGGGCGCCATTTGTAATAAATGTCACTTTGTTATTATATCATGATAAGTTTTCACGCGATCCCATGTTAAATGTGTTTATACTGATAGCTATGAAATATAACAATAATATATAATCTAATACCTATAAACAAGCAATTCTTGTATATATATATATGTATGTATATATATAATCTGAATCTAGAAAACGGCTCTAATGATTTTCATGAAATTTAGTATGCAGGGGGTTTCAGGGGCGATAAATAAATCTAGCTAGGTTTTATTTTTAGAAAACGTAAAAAAAAACCATGTCGTCCAGGTACTATACATTAAAAAGGCACTTTTTTATGGTATAGGGGGCAAACGAGCCAACGGGTCACCTGATGGTAAATGATTACCGCCGCCCATGGGCACTTGCAACTCAAGAGTCACAAGTACGTTGCCGGCCTTTAAGGTGGGAGTAGGGGAAGTGTGAAAGGGGAAAGGTGAATGGGGGGAGGGGTGGAGAGAAAGGTGGAAGAGTTAGTGCCTCCGGTAACCTCACTCACTCGGCGAAAAGCAATTCAATTATTGCTTCACTGCCAGTTTTCTGTGAGGTCGTGGTGTCACTCCGGTCAAGCCAGTCATACGTGCCGAAGCACGGCTCTCCCATGATAAAATGTAGATCTATTCTTCATCCCTTCATTTCCATCCTTAGAGGGAGAATATTTTCTTCAAAATTAAATAGGATGAACCATGAGTACAACCAAACCGCTCGTTTTAAAATTATTTCTGAAGTCGGTTCACATATATAACGAAGCTATCGTGTAAGAAACGTACAAAAATACAGCCAAATTAAGGACCTCCTCCTTTTTGAAGTCGGTTAAAGAATACATTTAGTAACTTAAAAACGTTTGTACACATGTTGACTCACATGTATCCAACTCCAAGATACTTTTTTTCACTACAGCCCTACTTTAAGACGTAATATTTAACTGATAACATAGAAATAATAACTTGAGACACAGCTCACACACGGCCGTCTGATGTCAAACTAGGCAGAGCCTGTACTATGGTAACCAGACTATTGATAAACATACTTATATATTACACTAGTTGACTTGACAAACGTTGTCCTGTCTTAACTATGAATATTGAATTCGAATTGGTATAATTAAAAAAAATAAAATTCCAAAAACATAGTTCCGACCGATGCATCTGTTTTAAACGATATATATATTATTTTATTATGGGCTCTATCCCGCGCAAGAATCAGCGCAGGAATATTTGCAGCGCGCATTCTGTCAATCACACCAACTGTCAAACAACTGACAGTTATGTCGAAAGCGCTAAGGTTACATTTTAAAAGTTAAGATGGTCGTTAAGTTTTTAATTTTCCGCGCAACTTTCTTAATTTTTTTTTTCATAAGAACCTTCTCCTGACTTCAACCGTTCACGCGTGATGCCGTGACCAAGGGAAATAGGGATTCATTTTTAACCGACTTCAAAAAAGGAGCAGGTTCTCAACGATGCGGTTTACCCTCTCATAAGAAGTTATCACTTCAAAAATATGAGTGGATTATCTATATTTTAATACGTGAAGCGAAAACTTTGGATCCCTTTTTACGAAAATTGGGCGGACGGAGGAGTATGAAATTTCGCACACTTATAGTTTATACAGAGAAGAAGTGACGAATGCTAAAATGTTTGAACAATATTTGCTACAGAGTTTAAAAAAATGCAAAAACGGGTACATACAGCTATGAGCGTCTATATATATTTTGACCTGTCTTGGAACAAAAGTCTATACAATGACAGGTCAAGTAAAATTGGCCAATGAAATAAACCATGGTCGAAATTCGACCACCACGCGATCTCTAGTAATATTTAATATATCTTCGCCTCACTGGACATAAATCTTAGATTTAACTTGGTCATGCAATGTGGCTTGTCACGAATCTAATACACACACACATACATATACTTTTATAACTTAATAATTTTGTTAGCAGCCGAAATCCTAGCTTAAATGTATTATAAACTAGCAACCCACCCCGGCTTCGCACGGGTAATAGAGACATCTTCAACAATCATCAACATATTTCAACCAATTTACACAAAACCTTAACAAATTATATACTTAAAGCTTCGTCATGAATCACTCTGTCTATTGGCGAAAGCCGCATGAAAATCCGTTTGGTAGTTTTTCAGTTTATCGCGAAAAGACTGACAGACAGACGCGGTGGGGGAGTTTGTTGTTTTATAATATGTAGTGATGAGAATTTCTTTTCTTTTTAAAAAGACACCTCCGAGTGTTAGGAATATTCCTGTAGGGCTTCACAAACATACAAACAACGGACACAAAGAACACCTAGACTCGGGACAAATATTTGTGGATCACACAAATTTTTATCCCGTGTGGGATTTGAACCCACAACACTTGGCGCGGCGTAGTGGCATCGTAAACGAGCAGACGGGTCACATGATGGTAAATGACTACCGCCGCCCATGGGCACCTGTAACTCAAGAGTCACAAGTGCGTTGCTGGCCTTTACGGTAGGGGAAAGGTGGAAGAGGGGGAGATGGGTCGAGAGAAGAGTTAGGGCCTCCGGTAACCTCACTCACTCAGCGAAAAGCAATGCAGGCATTGCTTCACTGCCGGTTGTCTGTGAAGCCGTGGTATCACTCCGGTCGAGCCGGCTCATACGTGCCGAAGCATGGCTCTCCCACGATATTTTAACTTTTTCATCGAAAAAAATTATTGTTTTCGAGGGATGTAGAAAATTACTAATACGCGAGCGAATCCGCAAGCAAAAATTAGTTTTATATATTAAAAAAAACACTCAGACCAATACATATACATAGACTGGCATGTTGGTCTAGTGGTTAGTGACCCTGACTGCTGAGCCAGAGGTCGTGAGTTTGATTCCCACCCAGGACAAATAATTGTGTGATGAACATGATAATTTGTTCTGTGTCTGGGTGTAATTTATTTATAAAATGTATGTATTTAGTAATATATAAGTATGTTTATCAGCAGTCTGGTTACCATAGTACAGGCTCTGCCTAGTTTGGGATCAGACGGCCGTGTGTGAGATGTGTAGACTTATTATATTATAGAGTACCTGGGAGACCAGCTTCACTCGATAGCTTTTTGTAAAATCGTATTTTTTTTTAAATATTTACTTGTAAAATTGCATTTTTACAGAAAATACAACTATGCAGTTGAACTTAAAATGTTAAACTGTATCTATCTACAAAATTTCGTCAAAATCGTTAGAGACGTTTCCGAGATACCCGAAATATAAATACATACATAAATAAATACATACATTACAAGAATTGCTCATTTAAAGTAATAAGATAAGATATGTATGTATTTAGAAATATATAAGTATGTTTATCAGCTGTCTGTACCATAGTACAGGCTCTGCCCAGTTTGGGATCAGACGGCCCTGTGTGTGAGATGTATCAAGTTATTATTATATTATATTATTATTATAGATATAGTAAGAATATAATAATTTTCATTGAATGGGTATAGAATACGAATGACAAATAGGACTACAAAACAATTTAAACCAAAAAAATTGCTTTCTAAACTTGTGTGATTAGGAGTTAACAGCGGTCGTGCGTGTTCTTACCCCATTATACTGGGTTCCACAGCTATTATTGTAGTGAATAGTATTTCCTGCATCAATCTTTTCAAATTGTTACTTAATATTCTTGTATTAAAGGCTGTTTTTCTGCTCATATTGTTAAACTTAAGTGAGATTTTTTATGTTGATAAAGTTCGCAACTTCATCTAGCTACATTTTTCATTGATGCTTCGCTCCTGTTGGTCGTAGAGTGAGATTATATAGCATATTGTCACACCTCTGTGATATACAATGCTTCTAGTAGGTGACTCTCTGTACTGCATTATATAGAACTGTTTTAAAATGTATAAATGACAGAATAGGTTGAAGTCCGATGAGAGCGACCGTAGATGTCAGAACGTTTCGCCGAAGAAATATAAAAATGCGATCAAGATATTAATTATATTGTATTATCAATGTTAAATATGATAAGATTGCTGACTGATTATAGCCTTACGAGCTAGTTAGTGTTTCAATTATTCGTTACCCCGGTTACAGCAATATAGCCTTCCTAAAAAAATGGGTTAAGCCCACAACACCCAGCACGGCGTAGTGGCCACCACTTAAACCATTTTTTTTATTGTATGGAGGGCAAACGAGCAGACGGGTCGCCTGCTGGTAAATGACTACCGCCGCCCATGGGCACCTGCAACTCAAGAGTCACAAGTGCGTTGCCGGCCTTTAACGTGGGAGTAGGGGAAGGATGGAAGAGGGGGAGGGGGGAGGGTAGGGTTAGGGCCTCCGGTAACCTCAAGCATTCGAAACACTACGAAAGCATTGCTTCACTGCCGGTTTTCTGTGAGGCCGTGGTATCACTCCGGTCGAGCTCTCCCACGATTAATTAAAATAAATCACACGAATAAAACAATTCATTGCGTAATGCTTATTTGACAGAATAAAAAAATAAGTTAATTGATAATCATTAGATAGTATTTTTTTTAAAACTTGAACTTCAATATTGAACATTTAGTTCTACATCAAAGACCAACTTACAATGGACAGTAATATAATTCTTCTAACATCAATTATTAAGATCTTTCAAGAGACGTCATATTTGACATTGATACAAACCATTTTAACATAGACCTACAATTTCAAACATTCAACTCTTTTACATAGCTCTAGAAAATCAAACTCCACGGCAGAGCTCAATGTTTTCTGTTTCCAATAGAATTATTTCCAATTTATTTTGAGCTCCAGTTCACTGTAATTTTAATGAAAGAAAGGGCTCAAGCAATAATGGTTGAAAGACACATTAATCAGCCGTCAGATTTGATATAGACTCTTTGTTAACTCAACAGGTTGTCTTTGGCTCAATATTTTAGTATCAAATTGGATTTTGTAGATATTTACTATCAATTCTAACTAATATTTATGAAAACATTTTTTTTTTATGGTATAGGGGGCAAACGAGCAGACGGGTCACCTGATGGTAAATGACTACCGCCGCCCATGGGCACCTGCAACTCGAGAGTCACAAGTTTAAGGTGGGAGTAGGAGAAGAGGGAGAGGGGGGGGGGAGTGGGAATAGGGGGGAGGGGGGAAGGACGGGAATAGGCTAGAGGGAAGGGTTAGGGCCTCCGGTCACCTCACTCACGCGGCGAAATGCAATGCAAACATTGCTTCACGGCCGGTTTTCTGTGAGGCCGTGGTAGAAACATGAGTTTTTTTGTTTACTTTCATAGTGAAAGTGAAAGCCTTAATAAAGGGTTATGATAACAAAGTATCAAAAGAACTTCTGGAGCTCAAAAGATACAAAACCTGTGCAGTAACAAGAGTCCTCACCGGACACTGCAAACTGAACAAACATATGTTCAACCTAAAGTTGGGCGAGAACACAATATGCAGTTTCTGTCAAGAGGCAGAAGAAACTACAATGCATATTCTATGCTCTTGTGGCCCACTAATGCGGCACCGAAGTATTAACCTAGGGTTGCACATCATGCAACCGCAGGAAATACAAACAATCACTGCTGATAGGATCTGGAGGTTTCTCTAAGCCATAAGTCTGAGCAGTGAACTTTGAAGCAAGAGTGCGGTATAAAAGACCAGAAATTGAGGTAGCACTAGGTACTTGAAATAATATGAAACTGTGCGTCGACTCTTCGGTAAAATGTCCTTCATATTATTTTTGAAAGATTTTCGTCAATTTTTTTGACGGTTAGTAGATTCCTATTCGTTCTAGAGAAGTCAGTGAGCGGTAACACTACCCTTTGTTCAACATTTCTACCAGTTAAGGAAACTAATATAAACTACTAGCAGCGTAAGTCCCGATCCTGTGGCAATATCGGGATAAAAAGTAGCCTATGCGTTAATCCAGGTCTCCAGCTATCTACATACCGAGTTTCCTCGCAATCGGTTCAGTGGTTTTTGCGTGAAAGAGTAACAAATATTCATTCATTCATCCATCCAAACTTTCACATTTATAATACTAGCAGCGCCCCGCGGTTTCACCCGTGTAAGTCCCGATCCCGTGGGAATATCGGGATAAAAAGTAGCCTATGCATTAATCCAGGTCTCCGGCTATCTATATACCGAGTTTCATCGCAATTGGTTCAATAGTTTTTGCGTGAAAGAGTAACAAACATCCATCCATCCACCCATTCAAACTTTCACATTTACGAGTATAATATTAGTGGGATAGATAATACAATAATAATCTATATATATATAAAAATGAATTGCTGTTCGTTAGTCTCGCTAAAACTCGAGAACGACTGGACCGATTTGGCTAATTTTGTTCTTGAATTATTTGTGGAAGTCCAGAGAAGGTTTAAAAGGTCTCGGAAATTAATAAATTGTAGGTGATACGAAGTTCACCGGTCATCTAGTAATAAAATATATCTCTTTATTGTAGACTAAAATAATAAAAAAAAGAAATGTGCTGAAGAAAATCGCGTTTGAGGTGATTTCCTGACTCACTCACAACACTACGTGTGTCACTCGATCTAAGAATTGTTCTTACTGCACAATACATATCCTACATTCGTAGATTTAAAACAAAACATCTTTGTTATTACAACTAGGATGTAACATAATTGGTATTTGTTCTCGTACACAACATTTTAAGTGAAAAAAAAACAACCCCAATTTATGTAACACGTTCAAAAAGTCCATCGCTTTGATAAAACCTTCCTAAAACGGCCGGTTGAACAATACGCTCGCTTGGTCAACCTGCTAAGAATAGAAAGGCTGTAAGCGTGTTGCGAAGCATGTGATTATATGGCGATTTTATTCTTTGAAGTATAACTTGTTAGTGTGACTTGGTGTTCCATGACGATGAAGTGTATTAGAACGGATATGACGCGTGATGGTCAGCGTTACACTAATTCAACGCCATCTAGCAAAGACCAGTCTAATTACGTAGTAACTACTGATGCTGTACCTCGCAATTAAAGCTCGCGACGATTAGTATAGACGACTTCAAGTAAACTGGTCGGAGGATCTTCCCTTTGTGTTGGGGGGAAGGGGGAGGGGGGCATTGCCTTTTCCTGTATATATATTTAATGTCTGTTTAAAATAGATCATTTGCGAAAGGAAAGTTATTGTAATTTGCTTGTGAATCCATATTTTGCGTAGAATCATAAATTTTTTTCCAGAATAAAAATAACCTAAGTTACTTCTTATAATACCAGCTATCTACCAGTGAAAGTCCCGTGGAAATCGGTCCACCCGTTCCGGAGATTAGCCGGAACAAACAGATAGACAGACAAAAATTTTAAAAATTGATTTTTAGGCATAGGTGTCGTGCAAATGACTATATGAGCTTAAAAAACTATTATTTTGACATTACAAACAGACACTTCAATTTTATTTATTTTATGTAATTGTATCACCCTTCATTGTTTACAATCCAAAAAAGTCTAATTATATAGACGACACAGAGTTTTTTTTATGATTCCATGCTATGCAGAGCCTGTACTCTGGTAACCAGACTGCTGGTAAACAAACTAATTTTTTTTTATTTCTAAATACATATATATTATTGATAAATTATACCCAGACATAGAACAAATGGTCGCGCTCATCACACAATTGTTTATTCTCGGTGGAAGTGGACATCTACAGGAAGATCAACTGGAAATCAAAAATAATATGTTTTAGGACAAAATATTAAATTACATACTAAAGGAACAATGTCTTCGGTGTTTAAAACATAAATATGTACATTAAAATAGTTGTTTTCCTCGTAATTCACATTAACAATTACAATAACATTTTTTCTACGTGCCAAATTTATCAACATTATTTAAATTTATGAACAACATTTATTATATTTTCTTTTAGCGACATAAATGTTAGAAATAGTTAAAATACTAAACACTGTGTATAAAACGAGAAGTATTCAGTATCAACATCATTGTGAAAACAAAGGAATCAAAATGCTTCGTGTGGTTATTCTTGTGTTCATAGCCAAGATGGCGGCATGCAAGGACATGGAAGTTCACGAAAAATACTTGACGATGGATCGCAAGGACTTTATAGAATACTTCAATAATGAGAACTTCTCATGGAAAATCACTGAATATAATCGAACCTTTTACTACGGCAGCCTTGAAACTCTAATCCAAGATGACGGATTACCACAAGAATGTAATGTACTCTTAAAAGACTTACCAGCAAACTTCGACGCTAGACAAAAATGGCCCCAATGTGAGACTATTAAAGAAATTAATGATCAAGGACATTGTGGATCTTGTTGGACTTTTGGAGCAGGTAACACGGCCTCAGATAGAACTTGTATCCATAAACAAATACACGTCCATTTAGCTGAACAAGATTTTGAATGTTGTAAAGACAATGTATGTGATGGAGGTTACCCAAGCTCAGCTTTTCAATTCTGGCAGAATAAAGGTTTAGTTTCCAATAAATGCAAGCCGTATAACATAGAAAAATTAAAGCAGAACACATGTGAGTCAGAATGTGTTGACAAGCGCATATCTTATAATGCAGACAAGCATTACGCTGAAAGGGTTTACCAACTGCAGCAGAACGTACAGTGTATTAAATCGGAATTAGTCCAAAATGGCCCTGTACAAGCCGGCTTTCAAGTATTTGAAGATTTTAAAAACTACCACAGTGGTATATATGAACATAAATACGGCAAAAGTAAAGGATGGCATAGCGTTCGTGTCATAGGGTACGGAGTAGAAGGTAATACGGAATACTGGCTCGTAGCTAATTCTTGGGGTCACGGATGGGGTGAAAATGGATATTTCAGAATCAAAACTAACCAGCCGAATGTACAATTTGAATTAAATATGTTGGCTGGTATACCAAGGAATTAGTTTTCACGTCCCACAAAGCTAATTCAATTGTCCAACTCTGCATTTGGACTTAAAGACTACGGCAAGCAGACAATGAAATACAATTTGGCTTTTTTTTTCAATTTCTATTAACTTTTCTCTCTTATTAAATCATAATCTTTCGAAATTAAAACATATGTCATTAAAATTGTAATTTTTTTTTTGTAAATTTTTTTGTTCGTGGCAAAATAGACTACGTCCTAAAACGTTTGCTTTTTTATTAATTTTAGCTTTCAGCACTTCTTCTATAGGTCCCTAAACTTTAAGTATACCAAATTTGACTTACATGCTTACAAAGAATTATCTGCACGTATTAATGTGTGTGATAGTATATAAGTATAAAAGATCTTTCCAACTAAGCATAAACCACGTATGGGCCGGCTCGACCGGAGTGATACCACGGCCTCACAGAAAACCTTCTCCTCTTTCCCTACTCCTACCTAAAAGGCCGGCAACGCACTTGTGACTCTTGAGCTGCAGGTGCCCATGGGTGGCGTAGTCATTTACTATCAGGTGACCCGTCTGCTCGTTTGCCCCCTATATCGAAAAAAAAAAACCATCCAACCCGCGCCATTTCACCCCTTGTATCTTCCCCACTCGCCCCTTATATCAACAAAATGACAACCGAAAGTTGCCGAACATTTTTTGGCTTACCATGAACAGCTCAACCCTTTAATAAGGTTTGACGGACGGGTCCAAGCGAGACGCGGTTTTTTGAGTTATTTCATTAGCGTTGACAGGTTAAATTTATTTGTTTTAAATTAATTGAAAAAATACTGTAAAATTATTTTAATCTGGTATCAATACAGAGTGTTAGAGAAAGGTGAAGGCATATATTAGGAGTGTTACGAGTAGTCGACAAATAGTTAATTTTTTATCATTATCTTTGGAAATTTCTGTTCCTTTTCCTAGTTTGTCGTAATTTTTTTAAATGCAGACATTTTCAGAAAAATCTGAATTTATCTATAGTTATGAGTACTCTAAATCAAGTCACCTTTCAAACCAAAACAACAAAATCCAAATCAGTCCATCCGTTAAGAAGCTACGATCCACAGATACACAGACACACGTTAAACTCATAACACCACATTTTTAAGACGAGGGGATAATAAAAATAACATTATCTATTAGTACCATAAATCTTCTATTAGTTCAAGGTTGTGCCCCAGTCTTTGTAACACCTCTTTTTACGCTGTTGTGTAAAGTAGATGGACACATACATAATATACACTCTCACACCTGTGCCCCAAAGAGAAAAAGCCGTTAATTTGTTAAACTTATATTTTGCACTTGGAAAAAATTACTGTGACTGTGTTTTTAACACATTACACAACTCTATTTGAACCAAACTTGTACTGTGGGGTCTAGAACACTTGGTTTAGGAGTGAGTTTATCTCGGTGGTGCAGTATCATTCGAACCCTACATGTTCCTGCTATCTTGCTATCTTCGGTAATGTATTTATATATACTAGAGATCGCGTGGTGGTCGAATTTCGACCATGGTTTATTTCATTGGCCACTATTACTTGACCTGTCATTGTATAGACTTTTGTACCATGACAGGTCAAAATATATACTGGACACTCATAGCTGTATGTACCCGTTTTTGCATTTTTTTTAACTTTGTAGCAAATATTGTTCAAAAATTTTAGCATTCGTCACTTCTTCTCTGTATAAACTATAAGTGTTCGAAATTTCATACTCCTCCGTCCGCCCAATTTTCGTAAAAAGGGATCCAAACTTTTCGCTTCACGTATTAATATATAGATTACGGTCTCACCCTTAATTGTTTACTATGCAAATAAGTTAATTAGATAGACGACACCCAAAAAGTTAAAACACACACTTACTGAATAAAAAAATCATAATTTAACTATCTTCCTTTGAGTAACTGACATTTATTTTAAGTAGTAGGAGAGCGATGCTTCGGCACGTACGGACCGGCTCGACCGGAGTGAAACCACGGCCTCACAGAAAACCGGCAGTGAAGCAATGCTTCGTTGTTTTTCGCCAAGTGAGTGAGGTTACCGGAGGCTCTAACCTCTCCATCTCCCCCTTTCCCCTACTCCCTCCTTAAAGGCCGGCACCGCACTTGTGACTTTTGAGTCGCAGGTGCCAATGGGCGACGATAGTCACATACCATCAGGTGACCCGTCGTCTCGTTTTTCCCCATATGCTTTTTGGGATGGGTAAAAAATCGCGTCAGGACACGTGACCTGATCGAAAATTCGTAAGACGAAGCCGAGTTTCTTATACGAGTATTTAAAAAAATATTTTTACGCCATCTGTGGATTCTGCGCGATACTACTGAAGTTTCATATAAATTATACTGATCCTACTTATATTATAAACGCGAAAGTTTGTAAGTATGGGTGAATGGATGTTTGTTACTCTTTCACGTCAAAATTACTGAACCGAATGCGATGAAACTTGGTATGTAGATAGCTGGAGACCTGGATTAACATATAGGCTACTTTTTATCCCGATATTCCCACGGGATTGGGACTTACGCGGGTGAAACCGCGGGCCGCTGCTAGTTATCCATATATTAGTTAAGGCAAATTTCACAGATGCCGCAATTTTAATTTTGACTTATTACAATATTTACTATAAGTATTTATTTTGGTACAATTTATTCAATCCATTAAATGTATGTATATGAACTTCGTTCCAACCGGGTGATACCTCACGCTTTTTAAGAGAAAACATCTTTAGGCACGTTTGTGCACTTTAATACATATAAATGTATTATATGGTATAGATCCACTAGAGGGCGCTAATCTAAACATTGAGTTTTGTAAGCCCCTTATTACTAAATGTGACGTTTTCAGGTCGTCGTTTCGTTTAAGTTTTCACTTCTGTCGGCAGTCCCATGACTGCCAATTTTTTTATAAGTAACATTTTTTTTAGGCACGTTTGTGCACTTTTGCTATGGGGAAAAAGCGCTGAACTCGTGACCGTCACCATAATAATACATGACTGGCCTGTTGGTCTAGTGGTTAGTGACCCTGACTACTAAACCAGAGGTGGTGGGTTCGATTCCCACCCAGTTGTTCTGTGTCTTGGTGTAATTTATCTATAATATGTATGTATTTAGAAATTTATAAGTATGTTTATCAGCAGTCTGGTTACCATAGTACAGGCTGTGCCTAGTTTGGGATCAGACGGCCGTGTGTGAGATGTGTAGAGTTATTATTATAATTATAATATATAGATCCACTAGAGGGCGCTAATCTAAACATTGAGTTTTGTCAGCTCCTTATTAATTAATCTTTAAAAATATAATTAGTTTAATAAATGTGAAAACAATATACTAATTTGTCTGTGGATGTGCTATCTTTACTTTAATAAACTTATGAACTAAATACGTAGTGACAAAATTAATGACACGAAATATCCAGGGATACGGTAATTCGTTTTTTTTTTTTATTATTGCCCGTCAGAATATCTCAAACCGCCTGATGGAAAGCTAGAGTGAGGTCCAAAGACTGAGGACCACCATTATAGATACGGATGATAATAAAATGGCCGCCCTTAGCTTCACGGCCTCGAGAGATGCTTTTTCACGCCCCGCTTAAAAGACCCGGAATTATATGACGAAGGGAACACGTGAGCTGGTAATACATTCCACATTTTAATGTGGTATGTATTTATGATGATGTCACTAGTAGATGACATCACTTTTTGAAGTAAAAACTTCTTTGGGCATTTTTGGTATGGGTAAAAAGCACTGAACTCGCGTGACCATCACGCTCAGATGACATATAGATGTGTATACATATGCATGTATGTGTTTCACTTCTGACGTGCAGTCCTACGACTGACAGTTTTTTAATATTGTTAATTTTTTGGCTTGTTTCTTATATGGCCGGCCGCCTGCCTGAGGCCAACTCTCCTTGAGAATGTAGTCGTTTTCAGACGGGACTTAGGAAGAAGGTAAATTGGGGTAAGGAAAATGGATAGGACGAGGGAGCTATGGTAAGGGATACCGCAAGTTTCGGACGGGGAAACGGGACTGAGACTGCAGTAGCTCGACAAGGCCTCGGCCGCGTACCTGTATGTAAGTCCTGTGATTGGGAAGGCCACTAGGACAGGAACATCATCTGGCCAAAAATAATAACTTTCAGGACAACAAAATACTAAATTACATACTATAGCAACCACTAACTTTTAAACTTTCGCGTTCTATGATATAATTATGTATTTATACGAGAATTATTCCGATCAGGAAATAGGTATTATGCGCAGTCGGATAAACACCAAAATAAGGACACATCCGTTTGCTTACAAAATAGGAATACTGTTAGTATAGTATGTGACGGTACATGGCGAAACTAAAATTTTGCACATCTTTGAGATTTTCCTTTTGAAGGACCTTCTCTCTCACGGTCTCGGCGACAGAGGGCGTGCACTACTGAGCCAATCAGCCTTTGGCCACGACCAGTGCTACCTGTTCCAAACGATAGGTAATTCTGAAGTATATAATACCCATTTCGTAGTCGGATTTATTCCCGTATAAATAAATAACTATAGAAACAATGTCATCGGTGTTTAAAACACAAATATGCACATCAAAAAGTTATTATCCTCGTAATTTACAGCATTTTTACTAGGTGCCAAATTTATGAACATTATTTAAATTTATGAACAACATTTTATGTTTCCTTTTAACGACATAAATGTTAGACATAGTTAAAATACCAAACACAGTATATAAAACGAGCAATATTTAGTGTCAACCTCATTGGGAACACAAAGAAATCAAAATGCTTCGTGTGGTTATTTTTGTATTCTTAGCCAAGATGGCGGCATGTAAGGACATGGAAGTTCACGAAAAATACTTGACGATGGATCGCAAGGACTTTATAGAATACTTCAATAATGAGAACTTCTCATGGAAAATCACTGAATATAATCGAACCTTTCACTCCGGCAGCCATGAACCTCTAATAGAGGATAACGGATTACCACGAAAATGTAATGTACTCTTAAAAGACTTACCGGCAAACTTTGATGCTAGACAAAAATGGCCCGAATGTGAAACTATTAAAGAAATTTATGATCAAGGAACTTGTAATTCTTGTTGGACTTTTGGAGCAGGTAACACGGCATCAGATAGAACTTGTATCCATAAACAAATACACGTCCATTTAGCTGAACAAGATTTTGAATGTTGTAAAGACAATGTATGTGATGGAGGTTACCCAAGCTCAGCTTTTCAATTCTGGCAGAATAAAGGTTTAGTTTCCAATAAATGCAAGCCGTATAACATAGAAAAATTAAAGCAGAACACATGTGAGTCAGAATGTGTTGACAAGCGTATATCTTATAATGAAGATAAGCATTACGCTGAAAATGTTTATAAACTAGAAGAGAACATAGATTGTATTAAATCTGAATTAGTCCAAAATGGCCCTATACAAGCCGCCTTTACAGAATTTAAAGATTTTGATGACTACCGAGGGGGTATATATGAACATAAATACGGCGATAGTAAAGGAGGACATAGCGTTCGTGTCATAGGGTACGGAGTAGAAGGTGATAAGGAATATTGGCTCGTAGCTAATTCTTGGTCTGAAAAATGGGGTGAAAATGGATATTTTAGAATCAAAATGAAACAGCCGGATGTGAAATTTGAATCAGAAATGTGGGCTGGTATACCAAAGAATTAGTTTTCACATTCCACAGCTGAATCAATTGTTCAACACTTTATTTGGACATAAGGACTACAGTGAGCAGACAATGAAATACAGTTTTGGAATGAAGTTAGTTTTCGCACGTTACAGTTAAGACGTCTGACAGTGGCGGTGGTGAGACGGAAATTAGCGCTTCGCCAACTACTGACCACCAGTTTATTTATTTTACTAGCGCCATCTGTGGAGTTTACGCGATACTACTGTTGTATACTAATTATCTATATATTATTTCTGGCAACTTTCACAGATGGCGTAATTTTACTTTTGAGTTTTTACGATATTTACTTAATATGTTTTGATACAACTAATTCATCCATTAAATACATGTAAATATATTATAGCGAAAGAAACTTCATTCCAACCATCAACCTTCAATCCAACATTTATTTTTCAATTTCTTTTAACTTCTTTTACTTCATAAACCATAATCTTTCATAATTAAATAATATATTTCATTTAAATGTTATTTTTCTTACTCCAATTTTCTGTTTGTGGTAAAATATACAATGACTTGCTTTAGATTTGAACAATACCAGTAGACTCAGTACAGTGCCCGGGTATTTTGCGTATTGACTGTGACGGACATCAAGAGACTATTTTTAACCGACTTAAAAAAAGTTTCTCAATTCGACTGTATTTTTTTTTTTTGAAGTGAAAACTTCCTTAGCCGCTTTGTGCACTTTTTGGAATGGGTATAATATGTTAAACTCGCGTCAGGACACGTGACCTGATCGAAAATTCGTAAGACGGAGCCTAGTTTTTTATATTTAAAAAAAATTTAACATTCGAAATTCAAATATTTAAGAGCGGCCAGGAGCGCAGCAGCGTATTTTTAACCTAATTATATATATATATATATATATATGTGAAGTTATGTTTTCACTTCTGGCTGACTGTTTTTTTTATGTTTGTTACCTTAAAACTTTCGACTGGGTGAACCGATTTTGATAATTCTTTTTTTATTTGAAAGCTGGTGCTTTCCGTGTGGTCCCATTTAAATTTGGTCCAGTTCTGACAATGGCATCTATGAGAAAACCATATAAGTCTTTTATGGATTTTTTTTTTTGAAGTCGGTTTTTTTTAACGATTTATTTGAACAGCTAAGTCAAAGTAAGTAAGTAAAGTTAAGGAAAAGTAGGCAGAACTCTTCGAGAATAGATTCCCGAGATGTACGAACCATTTATGTACTTACAAGTTTGTATGGAACCATTGATGCGCAAGTTAGACTCGCATGTATCTTGTGTTTTACCTATTGATTTGACGTGTAATTTGAATTTTCATTGTATATTTACTTCATTGACTTTTTGTAACATGACAGATCAATATATGTGGGCACTGGACGTGCGTTTTTTTATAGGATAGATGGCAAACGAGCAGACTGGTCACCTGATGGTAAGTGACTAAGGCCGCCCATGGGCACCTGCAACTAGAGTCAAAAGTGCGTCAGTGATCTTTAAGGTGGGAATCCATAAGGGGAAGGGGGGAGGGGAGAGGGCTAGGGCCTCCGGTAACCTCACTCAGGTATCTGCGTGTCTGTGTATTTCTGTATCAGTGTTTGTCTGTGGCGTCGTAGCTTCTTAACGGATGGACTGAATTGGATTTTGTTGATTTGAAAGATGACATGATCTAGAGGGCTCATAAGTATAAATAAATCCAGATTTTTCTGAAAATGTCTGATTAAAAAATATTAACGACAAATTAACGTCGGCTACTCATCAAGAAAGGGAGAGGGGGGAAGAGGGGAGAGGAAAGGGTTAAGGTCTCCGGTAACCTCACTTACTCGCAAAACACAAGGCAAGCGTTGCTATGAGGCCGGTTTTCTGTGAGGCCGAGGTATCACTTCGATCGATCGAGCCCGGCCCATACGTGTCGAATCATGGCATTCCCACTTATAAAGCTGCGAGTAGCTTGATATAGTAGTTTTCACGTATTTTTTTAATTTTTTACAAAAATTTTAGCTTTCAGCACTTCTTCTATAGGTACCTAAATTTTAAATATTCCAAATTTGACAAAAAAATCCCTTCACGTATTAATATATAAATACTACATAAGTATAAAAAATCTTTCTAACTAAGCATAAACCACCCAAACCCCCCCATCTCACCCCTTGTAATTTCCCCACTCGCCCCTTATATCAACAAAATGACAACCGAAAGTTGCCGAACATGTTGTGGTTTGTCATGAACAGATCAACCCTTTAATAAGGGTTGATGGACGGGTCCAAGCGAGACGCGGTTTTTGAGTTATTTCATTAGCGTTGACGGGTTAAATTTATTTGTTTTAAATTAATTGTAAAAAAATACTGTTAAATTATTTTAATCGGTACAGGTTGTTACAATTTTTTTTGTCGTTACCTAGTTGCTGTTCGTAGTTTGGGTGCACGTTTCTTAAAAACATATTAAGTACTAGCTGCGCAGCGCTCCGCGGTTTCACCCGCGTAAGTAGCGTAAGTCCAGTGGGAATATGGGATAAAAAGTAGCCTAAAATTCATCCCATTAATCCCACTAGAATTATAAATGTGAAAGTTTGGATGGATGACTGGATCTTTGTTTCTCTTTCACGCAAAAACCACTGAACCGATTGCGATGAAACTTGATATGTAGATAACTGGATACCTGGATTAAAGCATAGGCTACTATTTATCCCGATATTCTAACAGGATCTGGACTTACGCGGGTGAAACCGCGGGGCGCTGCTAGTACTCAATATGTTGGTATTACTAGCAACCCGCCCCGGCTTCGCACGGGTAGCAGAGACATATTCAACAATCATCAAAATATTTCAATCAATTTACACAAAATCTTAACAAATTATAAACCTAAACCTTTCTCATGAATCACTCTGTCTATTAGTGAAAACCGCATGAAAATCCATTCAGTACTTTTTCAGTTTATCGCGAACAGACAGACATACGCGGTGGGGGACTTTGTTTTATAATATACAGTGATGATTTAGAGATAGTTTTACTTTGCATATTGCAAGTGAATGAATGAAATAATTATGCTTCAACTGTCAGAGTGTTAGCGCATGACGGACGCTGGGTGGCCAGGGGGCGAGTGGGAGTTGAGGGGTCGGCCATCGATCGATAACGGGACATGGTTTTTTGAATTCTGTTAATTAGTTCAGTTTCAATTGTTTGTCGTTTGAACAACGTTTTCTATTCAGTAGCGTTTCGGAACTGGAATGAGTGTTTGACATTTTGTTTTTTTTTTTATGATCGGTGGATCTGATAACAAGTAGGGTTGGCCTAAAAAAAAATAACAAATATTTTCTTCGCGAAATGGTTTATATAACGTGTTTATGAATTTTCATGTCCATTTCAATGATTTTCTTATTCGTTTTTTTATCGGAAAAATTCGGGTTTTTTCGGCAAGATGAATATATAGTTTTTTTTTTTTTAACTTCACCGATCTCACTCACGGCCGTCTAGGCAGAGCCTGTACTAAGGTAACCAGACTGCCGATAAACATACTTATATATTTCTAAATACATACATATTATAGATAAATTACACCCAGACACAGAACAAATGATCGTGCTCATCACACAATTACTTGTCCTGGGTGGGAATCGAACCTACGACCTCTGGTTCAGCAGTCAGGATCATTGACCTTAACTTTATCAACTATTATGTTGACAAACTATTAAGTTCAGATCGTCAGTTTCTAAATAAGGTATATTACAAGTATAAATTTAGTTGTAAAGGTTTGCGGTAGCAGGTCTCAATCATTTTATTATTTGGCGCCGACTCAAAATAAGTTTATATAAAACTTGATGAAGTTTATGTAAATAAGTTCAATACTTAAGACTTAAAAGGTTATTTTATTTTTTGCTTTTTAATTCTTTTCCTCGGTTAACTTTTTTTAATTAGATGATGAAGTAATGAAAAGTAAACAGAAACACTATTCGTTCCTACAATTTTCGAGGGTTTCTCTCAACTTTATCAGGATCCCATCATCAGCTCCTGACTGACACGGGACCACCCTTGAGGTATACCCTATCTAACAAAATAAGAATAATCAAAATTGGCACTGGACCACTCTTGAGGTATACCCTAATCTAACAATCTAAAAAAAGAATAATCAAAATCGGTTCATAAATAACAGAGAGAGGGCTGAAAAAACATAAAAACTATTTATATATATATACGGTGCAATTGAGAACCTCCTTTTTTTTCGTCGGTAAAAACTATTGTTCCAATTGAAATCAAAACAATTTATGAAAATAATAAAAGTGCGCTATTCAAACATTGTAAAATACTAAATATTCGATAAGGTCTACGCGTGTGATCAGCGAGGAATGACACAACATTGTAAATGTAGAAAAAAATGTGAGTTATGAATCACTACGTTGCTTGTCGTACTTATCTACCTACAGGTTAACTAAACCACAGTATAAACAGTATTGTATCTTCATGCAAACGGTCGGATCGCGAGACATACCTACACGCTTCGAGTTCGGTTTACACTCGGTACACAAACAGTCGCGACTGCTCCGCAGTGACGAACGAACGGTGTGATCGTTTTTTAAGCAGTAAGCGCGCGATTTGTGTATTTTATTAAAATAAATACAAATACTTAAGTATTTAATAGGGCAATTAGAAATTATAGACTATATTGTGCTGTTTTTGGTTGCTTGAGTTATTCAAAAATGGACCCAGAGATAATATTTTTTAAATTACCTGGAAACGCCGAAAGGTAAGACTAAAAAATTATGTTTATGTACCTACTAGTACATAATTTGTTTATTTTTTTAATATGTAGGTATTTCGCTTTTACCACCGAGTAAAATACCTGGATTAATAAATAAATAAGTAGATAGGGTGACAAAAGTGACACACGAGTGACATACCCACGCTCCCGTTAAAAAAAAATAGTAGGTGGTTCCTAGGCTAAGCTATCTATTTACTTATGTATTTAGCTACATACATATATTATTGAAGTAGTCGAAATATCATTACGAAATTAACCTAGTAAGATTTACATTATAGATTACTTTATAAACAAGATTATGTAGTAGCTAGTTAGAGGTTTGGATTGCTGTAAGTAGCGCACACACGATGAGATGGTTTGATATTAAGTAACGTTTGTAGCGGTTCGACATCGGATGAGTAACCAAAAAAAATGTTTTTTGAGTTGCTCTGAGCTGTAGGGACGTAAATTTTACGGACGGTTACTCGTCAGCTGTTTCATCCATTTTCGTTGAGTACGTTGGTGTTAAAGTTTGTAAGGATTGGAGTTTGGTTACCTTCGGCGACAGCAGTTTATTTTAACACCCAGACTAAAGGGAAAATTTTTTTCAGAGGCTTTGAATGGCTGCAACTGTTTTGTAAAAATTATTTAGATAGATTCCTTTGTCTTCTCCTTGTCTATGTTTCCCAAAAGTATTTTTAATTAAACTTTCTATCGGAATGCGGATTTTTTATACCATAAAATTTCACGATAAAGCTTTTCATATGTCACGTCTAGGCGCAAATATTTCTCCGGTTTAAATTTATTAGTGATTTTTTTATTAAATCTACTAATAAAAAAAAACATGTATTTTATTATTGAATTCTACTCATTTCGTTCACAACGAATTGAATAAAAAATAAATTATAATATTTACAATGACAAAACTAGAAAGAAACTCAAGTAGGTAGATGAAATTATGGGCAGCCCTATCGCGTGTTTACGTACCGTCCGGCAGTAGGTCACAATACTGTATATACATATACTGTGCCTAAACATACAAATGTCTATGGTACACGGACGTGGGAATATTTGCTGCCCAAATTATTGAATGGCTTACCCTCCGAACTCTGCAGTGCGATTCATACTAAAAATTTAAAGAATTACTAATACAATGTCTAACCATGTATTACTGAGATGATGTGTCAGATTTAAAACTAATAAACTCTTGATTGATAATTATTAAGTGTTAATTACCTATGATAATAATTAAAAAAAATTGGTTGTCTGTAAAGTCGGTTTACGGACGATAATTTTACGTGATAACGTCATAAGAAAACAGTGGAAGAGAGATAGATGCGTCACAAGCCGAACGCTTAGGCCGATCGTGCCTCTCTATCGCTTGCTCCGCGCTCTAGCTTGCACGCTCGGCTCAGGCGGAACGTGACAATGAGTCATGCTTTTTCTTGCGTGCAGCCGGCTTTCATCGATCTATAAGACATTATCACGTCAAAAAAAAAATTCAAATCAAACCATCCGTTCAGGAGTTTTGATGCCACATACAGACACACAGATACACACGTCAAACTTATAACACACCCCATTTTAAAACTCAGTGTTTTATGTCATTTACGAGGTCTACGACCATAAAATATAATCACACTTTTCTTTAACACCTTATACACCCAGAAACTCCTCAAAAGCATAACCCTTCTTAATTATCACGCAGTCGGTTAAACTATATCTAATCTGATACCCACTTCACTGTTAACTATTCTGCCAAAGGTTTGTTCTTATAAGTTATTTTAAACAAAAACCAAAATCCCCCCATTTCACCCCCGTCGGCTTATCCTTTGATCTCGGGTGGCGCGGCACGCTTTGAAGTCTAACTTGACGTCGAGTTTAGTTATCTTAACTTGTCGAGTAGTGTTCTGTTCAACTTCAAAGTTAAAAATTATTGGCTTACAGCTATTAGACGTGTACCAAATTTATTTATAACAAAGTAATTCTGTTGGAATGGTATGATTATGGTATTATTGAAGACTAGCTACGCGCCACGGTTTCACCCGCATAAGTCCCGATGCCGTGGGAATATCGTGATAAAAAGACTTCTGTTTTTTTTTATGGTATGGGGGGCAAACGAGCAGATGGGTCACCTGATGGTAAATCACTACCGCCGCCCATGGGCACCTGTAACTCAAAAGTCACAAGTGCGTTGCCACCCTTTAAGGTAGGAATAGGGGAAGAGGGGAAAGGGGGGAGAAGGGTAGGACGGGAATAGGGGAGAGGGAAGGATTAGGGCCTCCGGTAACCTCACTGACGCGGCGAAAAGCAATGCAAGCATTGTTTCACGGCCGGTTTTCTGTACTTGTTCTCTTATGTATATTGGCTATGCTACAATTGTCATAAAGACTCGGCCAGCTTGTCTGCAAAAACAAACATCTTATAACAACGTAAACAAACGTAGTTTTCCTATTATTTCTGCGACCACAGGTGAACTGGCTCCGCGCCAGGACCAGATGCGGTGGTATTTAAATTGAAGATCATACACACGACTTTACGTGGAGATCTGTAAATATGAGCTTATACAGAACTAGATCTTGTCTGCAGCTTTGCCCGTGCTTATTTTTTATTTTTTGTATAGGGGGCAAACGAGCAGACGGGTCACCTGATGGTAAATGACTACCGCCGCCCATGGGCACATGCAACTCAAGAGTAGGGCTGCCATCCGTCCGGGTTTCCCCGGATTTGTCCTAGTTTAGAGGGCGTCCGGGGAGCGTCCGGGCGGGGTTGTCAAAAAGTGTCCGGGTAAAACCCGGACACTCTGTGCCAGGGGCATCTTATAATTATTGATTTTTTAGCTGTTTAATTTAACAAAAAAATGAAGGTGTCCGGGAAAGAATCTCGATTTCACACATGCGTCCGGGATTTTTGAAGAGATTGTCCGGCGTCGTCAATTTAAGTGATGGCAGGCCTACTCAAGAGTCACAAGTGCGTTGCCGGCCTTTACGGTAGGGGAAAGGTGGAAGACGGGAGAGGGAAGGGTTAGGGCTTCACTATCGGTTTTCTGTAAGGCCGTGATACCACGCCGGTCGAGCTGGCCCATACTTGCCGAAGCATGGCTCTCCCACGATATATATCATGTGGGTTTATATCCTACTAATTTTATAAAGGTGAAAGTTTGTGAGGATGTATGAATGTATGGATGTTTGTTACTCTTTCACGCAAAAACCTCTAAACCGATTGCGATGAAATTTGGTATGTAGATAGCTGGAGACCTGGATTAACATATAGGTTAATTTTTATAGCGATATTCCCACGGGATTGAGACTTACGCGGGTGAAACCGCGGGGCGCTGCTAGTATTGTATAAAACTTTTAGCTTTCTGCTCTTCTTCTATACATAAACGACGAAGTACTCACAAATAGGGCACTGCATACTTTTGAGCATCGTCGTAAAGTCGCCTACTTATCGCTGAGTGTGCGAAGGCTCTCTTTGAAGTAATTGGACCCTTTGCATTCCTTTATCAGACAACTAGGAGCAGACAGAGGTTCCATCCTTGCAATCAGAGATGTTACGGATATGAAATTTCGGATCTTGATACGGATACGGATATATGAATAAAGTAATACCGGTTTCGGATACGGTCACGGATATCAAATTATTTCGGACCAACAGCGCCCCGCGCTTTCACCCGCGTAAGTCCAGATCCCGTGGAAATAAGTAGCCTGTGCGTTAATCCAGGTCTCCAGCTATCTACATACCAAGTTTCATCGCAATCGGTTCTGTGGTTTTTGCGTGAAACAGTAACAAACATCCATCCATCCAAACTTTCACATTTATAATATTAGTGGGATAACAGTCAACCTTTTTATACATACTAGAGAGCGCGTGGTGGTCGAATTTCGACCATGGTTTATTTCATTGGCCAATATTACTTGACCTGTCATTGAATAGACTTTTGTACCATGACAGGACCATATACTGGACACTCATAGATGTATGTACCCGTTTTTACATTTTTTTTTTAACTTAGTAGCAAATATTGTTCAAAAATTTTAGCATTCGTCACTTCTTCTCTGTATAAACTATAAGAAGTGAAAACATAACTTCACAATGTATTTGCATATACATACACACACACATCTGTATACATATAATTAGGTTAAAAATAAAAAGTAGGTAAAATAATTATGTATTTATACGGGAATTAACGCGATCACGAAAAGGTATTACACACTCGTACCTCTGAATTGCCTGACGTTTCGACCAGGTTGCACTGGCCGTGGTCACAGCCTGTGACCACAGCTAGTGCAACCTGGTTGAAACGTCAAATTATTATATCAAATACTCAGGTCTACTTTCCCTTGGAGCTGTGAAAAAATCAAACTTCTAAGCCAACGCAATCAAAAGATATAGCCGTTTATGCCGCAAATTTTCGACACTCGCAAGGGAATTAAAACCTACAGGGTACTTCCCGTGAACTCAGAATCTTGAATTTTTTTACGAAGCAACGTCTTATAGCACAGATAAAGGAAAAATTGCGAAAACTGTAAATTTTTAGTTACATCATATAATAAAAATATTTTACGGAACCCTCGGTGCGCGAGGCCGACTCGCACTTGGCCGGTTTTTTTTAAACATCAAATGTACACTAAAAAAAGCTATAAAAGCTTGTTTAAAAAAAAATACAATCAATTTATTTACTTTTTAATTAAAGAAACCAAATCCAACTTTCGTTTGACATTTTTTTCACCATTTAAAGTAGTATCAAAATATGTCAACACAACGAAGAAACGCAAAGCATTGTCATTGTGCACCCATCTAAAAACAAACCTTCGTCAATATCACAGAGAAAATGTCCCATTCCAATAGCCCCTCCGAAACATTTTGTATCAAATAGAACCTTAATTTCAAGTTGGCGGCGTAGATCAAAGGTCAACATTACAAAGGAGACCGCCTCAAGATAATTTTGTATTTAAGGTAAAGTCAAAGAAGATTGTATTTTTAGGATCCGTTGCTTCTTCGGAATCGGTTTTGTTCAATGTAATTAGTTTTAATAGGCTGCGTTCGTACTAGGCGTATAGTTAGTACAAACTGTTTGTCTGTCTTAGCGTTTGAAGTCTGGCATAGTACAGACTTAGAAAAGGTTGTCAGACTATTAAGGGCTTTTACTACCCGTAACGAATGCCACACATGTACACGGTGACCGGGACCGACAGTAACGGATGGAATAAAGACTTTTATCTATCAATCTATCTAATTACACCCAGACACAGAACAAATGATCATGCTCATCACACAATTATTTGTCCTGGGTGGGAATCGAGCCCACGACCTCTGACTCAGCAGTCAGGGTCACTAACCGCTAGGCCAACAGGCCTAAGGAATGTTTGCATAAAAAAAAATAAACAATTGAAAATTCATAAAATATATCATGTTGATAAGAAGTCTGCACCTATTACCAGGAAAATCATTCTGCGAATATAAAAAGCATTTTTTTAAGCTAAATTAACAATTTTTCGGCTACTCTCTTAACGCTCATAAAATTTGGCTACACCTTTTTATTGCATTCTGTATAAATATATTTATAAGCGATCTAGTTATCTGTCAGAATATCTTGAAACACCGTACACACGGCCGTTTGGTCCCAAACAAGGCAGAGCCTGTACTATGTAGCCTGCACATAGTACAGGCTCTGCCTAGTTTGGGATCAAACGTGTAAGGTGTCTCAAGTTATTCTTATTATTGTTCTGAGTGTTGCTATGTATAAAATGTATGTATTTCTAAAAAAAATGTATGTAAGTATGTATATCCGTGTTCTAGAGCTCACAGTAGTTTGAGTATAGATGGCAAGGTATGTCCTACTAATATTATTAACGTGAAAGTTTTGTGAGGATGGATGAATGTTTGTTACTCTTTCACGCAAAAACTACTGAACCGATTGCGATGAAACTTGGTATGTAAATATCTGGATACCTGTATTAACATATAGGCTACTTTTATCCCGATATTCCCACGTTATCGGGACTTACGCGGGTGAAACCGCGGGGCACGGCTAGCATGAACTAAACACTTTGACAGCTCTTTTTTGACCCAATTTTAATCTTAGAACCTTCAAAAATAGGTTTCTCTTGGATAAACGTGTACCATCTTCGTCTTCATTATCACTTTCCATCAGATGAGTTGGAAGACAAACACCTATTCCATTACCCAACAAAAAAAGTCTCGAATTGAAGTGTCAATAAAAAAATATAAATTCGGCTCG
Source organism: Euplagia quadripunctaria (assembly GCA_963859945.1). NCBI lineage: Eukaryota > Metazoa > Arthropoda > Insecta > Lepidoptera > Erebidae > Euplagia > Euplagia quadripunctaria. Next base: position 1,650,838 of record OY982589.1, on the reverse strand, counting down.
ACCGGAGTGATACCACGGCCTCACAAAAAACTGGCAGTGAAGCAATGCTTGCATTGCTTTTCGCCGAGTGAGTGAGGTTACCCTTCCCTTCCCCCTCTCCCACTCTTCCCCACTCCCACTTTAAAGGCCGGCAACGCACTTGTGACTCTTGAGTTGCAAGTGCCCATGGGCGGCGGTAGACATTTACCATCAGGTGACCCGTCTGCTCGTTTGCCCCCTATACAATTAAAAAAAGAAGAACATCCTATATACCTCCAAGTTTAACCTCTATTGACTCCTACTACGGATATATTTTTACCAGCCATTTCTAAAGACTACACTCTATTCGCAGAACTCACTATTCCCGGAACGTAAATACGCTGATATTAATAATAAATATATCGAACAAAGCCGTACGTAAGCGTAGTATGGATCAACCATTGTTCAGCTACCTACCTGGATATATTTAGGTCAGTATACAGCAGGGTTGTCACTTTCAAATATCGATTCTATAACATTTATTTTTTACTTTTCACTGAATAATCTATCATCAGACCTGCCATCCTATATGGATCTGAAAGTTGGCCTACAAAGAAAACAGATAAGAGAGGCCTTCGCGTAGCCGAAATGTGAATGTTGAGATGGATGTGTGGTGTGACTCGACCGGTGTGATACCACGGCCTCACAGAAAACCGGCGTAAAATAATATATTTGTTGTGTTTCACTGAATGAGCAAGGTTAAGGGAGGCCCTAACACCCCTCCCCCATCCCCTACGACCACCCTTCTCCTTCTCCCATCTTGAAGGTCGCCCACGCACTTGTGACTCTTGAGTTGCAGGTGTCCAGGGGCGACGGTGGTCACGTACCATCAGATGACCCGTCCGCTCGTTTGCCCTTTATCATATAAAAAAAAATGGGCAGTCATGGGACTGCCGACAAAAGTAAAAACTTAAGCGAAACGACGAACTTAAAATGTCACATTAGCAGGTTGGTGACATTAATTAATAAGGAGCTGACAGAACTCAATGTTTAGATTAGCGCTCTCTAGTGGATTTATATATGTATTATTGGCGTGACGGTCACGAGTTCAGTGCTTTTTCCATAAAGCAAAAGTGCACAAACGTGCCTAAAGAAGTTTTCACTTAATATGAATTGTAGATTAGTTTTGACAACCCTGTCGGTACCGATGTAGTTATTTCCGAACAAAAGTTTCTCAACGTTCCAATACAAAGGTATCTCTGTTGAATTCGTTGTTCGGTATTAATATTGGAAGTGTTTTCTCAAGGACGATCTCCTCTAAAGTATAGTTAGTAAAATTACACCGTGAAATATGAATTTTTAAAACTTAACTTTTTTAAATACTTCCTAGTTAGTATTAAAAATATTTGAGCTAAGTGAAAACTTCTTTAGGCACGTTTGTGCACTTTTGCTATGGGGAAAAACCAATAAACTTGTGACCGTCACGCTAATAATACATATATAGATCCACTAGAGGGCCTTAATCTAAACATTGAGTTCTGTCAGCTCCTTATTAATTAAAGTCACCAACCTGCTAATGTGACGTTTTAAGTTCGTCGTTTCGTTTAAGTTTTCACTTCTGTCGGCAGTCCCATGACTGCCTATTTTTTCATTTTTATGGGATATGGGGATATGGGCAAACGGTTTAAGGTGGGAGTAGGGGAAGGGTAAAAGTGGGGAAAGGACGGGAAAAAGTTTTCACTTCAAAAATATACTTTTCCCAAAGAATGGCAATGGAGTTTTACCGCCGTGTGAACGGGCGAGGCGAACGAAAGAAGCTGGTGAATGCGTTACGAAAAGTGTGATCAAGCGAGGCGGAACGGAAGTTGAGAGGGAGATATAAGTTAGTGAAGATAGAAAGAGAGAGAGTTACGATTCGTATATTACTGTAAGGGCAAGAGAGAGAGGTGCGAGCACACATTTTCTTTCTCTCTTTCTCTCATAGCCAGTTACGTTTCGTATGAAGTTTTACTTCAGTCGTGTGGTCTAAAGCCCCCCTTGTTTTTAGTTATTGTTCTCTGCCTTCCTTTTCGGGGACACAGGGGTAAAGCGAGAGCTACATTAGGGCGACACACACGTCTGAGACGTCTTACACGTGTTCACTTAAAATCGACGCAACGCGTATCGCGCATTTTACGCTGGTTTTCGACTCTGTTATCAGTTCCTTAAAAATGAATGAATCTGACAGTGAATTTGAAGAAGATTTACTTTTTTTAGTGGCTTTAAGTCGCTTTAGTGTATTAAGGAGAAAAAATATAATAATTCTTTAAAAAAAAACCGACTTCAACAAAAAAAACTATTCCATAAAAGACTTATATATGGTTTTCTCATGGATACCATTGTCAGAATTGGACCAAATTGAAATGGGACCACACGGGAAGCACCAGCTTTCAAATAAAAAAAGAATCATCAAAATCAGTTCACCCAGTCGAAAGTTCTGAGGTAAAAAACTAAGTCGGTTAAAATACAATACAAATATGAACTACTGTCGAACGCGTGGGTTATCCCCTCCACCATACGATGAAAATCTGTTATCACTGGATTGGCGTCGCGTAGGGAGCGTTGCGTCACATGGCGTGGATCTAATGTAGCTCTACAAAACTAGTTGCCATGTAAAATATATAGGGTCCAACGCGTCCAGATCGGCGTACGTGGGCCACGTCAACGTAATGTATCCCTACCTTTAGTGTATGGGTGTAAAGTCTGACGCTGTCAGATAAAAACATGCCTAGTGTAGCGCCACTACGGCAAAATTGTTAGTAATTACTTGGAAATAAATAATTTCATTTTCCTTTTTGTAGCTCTCATAAATTTTTACCGTTTCTACATTACGTACAAATCATTTCTTTCAGAAATCTATGGGTGAAGATTGGAGTTGATAAGAGGGATTTACTATTCGTTTTAAGTCTTATCCAAAAAGGATATCCAGATCTAGGTCAATCTTCTATCTATATTTTTTTACTGGATACTGTTTTACCCGACTCCGGCAAAGTAAAAGGAAGTGGGAGAGCCATGCTTCAGCACGTATGGGCCGGCTCGACCAGATTAATACCACGGCCTCACAGAAAACCGACTCGCGACCGCTTTCGCTTGCACGCTCGGCTCAGGCGGAACGTGACAATGAGTTATGCTTTTTCGTGCGTGCAGCTGGCGTTCATCGATTTATAAGGCGTTATCACATTAAACAAAATTATGAATTTTCTGGCAGTAATTTCACATTGATTTTCCACTCAGAATGATGGTCTGAATACACTATTTCAGGATTCGGTACGGTGTCACTTACACCTGTATATCAGTCCCCTCCAGTGATAAGTTTGAAAGCCGATGAACAGATTTGCGATTTGCGAGAACCGAGAGGAACTGGCACCATCTAGCTAAATAAAACTCTGTATAAACCAATATCTATGTTAAAGCCTAAAGGTCGATTCACATATATCAGTGCAGACACAGTTCCGACACAGTACCGGCACAGTTTCGTATCAGTGCCAGATGCAGCAGTTCTTCAATTCACACATGTCAGTACTCATTTCTCTACAGATCTTCAGGCAAAACATGTGCGATGTAGATTGTTGCTATGACTCTATTCAATAATACGGAACTGGCAATGATATCCATTGCTTTTGGTTTTGAAGCAGCGGCGTCCGTGATCCGACAAAAAATATCGCCGGCACTGTCACTGCGAGCACTGTGCCGTCACTGACACTGACAGGTGTGAATGCGTTCATAGAGAATGTATGAAAGAATAATTATTACAGTGGCGGTACTGTACCAGTACTGTGCCGGAACTGTGACTTCACTGATATGTGTGAATGAGCCTTAAAACATAGTCTGTTAACACTGGTACAAACCGGTTTATTGAATAAACTCAGTTTGACGGCTGCAGACAAAATGGCGTCGTGCCAAAAGTCAAAATGGCGGAGTTTGGCGCCAAAACTCGTTGTTAAGTTATTACTAGTTGGCTGGCACTGATTTATTGATTATGAAACTGGCCGTTGGAATAGTTTTTCAGGAATTTTATTGCTCATAAAGTGGTCAGTTAAATTATTTTCTGGAAACTTCGGCGTAGGATAAACTTCTTGTTTTTAAATATTTATTGTTATGGCCATATTGTCTTTTTATCCCCCGAAGCAAAACGAATGCTTACTAACTTTTAAACTTTCGCGTTCCATGATATAATTATGTACTTAAACGGGAATTTACGCGATCACGAAAAGGTATTACATACCTCTGAATTGCCTGACGTTTCGACCAGGTTGCACTGGCCGTGGTCAGCCTGTGACCACGGCCAGTGCAACCTGGTCGAAACGTAAACGTAAAAAGAGTGGTTTTATAAGTGTGACGTGTCTGTGTGTCTGTGGGTTTGTGTGTCTGTGTGCATGTGTGTATGTATGTCTATCAATGGCAATCGAATGGGCCGATTTAATTGCGTTTTTTGTTGTTTGAAAGGTGACTTGATTGACAGTGTTCTTAGATATAATTCAAGAAAATCTGTTCTGCCGTTCGAAGATCATCAGCTCTTTTGTAATAGCTTCTAAAATTTATTAAAAGCGGTTCATTAGTTTACGAGTTTATTGCGAACAAACAACGTGGCACGATTTTTATATTTACCTAGATAGGTTCCTTATATTTTTTTATTGTTCTAAAGCAATTAGGTATTCTACTTTAGCATGTACTGGTAGTATTTACGTAATTGTTTGCATACATTGCGACCATCGTAGTGTATCAAGGTACTCTAATCCATGTATCACTTAAAAAACCTTTGCTTAAACAGTTTCGGATCACAAAATGCTTTCAAAGCATTCCATTAAAAAATTAGGTCGCCTGCATTAAGGCGTATGGTTTCTGCCACTGTTTTAGTAGTGATCAAGTGTTCGGCTTTAGACCTAGTTACGAAGTAACTATTATCTTATCTGTGCTTCTAGTAAGTGTAGGAAGTTTATTAAATAATTATTTCAAAAAAAAACCGACTTCAACAAAAAAAACTATTCCATAAAAGACTTATATATAGTTTTCTCATGGATGCCATTGTCAGAACTGGACCAAATTGAAATGGGACCACACGGGAAGCACCAGCTTTCAAATAAAAATAGAATCATCAAAATCGTTTCACCCAGTCGAAAGTTGAAAAAAAAAAACATACAGTTGAATTGATAACCTCCTCCTTTTGTGAAGTCGGTTAAAAATTATGTTTGTGGCATGGTGGTATAGCATTTGACTCCAACGTCGAGGGTCACAGGGTTCAATTCCCACAGAGTCCAAATATTTGTTTGCATAAATATGTAAATTTCCAATGGTCTAGTATGTACTACAGATGCTCGGAAATAGTATTATTGAATGGAATGTTATGGAGGCCTAAATTGACCCGCGGTCGTCATCTTTTAACGAGTAGAGAAAGTCTTAGATCAAATAAATTGAGACGCACGCCATCTTTTGACAAATGACGGACCTAATAATTCAAATTGGTGTAGTATTTATTATAACTAGAGATCGCGTGGTGGTCGAATTTCGACATTGGTTTATTTCATTGGCCAATGTTACTTAACCTGTCATTGTATAGACTTTTGTACCATGACAGGTCAAAATATATACTGGACACTCATAGCTGTATGTACTCGTTTTTGCATTTTTTTTAACTTTGTAGCAAATATTGTTCAAAAATTTTAGCATTCGTCACTTCTTCTCTGTATAAACTATAAGTGTGCGAAATTTCATACTCCTCCGTCCGCCCAATTTTCTTAAAAAGGGATCCAAAGTTTTCGCTTCACGTATTAATATATAGATAATCCCACTAATATTATAAATGTGAACGTTTGGATGAATGGATGGATGTTTGTTACTCTTTTACGCAAAAACCACTGAACCGATTGCAATGAAACTTGGTATGTAGATAGCTGGAGACCTGGATTAACATATAGGCTACTTTTTATCCCGATATTCCCACGGGATCGGGACTTACACGGGTGAAACCGCGGGGCGCTGCTATTATTTAACGTTAAGAATAGTATTGTATATTTAGTATTACTTGGGACTATTTGGGAGCAATAGATGTCGTTGCGTTGTATGATACATTTTTCTTGAAAATTTTGTTTTTTTTTTATGGAGAGTGAAAACCGATAGCGATCAATCAAATACTAAATGTTACACCGAATTACACACAACTATTGCAATCGGATTACGTGTTATTGGAATTTAACAAAGTACACATTTTGGTTTTTATCTCCCTTCTCAATGAAATTGTAATAAATTTTGAGATAAAAAGTATCCTATGTCCTACCTCGTAGTATGAACTCAAACAATGCCAAGTTTCAGCGTAATAGGCGGCCAAGTTACAGACAAAAAATAAAAAAAAAATTGTCGGTTGTAGGACTGCACGTCAGAAGTGAAAACATAACTTACACATATAGTATACATATGATTATTATTATACAGACACACACACACAAACACATCGGTATATATGTATCTGACCGTGACGGTCCTGCGAATCCAGTGCTTTTCCCCATCCCACAAGCGCACGACGACGTGTTAGTGTATATAACAAACCGTTGTGCTCATCCCAAAAGTACACAACGTGCCTAAAGAAGTTTTCAATTCAAAAAACCGGTTCATCCGTTTGGGAGTTACGATGCCACAGACAAACACACAGACACACAGATACACAGACACGTCTCACTTACCCACCCACCCTTCAACCTTCTTTTTGCGTCGGGGGTTAAAAAAGAGCGCCATTATCGCCAATAAACAGTTTGGCGATGTTTTTAATTATTATAACTGCATGTTTAAATTAAAAAACAAATTATATCGTGTGAGAGCCATGGTTCGGCACATATGGGCCGGCTCGACCAGAGCGATACCGGCGTGAAGCAATGGTGTCGTTGTGTTTCGCGTGAGGTTACCGTAAGCACTACTCCCTCCCCTGCATTCCTTTATTCCCACCTTACAGGTCGGTAACGCACTTGTAACTCTTGAGGCATTATTTGCCCCCAATGCAATAAAAAAATATTTCCCATTTCATTATTAAATCCATATAAGTAATATACTTTCGCTTTCACTTACATACCCAATTTTCCCATTTATAATTCCCAAAGTGCTTAACAGCAATAGGTTTGCCCCATATTACGTGAATGGCGCTAAATTACATTTGACATAATGTTGGTGGCATTTACCTTTTTGTGGATACAAACGTGAGTGTATCTGTGTACGTATGTGTTAAATATTATGTATCCAAGTATGTATATCCGTCATTTATAACCGGGCAAGCATGCTTAGTTAGGGATTAGATAGCGCTGAGTATTTTGTGTATAGTAATATACTATCGTCCGTATGAAAAGTGCAATAACTCGAGTTTTGGCACGAATTAAGTACATATTCGGAATCAGCAGAACAAGATCTATATATTCTCTTTAAACAGTTTTTACGTATCTATGACGAAACCGGTTTTAAAACTAAAGCATATTAAAAAAATAGGCAGTCATGGGACTGCCGACAGAAGTGAAAACTTAAACGAAACGACGAACTTAAAACGTCACATTAGCAGGTTTGTGACATTAATTAATAAGGAGCTGACAGAACTCAACGTTTAGATTAGCGCCCTCTAGTGGATCTATATATGTATTAATAGCGTGAGGGTCACAAGTTTAGCAATCAGCAAAAGTGCACAAACGTGGCCTGTTTTCACTGGAGTCTCTCTCTCTCTCTCTCTCTTATGATATAACAATAAATTAATAATTTTCGGCAAAGCAATAATTTTTTTTTGTCCTTTACTTGTGCTATCAGACCTTGCTTCTTACCAAATTTCATGATTCTAGGTCAATAGGAAGTACCCTATAGATTTTGATTTACCAGCAAAGCCGCCAAAAGTATTTGATGGCAATTTTAACTTGATACGTATACGGGTTCCTGAGAAAAAGGGTCTTGACAGACAGACGACACGGACAACAAAGTGATCCATAATTCTTTAAAAAAAAAACCGACCTCAACAAAAAAAACTATTGAAATAAAACTATTTTTAACGGATTCTATCGCGATTTATTTGGTGTTATTTTACTATTTATACTATATATATATATATATATATATATATATATATATATATATATATATATATATATATAGTCTACCCCTGACCATGGCTGCTGAAAAGCACCTGAAACGTCGGGATCAGTATAGATAGTAAAATAACACCAAATAAATCGCGATAGAATCCGTGAAAAATAGTTTTATTTCAATGTGAAACATTCGCGTAAACTTTCGACAATATCAAAAAAAACTATTCCATAAAAGACTTATAAATGGTTTTCTCATTGATGTCATTGTCAGAACTAGACCTTTTGATTTGATTGAAATGGGACCACACGGGAAACACCAGCTTTCAAATAAAAAAAGAATCATCAAAATCGGTTCACCCAGTCGAAAGTTCTGAGGTAACAAACATCAAAAAAAAAAAAAATACAGTCGAATTGAGAACCTCCTCCTTTTTTGAAGTCGGTTAAAAGGGATCCTTTTTTTTTGAGGAACGGAACCCTAAAAAGTATCTGCATAATATAACTCTAGCGTCCACTCAATTGTCTTCTATTAAATAAAGTAAAAGTATGTATATATAGCAATAATTTAAGGACACAGAAAGCCCCAAGTCCCCTTCGACATATTAAACAAATGAAATTGAGGTTTATTTTCCAAAATTCTTGAAGATAACTGATAGATATCTAACTCAAATCCATAGAGACTTATAAAATATACCAAAGAGTATTTCAAACTCCGTCAAATTTTCGTTCGGCTGGTTTATTCAAATGCGAAACTTTCCAGAACTTTCGTTCAAAAAGCTTCGGAGCATTTTTGAATTCATTGTGGGGGAAGCCAAAATAGACAAAACTTTCAACTTGACTGTCTCATTTTGAATAATAAGGCTAATCGTTATAAAACCTTGTTTCTGCTCACAATTTCAATGTTCCGCAGTGAAATATTCAATGCGGAATATTTGGGAATTGTTTTTTAAATTGTTGTAGTTTTTGTAAGTATACATATTTGAATTCAAACTTAGAATGAGAGGAAATCTTTTGAATTTTTTAAGAGGGTAAATTAAAAAGACACTACTTTTAATTTGACTATATTTTTTTAATAATAAGACAATCGCTACTAAAACCTTGTTCCTAAATATTTGCAAATGTTCCGCACTGAAATATTCAATGCGAAACATTGAAGCTGATTACTTGAGCGTCTATTTTTGAAATAGAAAACCTTCTACTTGTGAACCAATGTTTGTGAATAAACCACCAGTATCTTAATAACAAAGTTCATCCGTGGAAGATAAAATAAATAAACAAGAAAAATAAAAGTATTGCCTGGTTTTTTATATCCGTTTGTAAAGTTACTTATCGTGGCGATCATTTGACTGTAATGTCAGGATTGTGTGTATTTTTACAAACAAAAAAAAACAGTCAGTCGTAGGACTGCACGTCCGAAGTGAAAACACAATGTATTTGCATATACACACACATCTGTATATCTATATACGTGAAGCGAAAACTTTGGATCCCTTTTTACGAAAATTGGGCGGACGGAGGAGTATGAAATTTCGCACACTTACAGTTTATACAGAGAAGAAGTGATAAATGCTAAAATTTTTGAACAATATTTGCTACAAAGTTAAAAAAAATACAAAAACGGGTACATACAGCTATGAGTATCCAGTATATATTTTGACCTGTCATGGTACAAAAGTCTATACAATGACAGGTCAAGTAATATTAACCGATGAAATAAACCATGGTTGAAATTCGACCACCACGCGATCTCTAGTATATATAATTAGGTTAAAAATAAAAAGTAGGTACTAACATATGCGCTCCTGGCCGCTCATAAATGTTTGAATTTCGAATGTTATATTTTTTTGAATATAAGAAACTCGGTTCCGTCTTACGAATTTTCGATCAGGTCACGTGTCCTGACGCGAGTTTAACATTTTCTACCCATCCCAAAAAGGGCACAATGCCGATAAATAAGTTTTTACTTCAAAAATATCTAAATAATTATAACCGTGTCCTAGGCCCAGGGCCTACAGTACATACTTAGTTTTGGTCTAGATATTGTGGAATTGTCAGTAATTGAATGTGTATTATTCCAGAACATAATTTGTTTTCAAATAAAATTCCGAAAGATTCTGTTCGTGATTGTTCTCCTCCAATGCGGCTTGATCGTTATTTTTTTTTTGAGGTTATACTTCTTTTGGCGCGTTAAGGAAAAATGATGAGAGTAAATTTTTACGATGCGCGCGCACACAGTCACAAAAAACCGACACCCTGCAGTTAGCTAGTCATTTACGATGCGCGTGAACACCGTCACAAAAACCAACACCCTGAAGATAGCTAGTCAACATTTTAGTTTTTCAAATAATATATCGTGGTGACTGATATTTATTAATAACTTATTGATTCAAAGATAATTTACTGTGATTATAAGTGATAAAAATAGTTTTTACATATAACTTTGAGTAAGTTTGTAGAATTTGAGGTTAGTTGACGGTATGTATTATTTATTATGATATTTAAATAAACTTTATTTAACTAGATAATGCGTTATAATAAAACTTTCAATGTATTAAATACCTTTTTTTCTATTATTAGTGTTGTTTTTTCTACAAACGTAGGATAACGCGAAGGATAAAATTTTTAGAAAGATTTTTATCTTGTTACGGCTAAGAAGTATAACTTCTTACGTGCGTACATAAGTACATAGACACTTTTTTTTGTTTTTTAATGGATGGAAGTTTGAACTCAATCACGCTAGAACGACTCAACGCATCTGTATCTGTTCTGAAATTTAGCACAAACATAGATTATAGTCTGGATTAGTATGTAGGCTACTTTTTATCCCTGGAAAATGTAAGTTTGCTGTAAGTTAGATTTAAATTTCTACCCGAAGGAATAATCAACTACAAATAAAATTGCAAAAGTGGATGGATCGATGTTTGTAACTTGATCAAATAAGAATGGTTTAATAGATCTGGATGATATTTGGCACACAGCTCTGATATATATTATCCTTCTAATATTATAAATGTGAAAGTTTGGATGGATAGATGGATGTATGGATGGATGTTTGTAACTCTTTCACGCAAAAACCACTGAACCGATTGCGATGAAACTTGGTATGTAGATAGCTGGATACCTGGATTAACACATAGGCTACTTTTTATCCCTATATTCCCACGAGATCGAGACTTACGGGGGGAAATCCCGGGGCGCTGCTAGTCTGATATAAAAGATTCGATAATTTCGGATACGGACGACGTAGGGCAGCCATCCGTCCGGGTTTCCCGGACTTGTCCTAGTTTAGAGGGCGTCCAGGGAGCGTACGGGGGGGGGGTTTTCCAAAAGTGTCCGGGTAAAACCCGGACACTTTGTGCCAGGGGACTATTATAATTCTTAGATGAATCGTTAACAAGCTAAAAATTAAAATGGAATTGGCGTTTTTTTAAGGTGTCCGGGAAAAAATCTCGATTTCACGCATGTGTCCGGGATTTTTTAAGTTTTTGTCCGGCGTTGGCAATTTAAGTGATGGCAGGCCTAGAACGACGTCTAAAGAGAGGACACGTTAAGACAGGCTTTTATTATTTTTATATTGCTGAACTGTTTGTATGAACTTGTTTATGTTTATTTTACTTAATTTCCTTGATTTATTTTTATCTAGATAACACTTAAAATGAGCAGCAGTAGGCTTGCCACCTATTACGTGAGTTAAGACTAAATCATGGTTGCATTTGACTGGCCTGTTAGTCTGGTGGTTAGTGACCCTGACTGCCGAAGCCTGGCCTGAAGCCAGAGGCCGTGGTGAGGCCGCCATTCTCACCCAGGACAAATCATTTTGTGATGAGCACGATAATTTGTCCTGTATTTGGGTGTAACTTAAATCTATAACTAGCTGACCCGATAGACGTTATCTTGTCTTAACTATGAATATTAAATTCGAATTGGTATAATTAATAAAAAAAAATATTCCAAATACATAGTTCCGACCGATGCATCTGTTTCAAACGATATTTGCAGCGTGCATTCTGTCAATCGCGCCAACTGTCAAACGACTGACAGTTATGTATGTCAAAAGCGCTATGATAAACGTTGTCCTGCTGGAACGTAAAAAATATTTTTCCTGTAACCCAATTGTGAATGTAAAACATTCTCGCATCCCCCAAATAATTGTGTGATGAGCATGATCATTTATTAAGTTCTTTTTGAAGATAATACTTCTTTAGGCACGTTTGTGCACTTTAATACATATTATGTATTTTATGGTATAGATCCACTAGAGGGCGCTTATCTAAACATTGAGTTTTGTAAGCTCCTTATTACTAAATGTGACGTTTTAAGTTCGTCGTTTCGTTTAAGTTTTTACTTCTGTCGGCAGTCCCATGACTGCCTATTTTTTTTTAAGTGAAAACTTTTTTAGGCACATTTGTGCACCTTTGCTATGGGGAAAAAGCGTTTAACTCGTGACCGTCACGCTAATAATACATGACTGGCCTGTTGGTCTAGTGGTTAGTGACCCTGGCTACTAAACCAGAGGTCGTGGGTTCGATTCCCACCCAGGACAAATATTTGTGTGATGAGCACGATAATTTGTTCTGTATCTGGGTGTAATTTATCAGCTGTCTGGTTACCATAGTACAGGCTCTGCCTAGTTTGGGATCAAAAGAGTCAAGTTACTATTATAGTTGGCAGGCAAAATGTTGTTTAATAGGCCTCTGCCTACATACATGTAGACGTGAGTATAATTATGTATGTATGAATGTATAATGAGACTGTCTATTAACAGTAAAGCCTGCGGTAACAAAAGCCTCATTGCCGTACAATTGAGAATAAATTTAAACTAAACACAAACAGAGAAACACTAAGCAAATCGATTGCTTTAGGAATAATTAACGGTGTGGCCATTATAAACATAGTTTAGTTGTGTGACAACATTTACATACAGCAAAAATATACTACAGCGCCATCAAGCGATGACTAGTCGAACTATGTAGTAATTAATGATCCTACATCGCGCAGTGAAAATTTAGAGTATGACATCAGGAATTGACATATCATGAAGTTATTTTTAACAGACTTCAAAAAAGGAGGAGGATCTATGTTACATTGTAATTATTTTTATGTATGTTCACCGATTACCCAAAGACGCCTGGACCGATTTAGAAAACTCTTCTTTCGTTTGAAAGGGTATACTTCCTAGGTGATCCCATGGTCATCACGTCAGGATCTGATGATGGGATCCTGGAGAAATCGAGGGTACTCTTCAAATTTTATAGGCACACTTGAAGCGATTTGAGTATTTTGATGCGCATTGAAGTCGGTCATACATAGCGGCGAGGCGACTACTAAAACCATTCATAAAGGGAAACTCACTTGACTTGTCAGTCAACTACCATAAGAAAATTGTTAACGACAAGAATAAAACATTAAATTTTTACAAGAACACCTAGCTTCCCTCCGACTCAAGCAATTTAAGTAGGCAAAAGTACTCAAATTAAAGTACTCCTTCCAGCGAGAGTTCTTAGCAAAAAAAAAATTGGTTGCCTGTAAAGTCGGTATACGGGCGAAAGTTTTACGTGACAACGACTTTGAGTGGTAAAATAATTTTAATGTGAATATTCATTCGTATAGTAGGAAGAAGGATGAAATAATAGTAACAATTTAAAACATTTATTTATACAAAGAATTATATTTAAAACATTAATTTATACAAAGAATCTCGCACTGAATTTCATATTAACAAAATTTTATTTTTACCTTTACACATACATACGTAATTATATACAAATATACATACAATAACTTGCAATACATAGGCGGGCTAACCATGCCCGAGTGGAAGGGACGCGTGCCTCTCACTCGCTCTCATTGTGAGCGCATAACGTGAGCGGAGCGTAACGCAGTTTCTTGAAGTGTCACCCGGCAAACCAATTTATAAGACGTTGTCACGTCAAAAAAAAAACGAAACGCATACCTCAATTAGAACAGGAGATATAGAGAAAGCTATGGAAACATAAGAAATGTACACGAAGAAATTGCGTTTTAGTAAAACTTGAGAAAGGTAAAAGTTAGGTGATAATGAAAAAAAATTGGTTTTTCTGTCTGTCTGTAAAGTCGGTTTACGGACGATAATTTTACGTGATAACTTCATAAGAAAACACAATATTTTCAAACTCTGGTCAAAAACATTAATTTTTAATTTTATTTTATCATGATATTGTCGAAAGTTTACGCGAATGTTACACATTGAAATAAAACTATTTTTAACGGATTCTGTCGCGATTTATTTGGTGTCATTTTACTATTTACACTGATCCCGACGTTTCAGTTGCTTTTCAGCAGCCATGGTAACGTCGGGATCAGTGTGAATAGTAAAATAACACCAAATAAATCGCGATAGTATCCGTTAAATTTTTTTTATTTTATCAAATTCTTAAAATACAAGAATTAATTATCTTTTTTGCCGCAATTGTTGTTGTAATAAACAAACAATGGAAACCAGATTACCTTTTCACTTCACTTTATAAGCAGTTGACAAAACAGTTTACGTGTAGGTTGTATTATTATTAATTATTAATGCACTTAAAAAACAGTACATACACAATAATGATTGACCAATGACCCCCATGCTAGGAATATCCTGTGTTATGGAAGTCATAAATCCGTCCGTAATGTGTTCATGTATGTTTGTAAAAGTAATTGTTGATTAGCGATGTTTGATCCCATGAAGATAAAGTAAGAGAGAAGAATGTGTATATATATATATATGTGTATTCGAGTGTGGATAAGTAAGAGTGGAAGTGTGATAGGTAATGTCAGTGTATGAGGGGGCATGTGTGAGTTTATAAACTGATAATTTCGTTAGTATAATAGATAGTAGCTAGTATATAGAGAATGTATGCTGCCGCTGTCTCTCTTCTACTCGGACGCATCGGCCGATGGAGTGGAAGAGAGATAGATGCGTCACAAGCCAAACGCTTAGTCCGATCGTGCCTCTCTGTCGATTATTCCGCGCTCTCTTTTGCACGTTTGGCTCAGGCGGAACATGACATTTTTTCGTACGTGCAGCCGGCGTTCATCGATTTATAAGACGTTATCACGTCAAAAAAAATGCTTGATGTCATATAAGGAAGATAAAACAGCCAGAAGAACTCGGAATAGATATCAATATTGAGCATTGTATTGAAAATAACACTGCATTTCAAAAGAGTCCACATGGACTGCGTTAAATACAATTGTTTACTTTGGGAATAAAAAATGGGAAAATTGAATGTTTATTGAAAGGGAAAAGTCATTTTAATGCATGTCATAAATGTAACAAGTGTTTTCTTTCTCAGTAACGTAAGATATTTTTAACCGACTTCAAAAAAGGAGGAGGTTCTCAATTCGACTGTATGTTTTTTTTTATGTTTGTTACCTCAGAACTTTCGACTGGGTGAACCGATTTTGATGATTCTTATTTTATTTGAAAGCTGGTGCTTCCCGTGTTTTCCCATTTCAATTTGGTCCAGTTCTGACAATGGCATCCATGAGAAAACCATTTATAAGTCTTTTATGGAATAGTTTTTTTTTTGTTGAAGTCGGTTTTTTTTTGAAAGAATTATCTAACTCAGCAACACAGAAAAATACTTCGAAACTCCTACAAGTTTCTGTCCAGTATTACAGTATATATGTCTAAAACGGTAAATATTGGTTCCCCAACGGTTTGGTAAACTTGCTTTAGATAAAACTGAGGGTGTCCGATATTTACTTTGTGGCCGGTGTGTGTGTAAGTTTGGCACCGAGAGAGAAATTGATTTTAACTCTCAAAATGGCTTCACTGGAGACACGTAGAAATATAAATGACTATCCACAGATTAAAAAAAACGCGTGAGGTGTGTTTGGGAGACCCGGTTGGAATGAAGATTCTTTCGCTATATTTAAACATATTTAATGGATTGAATAAATTGTATCAAAATATAGTGAACATTGTAAAAACTCAAAACATTTATTTTTTATGGTATAGGGGCAAACGTTGCCGGCCTTTAAGGTCGACTGGCCTGTTGGTGTGGTTAGTGATCCTGACTGTTAAGCCAGAGGTCGTGTGTTCGTTTCCCACCCAGGACAAATAATTGTGTGATGAGCATTTGAGCATGATCATTTGTTTTGTCTGGGTGTAATTTATCTATAACTAGATGACCCGTGGACTTCGTATCACCTACAATTTATTTAATTTCGAGAATTTTCATATTTATTCACCTTTTAAACCTTCTCTGGACTTCTACAAATAATTCAAGACCAAAATTAGCCAAATCGGTCCAGCCGTTCTCGAGTTTTAGCGAGACTAACGAACAGCAATTCATTTATATATATAGATATGTATATATTTAGTAATATATAAGTATGTTAATCAGCAGTCTGGTTACCATAGTACAGGCTCTGTCTAGTTTGGGATCAGACGGCCGTGTGTGAGATGTGTGGAGTTATTATTATTAAGTTTGGTAGCTGGTAGGAGAAGGGGAAAAGGAAGGTAGAGGACTAGAGGGAAGGGTTAGGGCAAAAAGAAATGCAAGCATTGCTTCACTGCCGGTTTTCTGTGAGGCCGTGGTATCACTCCGGTCGAACCGGCCCATACGTGCCGAAGCATGGCTCTCACACGAACAAAAAATTGCGCCATCTGTGAAAGCCTGGTGACAGACAGACAGACGGACAGTGGATTCTTAGTAATAGGGTCCCGTTTTTACCCCTTGGGTACGGAACCCTAAAAATCAAGTTGCGGTCAGCATTTTTCGTTGCGTTAACACTTTTTTCCGCCTAGTTCATTCCAAAAAGAAAGCTTTAAGCCCTAGCTAGATATCCTCGAGTCCCTAGAATGCCTCGGCATCCTCCTCTTCGTAGGGTAGCCACCGGACCTAGTTCCATTATTCCACGGCAGTGTGTTTAACAGCTGCATTGGTCTGGCCATATTCAGAATTAAAAAAAAAAAAAAAATTACTGACTCATTTAACAAGTTCCGGAATTCGTTTAGTTAGTTAAGCTTACGTGGTCTCCCATGGTAGAAAGCCATGCTTCGGCACGTATAGGCCGGCTCAACTCCGCTCGATACCACAGCCTCACAGAAAACCGGCAGTGAAGCAATGCTTGCATTGCATTTCGCCGCGTGAGTGAGGTTACCGGAGACCCTAACCCTTTCCTCTCCCCTATTCCCGTCCTTCCCCTCTCCCCTCTTCCCACTCTTCCCCCTCCCCCTTTTCTCTTACTCCCACCTTAAAGGGCGGCAACGCACTTGTGACTCTTGATTTAGAGGTGCCCATGGGCGGCGGTAGTCATTTACCATCAAGTGACCCATCTGCTCGTTTGCCCCCTATACCATAAAAAAAATATATCACACTAGTCAAATCAGTCAGATATGATTAATTTTGTATTTAATTGGATTTAAATTGATTTTATATAATTTGAATTAAATTAATTTGATTTGATTAAGTTTGAGTCGATTAATATTGATTTCATTTAATTTTATATTATTACTAGTTGCAATGCCTTTTTCTTTTTTTTATATACTTATTTTTGAGCCAGGAACCCTCAAGGGGCGTCCCCAGAACACCCTGCCAAAGTTTCATCACAATCTGATAAATGGTTTCGGAAAACATAGGGTACAAAAATTACAATCGTTGATTTTTATTTATCTAGATTAAATTCACTACTGTTGTGTTGTGCTGTGTTTTACACTAGACTAAAATACCTGTCATTGCAAATGAGTATAAATAATAAGTATTGCTGAGCAAATAAAGAAAAAAAAACTTACATATACCGTTGTGGTGCCAACCCCCAAGTACTTGAACGTATTTCTGACACCTGAGCCAACTCGCTAAACGCTTAAAATTTATACGAAATCGTAGCATCGCATAAATTGAATAACCCTCTTCAGATCTTGCAAGCGAAGCCTCAAGTCAAAATAAGACAGATCCAAAATTTATACGAAATCGTAGCACCGCGTAGCACTATCGTAGAGGAACGTAGCAGTGCTACGGTGCTACAACGAAGCTAATTCCAGATTGCATTATTTGCTTTCATTATGTGTTTCTATAAACACTCCGATTGTCACTGAAATATACTTTTGACGACCTCTATGACGCCGGGGTAGTGCATTTGACTGGCGAGTTCGATTCCCGCTCCGTGCAAATATTTGTACGCATGGGTATGTCTATATGTGCTCAAAAAATAGCAACAACTAAACTGTGCTTAAATGCAGTTGTAAGCACAGTTGAGATACGGTGTGATTTCGTTGTAGTCGTAAAACGCTAGAACTATGCTTTAAAAATACAAAGAAGGCATGAAATGTCGTACTTTCGCTAAAGAATAATATTTTTAATGCTGGTATTACTTAAATATAGTAATAATTTGCGCGTCTGTCATTTACGTAGAACGATACGTCACATTGTCCTCACATATCATTTACGCTTATAAGCAATATAACCAGAAAATTATAAAAAGCAAATTGAAAAATAGTGTCCTTGGAGTTTCTTGCCTGTTCTACTCCACAGGATCTACGTATTGGAACAGGTAACTAGCTTCACGACTGACTTAGTCTGACTGACTACTACTCCTGACAATTCAAAAATACCTATAATTGGTTTAATTTAAATAAATGATTTCTCTTTGATTTGATTTGAGGCTCGGAGGCCGGCCGGCTAGCCAAATAAAATGTGAGAGCGCAACGAAAAATGCTGATTGGTTTTATTTTTACGCAAAAATTTAATTCAAAAATACCTATAATTGGTTTAATTCAAATAAATTGTTTTGATTTTGACGAGGGAACTTGAATTACTTGATGAAATCTACTTTCATGTGAGCGAAGTCGCGAGTAAATGGTCTTTGTTTCATAATTTCTCAAATTTATTTCTTCTTATGCCAACTTAAAATACAACTGCCAATAGCGAGTTGCACTAGTGTATGAAAGGTGCCGCACGATCGTAGAAGATTTAATACAAAGCCAAAAAAACACGTTTCTATTTTGAAGTGATAACTTCTTATGGGAGGGTTAACCGCTTCGTTACGTAACGCGTTACGGCGCCAGTCTATCTGGCTTCCCTTTCTATCACGCGTACGGCAGCGGTAGGCAGGCTTCTCTTCTCTCACTCTAACCCACAGCGCTATCGTATTAGTTTAAGTTATCACGTCTGTCGGGCGTCCCGAGACGCACACGTATTTATTATTTCGTGTTATAGCAGCAACAGATATACACATTCTGTGAAATTTCAACTGTCTACCTATTACGGATCATGAGATACAGCCCGCTGACAGACATACGGGCGGGCGGACAACGGAGGCTTAGTAATAGGGTCCTAATGGTTCCCCTTCGGGTACGGAACCCTAAAAACATAATTACCTACATAATAAAAGTTCTACCTCCATTATCTTTCCCCAAATGCTTTCATTACAATCCGCAGATTAAAAATAAATTGTTACAAAAAATAATTAATTTCTTCATCACAAGGTTTTTGTGCTGTGTTTTTTTCGAATAACAGTATTTTTGTTGTTGGAAATGAAAGGAATTTTATTTTATTTTATGCTTGAATTATATTTGCAATCGATTGATTAGCATCGATATAGGTATAGAGACCTTTTTTTTTATGAGATAGGAGGCAAACGAATAGACGCGTCACCTGATGATAAGTCACTACCACCGCCCATAGGCACCTGCAACTCAAGAGTCTCAAGTGCGTTGCCGACCTTTAAGGTGGGAGTAGGGGAAGGGGAGGGAGAGAGGAGAGGGATAAAGAGGGGGAGAGCGAAGGGTTATAGCCTTTTTTTTTGTGCGTGTGGAAACCCCCTCGGGCCGTCACCCCACCAGGGTTTTCGGTGGGGCGGTGTGTCGGAATCGAACCGACTAAAACCACACGGTGTGCCGTACTGCGCCTTAAGTAGCAGGGATCCGGGAACTGCTTTATTACGACATCCGGAGAAGGGTTAGAGCCTACGGTAACCTCACTGACTCATCGTTTGCCACATATACCATAAAAAAAACAATGATGTGAAAGCGGCTTCAAAAGCTACAGGTGTCCAATATATTATGTTGACCTGCCATAGTACGGCAAGTCTCCACAATGACAGTTTAAATAATACTGGTCATTGAAACTTAATGCATTATGGTCGAAAATCGACTACAATGCGATCTCTAGTCATTATCCTCCGCGCCTTTTCTCAACTAAGTTGGGGTCAGCTTTCGGTCTAACTAGGATACGGCCGAACTTCGATATTTCACGTGAAGCCACTGCCATCAGACCTCCACAACCCAAGTACTAGGCGATATCGAAGTTCTATAGTTAGACCAGGTTGTCAGACTTTTTAGGGCTCCAACTACCCGTAACAAATGCCATAGATGTTTGTATGGCATATGGGACCGACGGTTTAACGTGCTCTCCGAAGCACGGAGCAGTCTCAATGTGTTAAGAATGGTCACCCATCCTAGACTGACCTGGCTAGTATTATTTAACTTTGTAATGTGCTAACCTAATCGGTTACCACTTAGCCACATGCTCCTTCACAAGGCGGGCAGAAAGCCCCTCTCTCTAGTATGAATAAAAAATAAAATATTTCCCTCAATCTATTGCCATGCCATGATGTAATTTTTCACACAACTATGAAGGTCATCTGTCTAGACAAATGATATACAACAACAAATTCCCATGGCAGGAATATTTTTTATAATTAAGTAATTATTTACGACTTACCATAATTTTTTTCACGTGGCAACATTTATGCTTTTACTAGCAACCCGCCCCGGCTTCGCACGGCTAGCAGAGACATCTTCAACAACTTTCAATCAATTTATACACCTAAACCTTAATTATGAATCACTCTGTCTATTAATGAAAACCGCATGAACATCTATTCAGTAGTTTTTCAGTTTATCAGCGAACAGACAGACAGACGCGGTGGAGGACTTTGTTTTAAGCGGTGGTGGCGTACTGGCTAAAGCTTCGGACTTGCGAACAAGTGGTAACAGATTCGAACCCCACACAGTGAAGTGAGAACTATCGAGCTCTTAACGCACAAAGCACTTAGCTTAGCTGGACGCGTTAACAAAAATACAAGCAAAGAGCTCGAACTTCCCGCCAACAGCCTGTTCAGCCCTGACCTGCTTGAATTATCGCTGTCATCCTTCAATTGGCTTCGCTTCTAAAACACTTTTCCCTTTTAATATTAACGAGCCTGTTAGCCTAGTGGTCAGAGATCCTGACTGCTGAGCTCTGGCTCATTCTCACCCAGGGAGCCGTGAGTCCGATTCCCACCCAGGACAAATAATTGTGTGATGAGCACGATCATTAAAATTTGTTCTGTGTCTGGGTGTAATTTATCTATAATATGTATGTATTTAGTAATATACTAGAGATCGCGTGGTGGTCGAATTTCGACCATGGTTTATTTCATTGGCCAATATTACTTGACCTGTCATTGTATAGACTTTTGTCCCATAACAGGTCAAAATATATACTGGACACTCATAGCTGTATGTACCCGTTTTTGCATTTTTTTTAACTTTGTAGCAAATATTGTTTAAAAATTTTAGCATTCGTCACTTCTTTTCTGTATAAACTATAAGTGTGCGAAATTTCACTCCTCCGTCCGCCCAATTTTCGTAAAAAGGGATCCAAAGTTGTCGCTTCACGTATCAATATATAGATACTAGCTGCCCCGACAGACTTCGTTCTGTCAAAAGTAATTGATTGACGTCAAATGTTTGACAGCTAGTTTTTGGGGACATGTGTTTAATTATTATTTACTCTGTGGTTTGTATAGGAAAAGAAAAGTGTTGTTTTTACTATTTCACGCCCCATTTTTACGTTTTTCTTTCCATAAGAACCTTCCTTGTGCCTTAACGAAAATAAGAAAAAAAAAATTACCGAATTAGTCGAGCCACCACGGTCCAGCCGTTCTCGAGTTTTAGCGAGACTAACGAACAGCAATTCATTTATATATATAGATATGTATATATTTAGTAATATATAAGTATGTTAATCAGCAGTCTGGTTACCATAGTACAGGCTCTGCCTAGTTTGGGATCAGACGGCCGTGTGTGAGATGTGTGAAATTATTATTATTAAGTTTGGTAGCTGGTAGGAGAAGGGGAAAAGGAAGGTAGAGGACTAGAGGGAAGGGTTAGGGCGAAAAGAAATGCAAGCATTGCTTCACTGTCGGTTTTCTGTGAGGCAGTGGTATCATTCCGGTCGAGCCAGCCCATACGTACCGAAGCATGGCTCTCCCACGAACAAAAAATTGCGCCATCTGTGAAAGCTTGGTGACAGACAGACAGACGGACATTGGATTCTTAGTAATAGGGTCCCGTTTTTATCCCTTGGGTACAGAACCCTAAAAATCAAGTTGCGGTCAGCATTTTTCGTTGCGTTAACACTTTTTTTCCGCCTAGTTCATTCCAAAAACAAAGCTTTAAGCCCTAGCTAGATATCCTCGAGTCCCTAGAATGCCTCGGCATCCTCCTCTTCGTAGGGTAGCCACCGGAGCTAGTTCCATTATTCCACGGCAGTGTGTTTAACAGCTGCAGTGGTCTGGCCATATTCAGAATTAAAAAAAAAAAAAAATTACTGACTCATTTAACAAGTTCCGGAATTCGTTTAGTTAGTTAAGCTTACGTGGTCTCCCATGGTAGAGAGCCATGCTTCGGCACGTATAGGCCGGCTCAATTCCGCTCGATACCACAGCCTCACAGAAAACCGGCAGTGAAGCAATGCTTGCATTGCATTTCGCCGCGTGAGTGAGGTTACCGGAGACCCTAACCCTTCCCTCTCCCCTATTCCCGTCCTTCCCCTCTCCCTCTTCCCACTCTTCCCCCTCCCCCTCTTCTCCTACTCCCGCCTTAAAGGGCGGCAACGCACTTGTGACTTTTGAGTTACAGGTGCCCATGGGCGGCGGTAGTCATTTACCATCAAGTGACCCGTCTGCTCGTTTGCCCCCTATACCATAAAAAATTGATTTGGTTTGATTTAAATTGATTTGATATAATTTGAATTAAATTAATTTGATTTGATAAAGTTTGAGTCGATTAATCTTGATTTAATTTAATTTTATATTATTACTAGTTGCAATGCCTTTTTCTTTTTTTTTATATACTTATTTTTGAGCCAGGAACCCTCAAGGGGCGTCCCCAGAACACCCTGCCAAAGTTTCATCACAATCTGATAAATGGTTTCGGAAAACATAGGGGACAAAAATTACAATCGTTGATTTTTATTTATCTAGATTAAATTCACTACTGTTGTGTTGTGCTGTGTTTTACACTAGACTAAAATACCTGTCATTGCAAATGAGTATAAATAATAAGTATTGCTGAGCAAATAAAGAAAAAAGAAACTTACATATACCGTTCTGGTGCCAACCCCCAAGTACTTGAACGTATTTCTGACACCTGAGCCAACTCGCTAAACTCTTAAAATTTATACGAAATCGTAGCATCGCATAAATTGAATAACCCTCAGATCTTGCAAGCGAAGCCTCAAGTCAAAATAAGGCAGATCCAAAATTTATACGAAATCGTAGCACCGCGTAGCACTATCGTAGAGGAACGTAGCAGTGCTACGGTGCTACAACTAAGCTAATTCCAGATTTAGTTTCAGTTTCTATAAACACTCCGATTGTCACTGAAATATACTTTTGACGACCTCTATGACGCCGGGGTAGTGCATTTGACTGGCGAGTTCGATTCCGTGCAAATATTTGTACGCATGGGTATGTCTATATGTGCTCAAAAAATAGCAACAACTAAACTGTGCTTAAATGCAGTTGTAAGCACAGTTGAGATACGGTGTGACATTTCGTTGTAGTCGTAAAACGCTAGAACTGTGCTTTAAAAATACAAAGAAGGCATGAAATGTCGTACTTTCGCTAAAGAATAATATTTTTAATGCTGGTATTACTTAAATATAGTAATAATTTGCGCGTCTGTCATTTACGTCGAACGATACGTCACATTGTCCTCACATATCATTTACGCTTATAAGCAATATAACCAGAAAATTATAAAAAGCAAATTGAAAAATAGTGTCCTTGGAGTTTCTTGCCTGTTCTACTCCACAGGATCTACGTATTGGAACAGGTAACTAGCTTCACGACTGACTTAGTCTGACTGACTACTACTCCTGACAATTCAAAAATACCTATAATTGGTTTAATTTAAATAAATGATTTCTCTTTGATTTGATTTGAGGCTCGGAGGCCGGCCGGCTAGCCAAATAAAATGTGAGAGCGCAACGAAAAATGCTGATTGGTTTTATTTTTACGCAAAAATTTAATTCAAAAATACCTATAATTGGTTTAATTCAAATAAATTGTGTTTGATTTTGACGAGGGAACTTGAATTACTTGATGAAATCTACTTTCATGTGAGCGAAGTCGCGAGTAAATGGACTTTGTTTCATAATTTCTCAAATTTATTTCTTCTTATGCCAACTTAAAATTGTGCTTTTAATTTTTTCTAAACATACTTTGAACGGATGAGTACCTGGACAATATATTCATGTCAGCCATCTTTGAAAAAATAACACTGGCCAATAGCGAGTTGGACTAGCGTATGAAAGGTGCCGCACGATCGTAGAAGATTTAATACAAAGCCAAAAAAACACGTTTCTATTTTGAAGTGATAACTTCTTATGGGAGGGTTAACCGCTTCGTTACGTAACGCGTTACGGCGCCAGTCTATCTGGCTTCCCTTTCTATCACGCGTACGGCAGCGGTAGGCAGGCTTCTCTTCTCTCACTCTAACCCACAGCGCTATCGTATTAGTTTAAGTTATCACGTCTGTCGGGCGTCCCGAGACGCACACGTATTTATTATTTCGTGTTATAGCAGCAACAGATATACACATTCTGTGAAATTTCAACTGTCTACCTATTACGGATCATGAGATACAGCCCGCTGACAGACATACGGGCGGGCGGACAACGGAGGCTTAGTAATAGGGTCCTAATGGTTCCCCTTCGGGTACGGAACCCTAAAAACATAATTACCTACATAATAAAAGTTCTACCTCCATTATCTTTCCCCAAATGCTTTCATTACAATCCGCAGATTAAAAATAAATTGTTACAAAAAATAATTAATTTCTTCATCACAAGGTTTTTGTGCTGTGTTTTTTTCGAATAACAGTATTTTTGTTGTTGGAAATGAAAGGAATTTTATTTTATTTTATGCTTGAATTATATTTGCAATCGATTGATTAGCATCGATATAGGTATAGAGACCTTTTTTTTTATGAGATAGGAGGCAAACGAATAGACGCGTCACCTGATGATAAGTCACTACCACCGCCCATAGGCACCTGCAACTCAAGAGTCTCAAGTGCGTTGCCGACCTTTAAGGTGGGAGTAGGGGAAGGGGAGGGAGAGAGGAGAGGGATAAAGAGGGGGAGAGCGAAGGGTTATAGCCTTTTTTTTTGTGCGTGTGGAAACCCCCTCGGGCCGTCACCCCACCAGGGTTTTCGGTGGGGCGGTGTGTCGGAATCGAACCGACTAAAACCACACGGTGTGCCGTACTGCGCCTTAAGTAGCAGGGATCCGGGAACTGCTTTATTACGACATCCGGAGAAGGGTTAGAGCCTACGGTAACCTCACTGACTCATCGTTTGCCACATATACCATAAAAAAAACAATGATGTGAAAGCGGCTTCAAAAGCTACAGGTGTCCAATATATTATGTTGACCTGCCATAGTACGGCAAGTCTCCACAATGACAGTTTAAATAATACTGGTCATTGAAACTTAATGCATTATGGTCGAAAATCGACTACAATGCGATCTCTAGTCATTATCCTCCGCGCCTTTTCTCAACTAAGTTGGGGTCAGCTTTCGGTCTAACTAGGATACGGCCGAACTTCGATATTTCACGTGAAGCCACTGCCATCAGACCTCCACAACCCAAGTACTAGGCGATATCGAAGTTCTATAGTTAGACCAGGTTGTCAGACTTTTTAGGGCTCCAACTACCCGTAACAAATGCCATAGATGTTTGTATGGCATATGGGACCGACGGTTTAACGTGCTCTCCGAAGCACGGAGCAGTCTCAATGTGTTAAGAATGGTCACCCATCCTAGACTGACCTGGCTAGTATTATTTAACTTTGTAATGTGCTAACCTAATCGGTTACCACTTAGCCACATGCTCCTTCACAAGGCGGGCAGAAAGCCCCTCTCTCTAGTATGAATAAAAAATAAAATATTTCCCTCAATCTATTGCCATGCCATGATGTAATTTTTCACACAACTATGAAGGTCATCTGTCTAGACAAATGATATACAACAACAAATTCCCATGGCAGGAATATTTTTTATAATTAAGTAATTATTTACGACTTACCATAATTTTTTTCACGTGGCAACATTTATGCTTTTACTAGCAACCCGCCCCGGCTTCGCACGGCTAGCAGAGACATCTTCAACAACTTTCAATCAATTTATACACCTAAACCTTAATTATGAATCACTCTGTCTATTAATGAAAACCGCATGAACATCTATTCAGTAGTTTTTCAGTTTATCAGCGAACAGACAGACAGACGCGGTGGAGGACTTTGTTTTAAGCGGTGGTGGCGTACTGGCTAAAGCTTCGGACTTGCGAACAAGTGGTAACAGATTCGAACCCCACACAGTGAAGTGAGAACTATCGAGCTCTTAACGCACAAAGCACTTAGCTTAGCTGGACGCGTTAACAAAAATACAAGCAAAGAGCTCGAACTTCCCGCCAACAGCCTGTTCAGCCCTGACCTGCTTGAATTATCGCTGTCATCCTTCAATTGGCTTCGCTTCTAAAACACTTTTCCCTTTTAATATTAACGAGCCTGTTAGCCTAGTGGTCAGAGATCCTGACTGCTGAGCTCTGGCTCATTCTCACCCAGGGAGCCGTGAGTCCGATTCCCACCCAGGACAAATAATTGTGTGATGAGCACGATCATTAAAATTTGTTCTGTGTCTGGGTGTAATTTATCTATAATATGTATGTATTTAGTAATATACTAGAGATCGCGTGGTGGTCGAATTTCGACCATGGTTTATTTCATTGGCCAATATTACTTGACCTGTCATTGTATAGACTTTTGTACCATGACAGGTCAAAATATATACTGGACACTCATAGCTGTATGTACCCGTTTTTGCATTTTTTTTAACTTTGTAGCAAATATTGTTTAAAAATTTTAGCATTCGTCACTTCTTCTCTGTATAAACTATAAGTGTGTGAAATTTCATACTCCTCCGTCCGCCCAATTTTCGTAAAAAGGGATCCAAAGTTGTCGCTTCACGTATCAATATATAGATACTAGCTGCCCCGACATACTTCGTTCTGTCAAAAGTAATTGATTGACGTCAAATGTTTGACAGCTAGTTTTTTGGGGACATGTGTTTAATTATTATTTACTCTGCGGTTTGTATAGGAAAAGAAAAGTGTTGTTTTTACTATTTCCCGCCCCATTTTTACGTTTTTCTTTCCATAAGAACCTTCCTTGTGCCTTAACAAAAATAAGAAAAAAAAAATTACCGAATTGGTCGATCCGTTCTCGACTTATGTGCTTAGCAACACATTTGGCGATTCATTTTTATTTATATAGATAAGTATGTCTATCAGCAGTCTGATTACCATAGTACAGCTTCTGTCTAGTTTGGGATCAGACGGCCGTGTATCAAATGTCTCAAGTTAATGTCCTCCCAATTTTCCCATTTTTAATTCCCAAAGTTGGTTGACGGTTAGAAAATTACAATTGGCAAAATATGGGGGTATATAGGTTTCTTTAATCAATCAATCAATTAGCCCATTCTAGTCCACTGCTGGATATAAGCCTCTCCCAATGTGCGCTATAGTCCTCCGCCTTCCGCATCCAGTCCCTCCCAGCTACCTTCCTCAGGTCGTCGGTCCATCTGGCTGGGGGGCGTCCTACCTTCCGTTTACCGATTCGCGGTATCCACTCTAAGATCCACTTGCTCCAACGGCCATCGGTCCTTCGGCATACGTGGCCAGCCCATTGCCACTTAAGCGTGCTTATTCTGCGAGCTATGTCGGTAACTTTAGTTCTAGGTTCTTTTAGGTTCTAGGTTTTTTTAGGTTTCTATAAGCAGAAGTGTATTCCCTCTGTTTATCCCTTAGGGGAAAATTGGCTTGAGTAAATGTATGTATGTGACCCTTGTTGATAGTATTCTTTCTTTAAAAAATCGTCCATCCCAAACCGGACTGTTTAATTTGGGGCTTCAAACGGGAAAAGTGTCCGGCTGAAAGTGGCAAATAACAGATAAAAATGTAGAATGGCGCTCGTAAACGCAAAGGACGATATAGACTTGGTAGTTGTAGACTTAGGATCGAAGTTGTTGACTATAGTAGGTTCGTAGTTGATGAAATAATCCATAATAATACTATAAATGCGAAAGTAACTCTGATTGTTGCTTTGGTACCTTTTCACCAATTAACGTCTGAACGGATCGTAATGAAATTTGGAATAAAAATTGCTTTTTTAACACTTTTAAAATTGTACGTCAGAAGTGAAAACATAACTTATATTATATATACAGACGCGAAGGGATGACGATGATGTTGATTGTCTGATGAATATCTAAGTACGAGTATATACTAGAGCTATATATAATACATAATCTTAAATCTTGAAACTCAATATTCTCTAGGTAACCTTCTGTAAGTGAAGATAAGATATCTTGCTCAAATTCCCTAACTAAAATTATCTAAACTTATATAAATACATGACGATAATATTCTGGTACATATAACACGTTGCTACCTAGACCCAAACTAAGTATAGATTGTACTGTGTGCTCTAGAACACGGATATATATATTTAGAAATGTATTTTTTTGTAAATACATACATATATACATTTGACCGGCCTGTTGATTTAGTGGTTAGTGATGCTGACCGCTGAGCTACTCGTGGGTTCGATTCCCACCCAGGACAACAGATTGTGTGATGAGCATGATCATTTGTTGTGTCTGTTGTAAATAAAATTGAACTGTCTGTTTGTAATGTCAAAATTTTACTTTAATTTTTTTAAGCTCATACAGTTATTTGCACGATACCTATGACTAAAAATATTTTTTTTGTTAATCTGTCGGTCTGTTTGTTCCTGCTAATCTCCGGAACGGGTGGACCGATTTCCTCAGGACTTTCACTGGCAGATAGCTGGTGTTATAAGGAGTAATCTAGGTTACTTATATTTGGCAGAAGAATTAGGGTTCCACCCAAAATATATAATTATGTACACGAGTGTGAAGCCGAGCGGAAACTGCTCATCTATTATATTATGTATGTATTTAGAAATATATAAGGATGTTTATCAGCAGGCTGGCTACCATAGTTTCTTCTCACAAGGCTCAACCATTTGGAAACGGGCGGTTATAGATCGAAACACGCAGATGTGATATTATGTTATCCAATTTTTTTCTTCAAGTTTTACTTTTGACAAAAGGAAACTATTGCTGCGGTGACTCTGTGTGTATTAATCTATATTTTCTAACCAGCTATGCCCGCGACTTCGTCCGTGTGTATAGTGAATAGTGTATTTATATCGAATCAACAGCCTAAAAAATAAGTTTCAAGTTAGCTCTAAATATGACGATACTTCCATACAACTTTTCATCCCGACCTTTCAACCCCTTATACCCCTTTTTTCGAATTAAAAAGTAGCCTATGTCCTTTCTCAGGCTCTAGACTATCTGTGTACCAAATTTAATTATAATCGGTTCAGTAGTTTTGGCGTGAAAGGCGTCGGACAGACAGACAGAGTTACTTTCGCAATTATAATATTAACCAACGAGTATAATAATTATTTATTAAATCGA
Organism: Euplagia quadripunctaria; assembly: GCA_963859945.1. Classification (NCBI taxonomy): domain Eukaryota; kingdom Metazoa; phylum Arthropoda; class Insecta; order Lepidoptera; family Erebidae; genus Euplagia; species Euplagia quadripunctaria. The sequence continues at coordinate 1,620,990 of OY982589.1, read as the reverse complement.
TGATTTCTAATAATTAATTGATGATCAATTTTATGAATTAAAGAAATTGAATTTGAATACAGGGTCTGCCTAGTTTGGGATCAGACGGCCGTGTGTGACGTGACGTGACGAATTGGACGGACGGAGGAGTATGAAATTTCGCACACTTATAGTTTATACAGAGAAGAAGTGACGAATGCTAAAATTTTTGAACAATATTTGCTACAAAGTTAAAAAAAATGCAAAAACGGGTACATACAGCTGTGAGTGTCCAGTATATATTTTGACCTGTCATGGTACAAAAGCCTATACAGTGACAGGCCAAGTAATATTGGCCAATAAAATAAACCATGGTCGAAATTACCAGCACGCGATTTCTAGTTATAATTAAAATATATATATATATAGAAACACTCAATGCAAATATTAATGTATACAAATATCAAGCAACAGTATTCAACTTTCTTTTCTAAGCTAATAAACGACAAGATGGCTATAATTTTGCGTCTATGTCTATATCCGCTATAATAGCGTCTTTGCTATGGCCATTTTAAGAGGAATATGTTCAAAATGCTTTTTTTTTTTATTATGACACATCAGAATGACCTCAAACCGCCTGATGGAAAGCTAGAGTGAGGTCCAAAGACTGAGGACCACCATTATAGATACGGATGATACTAAAATGGTGGTACTATAATAGATTAACCAATCAGTAACACCTCTAGGCATTTAAGCACCTATAGGCTATGGTGCCCGCTTGCCATCAGACAGAGCGCATGTCTCGTTACTGCAAAGGTTAAAAAAAACACGAAACAAAATCTATCTATTGGGTTATTGACATAGTGTAAAAAAAGATAGTGTCTGACAAACAACCTATAATTTTACCCTGCATAGGAATCGAATATTGTACTTTGAGAGATCTAACTTAATGATACTAAATACAAAAATATTGCAAATAAAGGTTTATTGCAATAAATGCAGTACCATAAATATTTGATCAAATTGCAATAAAATTTGCATTTCGAGTGTCTGTCTATATTACACCGGAACACGGAGGGTTTTAACTAAAAAATCGCATAAGTTACAGCACAACTATAATACAATTTTATAAGTGAAAAAGAAAATTACAAAAAATATGTTTGTAACGACTTAAAATTACGACATTTAAAAACTTACAAAAATCATTTATACTATAACAGCACAGAAGCAGCAAGCAAATAAAAAAAAACAATGGCAAAAATAAAACTACCTTTATAACAAAACACAAAAAAAAAACAAATAAATATGTAATCGCATTCATTTATTAAATACAAAATAAAAACGTACAAATAAATACAAAACAAAATTCAAAATTCGAATACTTTTCGAATGTCAAAAAAAAAACAAAAGCGCAAAACCAAGATGGCGTTTGCTTTGCTGAAATTGATAGTACTTGTTACCTTATTGCGCCCGGTGCATATAGAACAAAGGAATCTCCGCTAGCCTCAAAAGTCCAAGCGAAATTCCATTCCCTACACAATAAATTATTTTATGAAAACACTAGCCTCTATAAAATGTGATACCATTGCCTTTTTACACGCAATTTAAAAAAAAAGCCACAATTCCATCGCGCTCTTTTGTTAACCGCGGTATTTTAATCGCCTTATTTCAGGGTTAAACATCAAAAATATAATGATTTTATTATTTTTTATGAATATTTATACAATATTGATTTAAAATTAATTAATTTCAGTATTATTTTTGCATTTTTTTAGTATTTTTTGTTTCCAAGGCAACACGGTACCGTCTGTTAAGACTGCTCGCGAAACACTGGCCTGCAGAGCGAAAGCCTATATGCATTGATTGGGCGTAGCTCACGACTATACCGTTCTCTCTTTCCAACTAATGTATCTTTCCTTTCCTTCGCACTTGAAGGTTGCTCGTGCTAAAGCGAAATTTGGCTTCGACACACCATGTTTCTCAAAATGTTGGACAAATTAAATATTTTTTTAAGCCATCGCTCTACGGTGTTTGTCAAACTGTTTGAGATCTGTAAGATACGTAACTGAATTACTTCTAAATGTTATTAGATGTGTTAAGTAATGACTGATATTTATATTTGAATGAGTTTTTTTATTTTATTTTCATGTACTTAAATCTTTGAGGTGTACAACGTGTAATAGAAAGGAGACAGTATTTACATTAAAAAAAACAGTCAGTCGTAGGACAAGTGAAAACATAACTTCACAATGTATTTGCATATACATACACACACACACACTCATCTGTATATATATATATAATTAGGTTAAAAATAAAAAGTAAGTTCTAACATATCTAAATGCATACATACTGGAAGTTCTGCGCTCCTGGCCGCTTATAAATGTTTGAATTTCGAATGTTTTTTTTTTAATATAAGAAACTCGGCTCCGTCTTACGAATTTTCGATCAGTTAACGTGTCCTGACGCGAGTTTAACATTTTTTACCCATCCCAAAAAGTGCACAACGCCTCTAAAGAAGTTTTCACTTCAAAAATGTATTGAAAGAAGATTTAATCTAGCTGTTCAATTTAATCATTTTATATTATTTTTCTGATGGATTTGGACAATCTAAAATCCCTTATATTTGTGTCACGTTGATAAAGAAGTGACAACCAACTCAGACGACTTCAGTTCAATCCCTAGTCACTGTGCACTGATTTAGATATTCCTTGCTAAAATACATTGTACACCAACGACATAGTTATTGCTTAAAATAAATACAGAAACTTGATTTGTCCAATAGGCGGTGTTATAGCTGAGAACAATCTCTTACAGGCAACCTGTGGATGAACAAAATCGATAATAGACAAAGGATAATGGGTAGTCTTGGTGTTAGAGAAAAGTAAAGAAAAAATCATTTAGATGAGAGGAATTCTAACGTCATCATGTAAAACAACGTACATTATACCTATAAACATATACAGTACAAAATGTGAGATAATACATTTATCTCACATTTTGTCAGCTTACATAAAATTTTAGTATATTTATACTAATACAGTGAATAAATAAACATACATAATATACAGGACAAATAATTGGGTAATGAGCACGATAATTTGTTCTGTATCTAGGTGTAATTTATCTATAATATGTATGTATTTAGAAATATTTAAGTATGTTTATCAGCAGTCTGGTTACCATAGTACAGGTTCTGCCTAGTTTGGGATCAGACGCCCGTGTGTGAGCTGTGTGAAGTTATTATTATTAAACAAATATCATAAATAAATATATATATATATATATATACATACATATAAAATATAATTTAAATATATATTTAAGTATGTAGTTTTATTGAATTCAACTCAATGTAAAACAAAATACATCTTTGAAAAAAAGCTTTTTATATTTTGAACCCTTCTTGTTCCTTGTTGTAAGCGTTAACGATTTCATGTTATCTTCCTAAAAACGACACTCATCACTAAACTACAAAAGTGAATTATCAGAACTAGAGAAATAGAAAAAACCTGTTGTAAAGAGTTTTTTTTTTAATTTTGAGCCTAAATTGAGTATTATTATTATTATTAGTTGCTAGGAAAAGAAAAAAAAAATTATATCATTAACAAAGACAAAGGTTTTCTTTAAGTCAAAGAAATATTGGATGACAAAATTTTCTTTTGAACATTAAAAAAACCCACTTCAGGGTAGTGGAATAGCGAAGTACTAATCTATTTACTAAAACTTGTCATAAATAAGTCCTTTTTATATCTATACTATAATATTATAAAGCTAAAGAGTTTGTTTGGTTGAACGCGTTAATCTCAGGAATTACTGGTTCGAATTGAAAAATTCTTCTAACATTGGATAGCCCATTTATTGAGAAAGGCTAGGCTATATAACATTACGCTACAACCAATAGGAGTGGAACACCAATTAAAAATGATGCAAAAACGGGGAAAATTTAGAAACGCAAATGAAGTTGCGCGGGTCAGCTTGTGACCTCATAAAAATTACTTAATTTAATTTTTATTTTAATTTAAAATTATTAATTACTCAACTAAAATACAAACTGAATTGTTCAAATGCTTTTAAGTTTAACTTTCGTTTATTTCTTTCTTTCTTATGAAAGGCATCAGTTCTGATACCGATCATAAACTGGGGTTAAAAATAAAATTGAAAGGAAATCTTTGAGAATCATTGCCGTGTGCGTTTTCCGCGGAGAGTTCAACAGTGAAGTAAGCTTCAACGATATCGTGTACATTTTCCTTCAAAGATACATTTCTATTAATCGTTAATTAGACGTACAAATTAACGATTAATTAACTTGCTCTTGTCCGTGGCTTTGCTTGCGATAATATAGATGTTATCAAACAATATAGATAGAGGTGTCAGGGAAGCAAACGAGCAGACGGGTCACCTGATGGTAAATGACTACCGCCGCTCATAGGCACCTGCAACTCAAGAGTTACAAGTGCGTTGCCTTTAAGGTGGGAGTAGAGGAAGGGTGGACGAGGGGGAGAGGAGGGGAAAGGGTCTCCGGTAACCTCACTCATTTGGCGAAAAGCAATGCAAGCATTGCTTCACTGCCGGTTTTCTGTGAGGCCGTGATATCACTCCGGTCTGCCTCTCCCACGATGGCTAGATTTAGTTTATTAAAACTAAAAAAACCGGAATCTGATTCGCGTACCGAGGGTTCCGTAAGCAAACAATTTTGTATGTGGATAGTACGTCCATTTCAGGAATTAATTCTTCTTAGAGATTTCTGGCCATCTTTTCCGAAAGACAAACTTAACTTTGCAGTTCTAAAAATACTTTCCCATACATCGATGTACGACAAAGTCATTTTTCTAACCGCAAAATATAAGTTTGTAATCACAAAAACTATGTTTTTTTTAAATATGATATTGAAACAAATTAAGGACTTTCCAATTTTTTCTTTTACTTGTGCTGTCAGACCTTACTTCTTACTAAATTTAATGACTCTAAGTCAATCAGAAATATTCTATAGGTTTTGATTTACTTACGAAATATTCAAATTTGACCAAATCCAAGGCTAAAATGGCCATATCTTTTAGTTGCGTTGACTAAGAAACTTGATTTTTTTTTACAGATACAAGGTACTATACTCGTAAATATATTGTAATAATTTCAATTTGATGCGTCTACGAATTCTTGAGAAAAATAGTCTCGACAGACATAACGTACAACAGACATATAACAACAATTTAACGACTCTCGGATTTTTCCTTTACTTGTTCTGTGAGACCTTGATTCTTACCAAACTTCATGATTCTAGCTCAACGAGAAGTGCCCTATAGGTATTGATTTACCTGCGAAATGTTCAAATTTGGTTAAATGTTTTGCTTAAGCGGCCATATCTTTTGATTGCGTTGACTTAGAAGCTTGATTTTTTAACAGCTTCAAGTAACCTCAGACATAAGTATTTGGTATTAATTTCAACTTGATGCGTCTACGGAGAAAAAGGCAGACGGACAACAAAGTGATCCTATAACCAGTCCACATGATACACTCATAAGCACTTTACTTACATACAGATTATTAACTGTAATACTATAATAACTGGACACATCTCACACACGGCCATCTGATCCCAAACTAGGCAGAGCCTGTACTATAGTAACAAGACTGCTGATAAACATACTTATATATTTCTAAATTCATACATATTATAGATAAATTACACCCAGATACAGAACAAATGATCATGCTCATCACACAATTATTTGTCCTGGGTGGGAATCGAATCCACGACCTCTGGCTCAGCAGTCAGGGTCACTAACCACTAGACCAATAGGCCAGTCATTGTAATATAGTCATAAGTAGTGTAATATATATATATATATATATATATATAATTATTCATCACTACATGTTATAAAACAAAGTCCCCCGCCGCGTCTGTCTGTTCGCGATAAACTGAAAAACGACTGAACGGATTTTCATGCGGTTTTCACTAATAGACAGAGTGATTCATGAGGAAGGTTTAGATGTATAATTTGTACCCGTGCGAAGACGGGGCGGGTTGCTAGTTAGAATTATAAGTAGTACAACACAAGCGAACTACAATATTCCCTTTTGATGGCATTGCCTATTTCGGTTACAGTAGCTAAAACCACTTATTTGAAATTTATCTAATATATAAAATTCTCGTGTCGCGGTGTTCGTAGTTAAACTCCTACGAAACGGCTTGACCGATTCTCATGAAATTTTGTGTGCATATTGGGTAGGTCTGAGAATCGGACACCACTCCTAATTTTTTTTTTTTTAATTTTTAGATATTTTTTTTTATGATACAGCATTAGAAAATACATACAACCCTGAATTTTCAACCCTCTACGATCAACCCCTATTTTTTAATCGCGATTTTTATATTATTCTGTTCCATCCACAGATCTGCAATAGGGTTGCAAGATGGCAATCGAATACAATATTATAATTGTAGGTACTTTAATAGGTAATTTAATCGTGGGAGAGCCATGCTTCGGTACGAATGGGCCGGCTCCGGAGTGATACCACGGCCTCATAGAAAACCGGCAGTGAAGTAATGCTGTAGTGCTTTTCGCCGAGTGAGTGAGGTTACCAGAGCCCCTAACCCTTCTCTCCTCCCTCTCCCACTCTTCCACCCTTCCCCTACTCCTACCTTAAAGGCCGGCAACGCACTTGTGACTCTTGAGTTGCAGGTCCCCATGGGCGGTGGTAGTCATTTACCATCAGGTAGCCCGTCTCGTTTGCCCCATATGCCATGAAAAAAAAAAAAATACTGCCAAACTATTATTATCTGTAACATGGTACTAAGTTTTTCTGAGGAACGGAACCCTAAAAGAATTGCACTATCCACCTCCTGGCTCTATCATCAGATCAGCTCCAAGATGCCAAATTATAGTATTGTCATCCAAACTACATATACATACAAAGGACATTGCTCATTTCAGTATAAAAATCAGTTTCACACTTTTTTATGCTGCGTCAAATATGTATAAACTGCATTATTAAGCCTGCACTGAGTATTATCTGAAATATAAACGTATATTGTAACATAACTTGGGGTTATTGAGAAATTAAATGCCAATAGTAGGTTAAAAAATAATAACGATAAGTACGATAACAACAACGAGAGAATATTGTGACACTGACATTAAGAGTTTTTTTTAATAATGTTTGTGGCATCAGGTTTTTTGACAGGGATACCATGTATAAATTAAGGCAAAACTAACACTGAAGTATACATTCACTACATAAACTACGACAACTTAAACGAAATAATAAGATTACTAAACTGCAATATATTTTAATGTGACATCACGAATTATTATCACGTATATTATTATTTAACCATTTTATTTTAAAACGATGTTTAATTGAATTCAACCATTAATGGTTTATTTTATATAATGGCAACATTTCACTTAAAATGGAAACGGTCATTGATTCAAGTTTTAGTCCTTGTAAGATTTAATTTCAAACTCCAAGTTCTATAGAAGAGATTTAGGGTCGAAAAGTCACATTAAAATCAATATTTTTATAACATTTAAAATAATGACGCGAACGTCTAAAAGTGAAACCATGAATGGGCATTCTCCTTTACTTCCAACACTAGTTTACGTAGTTATAAGTGAAGCTGATAGAAGCTGATATCCGTGTTCTAGAGCACACAGTACAAGCTATGCTTATTTTGGGCCTAGTTTGCGATGTATTATACGTACCAGAATATTATTATTAAAGGTAGGAAATAGTTCTAGTCGTATCTCTTTTTAACAAAGCTTTGATCTAGATTCACTGTCTCCCTCGCTCACGGTACTTGTCAAGGATATCCAGAATATTTGTGTATGTCGAAACTCAGGTAAACTGCGTAGATGGCAATGTATTTAATATCGCGGGGAGACGTTGCGAAGACGAGTACGGTCAGCAAAAAAAAAACGGTAGTATAATGGCTAAGGCGTCGGACTTGCGATCGAGTGGTTGCGGGTTCGAACCCCACCCAGTGCACTACCGACGTGAACCCACTCCTAACACAAGCATTTAGCTGAGCTGGAGGGGTTAATAAGAATACTAGTAATGTGTGACCCACGTTGCTAGTAGCCTTTTTTTATTAAAAAACAAAAGTGAAAACATAACTTACATAATACCTACGTATACAAACATGCATCTGTTTATATGTATGTATTTGAGCGTGACGGTCAGGTGAGTTCAGTGCTTTTTAACCCCCGACGCAAAAACGACGGGATGTTATAAGTTTGACGTCGATATCTGTATGTGTGTCTGTCTGTGGCATCGCAGCTCTCAAACGGATGGACCGATTCCGATGCGGGTTTTTTCATTTGAAAGCCAGTTTCCTTGCGGTAGTTTTTAGCTATGTTCGGTTAATATCGGTCCAGTATTGTAAGAGTATCAGCTCTTTTCCAAAATGATTTAAAGCATTTTGTGATCGTTGAAAGGATTTTCGAGTCGGGGGTGTTTTAAATTTTAAATTTATTTCCTATACCAAAAGTGCCCAACGTGCCTAAAGAAGTTTTCACTTCGTCGTCGTCGCTCAGATACATATATCTTACTAATATTATAAAAGTGAAAGTTTGTGAGGATGTATGGATGTTTGTTACTCATTCACGCCAAAACTACTGATCGGATTGCGATGAAACTTGGTATGTAAATAGCTGGAGACCTGGATTAACATATAAGCTACTTTTTATCCCGATATTCCCACGGAATCGGAAGTTACGTGGGTGAAACCGCAGGGCGCTGCTAATATTCATATATGATAGATGTGTATGTGTTTTCAGTCAGTCCTATTTTTTATTATTCTAATAAACTTTTCGTTTATTATTATTTAGGCTTTAAATACTTTGTGAGTAAGCGAAGCGCATTCATAGTAAGAACTTCGCTGAACTCTTGTCTTTAAATCTTTTAGTTTTCCTTTCAGATAGTTTGATGAAAGTAGTCGAGTGTTGCATCGTTTGTAACACAACAAGTTGTACAGATTTAATTTACTCTCAAATTTTATTGCTTCTGAGAAGGTATCGTTTAAAAAAATAAGAAAAGATGGTAATTTGTTACTTTGGCTGTGTCGTCGTATTTTAGCTTATAAGAGAAAATGCAAAAAATTTAGCCGAAGCTGTAATTTTTCTATTTAAAAAAAAAATGTCTAAATATTCAGTAAGGAAGAATGCTAACCGAAAAAAAACAATTAAAAAAAAAAGGTGTGTGTCAGCTCCGACCCACGACTGAAGTTTACAATTTACTGTAGGTTCACAGTATATATTCTATATATATATACATACATATATATTTTTTACATAAAGGTATATACACATATCTACTTACATGCGTCGAGGATAAGGAGTAAACTCCAATTAAGCACAACAAAGCGTTAAAGCGTTACGCTGCCCTCCGATCACTAAATTTTATTCTTCATATTTTTTTCATACCGGGCGCCTTATATGAAAATCGATTCTTAAGGAGTCAACTCCAAAAAAATAGTTGTACATTTATATTACATCGTTGACATCGAGAAGTGTTCAATAAGGTATACAGCGTGATTTTGTTTCAAACATCATCATCAATACAATAATAATAACTTGACACATCTCACACGCGGCCGTCTGATCCCAAACTAGGCAGAGCCTGTACTATGGGCACCAGACTGCTGATAAACATACTTATATATCACTAAATACACACATATTATAGATAAATTACACCCAGACACAAAACACATAATCGTACTCATCACACAATTAATTGTCCTGGATGGAAATTGAACCTACGACCTGTGGCTCAACAGTCAGGATCACTAACCACTATACCAACAGGCCAATTAGATTATGAATTTAAATTATTAAAAGAAACCATTTTATTAGCGTTAACCGTAAACTGTCATTAATTCAAACTTGATACCTTAACTCATTCTTCAGAAAAAAGGACAACAGACAGACAAAAGGACGGACATCAAAACCCATCTGAAACAAAAGGGTTCCGTTTTTAGGGTTCCGTACCTCGAAAGGAAAAAACGGAATCTTTATAGGATCACGTTGTTGTCCGTCCGTCCGAACGTCTGTCTGTCTGTCAAGACCCTTTTTCTCAGGACCGCGTGGAGGTATCAAGCTGGAATTTATATCAAATACTCAAGTCTACTGTCCCTTAGAGCTGTGAAAAAATCAAACTTTTAAGCCAACGCAATCATTTTTTTTTTTTTTTGTTTTAAAAAGACAACTAGGAATTAGGAATTAATCCCGCATTAGGAATTACACAAACATATAAATAACGGACACAAAGAACACCCAGACTCAGGTGGGAATCGAACCCACGACCTATAAGCATAGCGGTCAGGGTCACTAACCACTAGACCAACAGGCCAGTCAAATATAATCAAAAGATACAGCCGTTTACGCCGCAAATTTTCGACACTCGCAAGGGAATCAAAACCTACAAGGTACTTCCCGTGAACTCAGAATCTTGAAATTTGGTACGAAGCAACGTCTAATAACACAGATAAAGGAAAAATTGCGAAAACCGTAAATTTTTAGTGACATCATATAATAAAAATATTTTACGGAACCCTCGGTGCGCGAGTCCGACTCGCACTTGGCCGGTTTTCTCCCTTTGAGAACTATAAAAACTGCAGCTTTTCTTGCGTTTTACACTTTAATTGGCTGGCGCTAGAAAAACCGTATTTCCAACAAACTCCAGATCACAAATATTGAAAGAGAGAATGCCTTATAAAATCCGGTATCCAATTAGCGCGAACCAAATACAGCTAGTGAAGTAAATAGTTTTTTTAATAGTATTTTTGAAGTGAAATCTTCTTTAGCGGCGTTGTGCACTTTTGGGATGGGTAAGAAATGTTAAACTCGCGTCAGGACACGTGACCTGATCGAAAATTTGTAAGACGGACCCGAGTTTTTTATATTAAAAAAAATACAACATTCGAAATTCAAACATTTATGAGCGGCCATTTAGATATGTTATTACCTACTTTTTATTTTTAACCTAATTATATATATACAGATGTGTGTGTGTATGTATATGCAAATACATTGTGAAGTTATATTTTCACTTCTGATGTGCAGTCCTACGACTGACTGTTGTTTTGGTTAAACTTCCTTATATAACTTCTATTTAAAACAACGATGTTGTAGTTTTTAGGGTTCCCTTCCTCAAAAGGAAAAAAAGGAACTCTTATAGGATCACTTTGTTGTCCGTCTGCCTGCCTCTCTGTCTGTCAAGACCTTTTTCTCAGGAACCCGTGGACGCATCAAGTTGAAATTAATACCACATACATAAGTCTGCAGTCCCTTGAAGCTGTAAAAAACTCAAGCTTCTAATTCAACGCAGTCATAAGATATAGTCATTTTTACTTTTTCGTTTTTTTCACTTGGCCGGTTTTATAATTTCATTCACATTTTTTTTGTGAAATATTTTAGTGTGTTTTTGCTGACGGTACCAATGTATTATAAATCCTTATTATTTCTTTTATTATGAGTATTGCGAGTTCAAGGGTCGCGTAGACCTAACTTATTATACTATACATGTGGCAAAATATATTATATGTATTTATGAATTTTGGTAGTTGTTGAATAATAGTTTTGTTCTATGATATTATTTGGTATATTTTTTGTTATCTAAATATACTAATATGATAAAGGTGAAGAGATTGTTTGTTCGTTTAAACGCGCTAATCTCTTAAACTACGTACCAGTTGGATTTGAATAAATAATAATTATATTAATAAGTGAAGAGAATTCTTTGTGCCTCTTTTTAAGATAATTTCGCGAACGTAGTAACGTGAATTTTGGAATATTTACAGTTTATATATAGAAGAAGTGCAGAAAGCTAACATTTTTAAACAATATGTCTTATAACTTTAGTTTCATCATCATACGACAATTAGAAGTAGGTTATAATTAATAATAATAATAATATCTTGACACATCTCACACACGGCCGTCTAATCCCAAACTAGGCAGAGCCTGTACTGTGGTAACCAGACTACTGATAAACATACTTATAAATTTCTAAATACATATCACTACAAATTATAAAACATAGTTCCCCGCCGCGTCTGTCTGTCTGTCTGTTCGCGATAAACTGAAAAACTACTGAACAGTTTTTTTATGCGGTTTTCACTAATAGACAGAGTGATTCATAAGGAAGGTTTAGGTGCATAATTTGTACCCGTGCAAAGCCGGGGCAGGTTGCTAGTTAATAATAATAATAATATTCGGCAATCATTGTGCCGATAGTCATATCAGCCCATGGGTTGATTGCAAAGAGCCTCGATCAACACCTTCAGAGGCTCACGTTAGGCAGCTGGATTAAGGGCCTGATGCAGAAGGCAGTCATGCTTGACACGGCACGCATAGTGAGGAGGTTTCTATCTCTGGAACCCTAACCACCGGTAGCTTGGTCCCTGTACTCGATACCGGTGGGACACTATTTTTTATATTTTTAAATATATATATTTTTTTTATAATAATGTATTTAAAAATGTAATTTATATGTTTTATAGATGTTAATAAAGAGAATAATAATATCTTGACACATCTCACACACGGCCGCCTGATCCCAAACTAGGCAGAGCCTGTACTATAGTAACCAGACTGCTGATAAACATACTTATATATTTCTAAAAACATACATATTATAGAAAAAATACACTCAGACAAATGGTCATGATCATCACACAATTATTTGTCCTGGGTGGGAATCGAACCCACGACCTCTGGCTTAGCAGTCAGGGTCACTAACCACTAGACCAACAGGCCAGTCAATTGACTATCAAGATTTATTTAATTTTTTACAAATGTAGCTAATTAAAACGTGTGAAATAATTACCATAACTATATTAATACGTGAAGCGAAAACTTTGGATCCCTTTTTAGTAAAATTATGCGAATGGAGGAGTATGAAATTTCGCACACTTATAGTTTATACAGAGAAGAAGTGACGAATGCTAAAATTTTTGAACAATATTTGCTACAAAGTTAAAAAAACTGCAAAAACGGGTACATACAGCTATGAGTGTCCAGTATATATTTTAACCTGTCATGGTACAAAAGTCTATACAATGACAGGTCAAGTAATATTGGCCAATGAAATAAACCATGGTCGAAATTCGACCACCACGCGATCTCTAGTTACCATAACTACTACACAATCTTCTCTTCTGAAGAACCGTTTTTAAGTTGGAGTGAACAACCCTCAAGGAAACTGTTTCGTTTGAGGAACAAGCGACGGAGTCTCTCTCTTAAAAAGTTATTTAAACACGCCCGCGAGTTTTATTCAAGAAAAAACCGGCCAAATGCGAGTCGGACTCGCGCATGAAGGGTTCCGAACCATCGTTTTATTTTTTATATTATAGGGAGTGAACGAGCAGATGGGTCACCTGATGGTAAGTGACTACCGTCGCCCATGGACACCTGCAACTCAAGAGTCACAAGTGCGTTGCCGGCCTTTGAGATAGGGGTACAAGATTTAATACTATAAACCAAAAAAATACGTCTCTAGTAGGGGAGCCCCCTTTAATCTTTAATTTATTTTTATTATTTGTTGTTATAGCGGCAACAGATATACACATTCTGTAAAAATTTCAACTGTCTACCTATTACGGATCATGAGATACAGCCTGGTGACAGACGACAGGACGGACGGACAACGGAGTCTTAGTAATAGGGTTCCGTTTTTACCCTTTGGGTACGGAATCCCTAAAAATTGGTCTTAGACTTGTATGCCTTACTCCCAACTTATAAATGCGAATATGAGTTTGTTTTTTAGGGTTCCGTACCTCGAAAGGAAAAAATGGAACCTTTATAGGATCACTTTGTTGTCCGTCCGTCCGTCCATCTGTCTGTCAGTCAAGACCCTTTTTCTCAGGAACGCGTAAAAGTATCAAACTGGAATTAATATCAAATGCTGAGGTCTACTGTCCCTTGGAGCTGTGAAAAAATCAAACTTCTAAGTCAACGCAATCAAAAGATACAGCCGTTTATGCCGCAAATTTCCGCAAATTTTCGACACTTGCAAGGGAATCAAAACCTACAGGGTACTTCCCGTGAACTCAGAATCTTGAAATTTGTTACGAAGCAACGTCTTATAGCACAGATAAAGGAAAAATTGCGAAAACTGTAAATTTTTAGTTACATCATATAATAAAAATATTTTACGGAACCCTCGGTGCGCGAGTCTGATTCGCACTTGGCCGGCTTTTTTTGACGTGGAACTTCTTTAGAATCGTTGTAATTTGAAGAGATCTCAATGTGTTAAGAAATGGTCACCCATCTTAAAACTGACCTGGCTGGTATTACTACTCGGTTACAAGTTAATTAAAATATTAGTAGTTATTAAACAAAATTGCTTTTAAATCTTAAATATCTAATAAATTTTATTTTACAAAAAATATATACCTATGTTAAATGTTCCCATGAAATATTTATTTAATTTAGATCAAAGTTTCTTTTTACGAGAAAAAAATATCTCTTTTTAAAAATTAAAAAGCTAACCCTCGAGGTTTCTAATCCAGATACTTCTTTTGATCTCATTCGTTTGTCAGATACAGCAAAATTAAATATGTTAACAGACATGGCAGTGGCAAAGCAAAGTTCGGATGAAATTGGCCTTTAAATTAAATTTAAATTTCGTCAATTAATTCAGGTATTCCGTATGACGGTGCTTTTTATGATGAAAGATTCTATAACTACCTTTTCTATGCCTCAACCAAATTTTCATAGTGATTGGCTATTGGTTTTGTGCCAGTTGTCGAGTTTTCCAAAAATTTCTTCACAGGAGGTCTATGATCCCTAGACCCCAAAACAACCGCCACTTAAAAAGTTTATATATATATATATGTATGTATGTATGTATGTACCTCAATTTTACCGGCACGATAGAGGTTGCAATTAGGCACCGATTGCTTTCAAACTTGGACAAGAAATCAACAGGGCAAAAATAAAAGTTAAGTTCGTGAATATCGGGGATATTCACCCAAAGGGGCTTGGGGCAGATTTTCAAAAAAAATAAAATTTACACGAAATCGCCCTCTGCGGGCCTGCTGCGGGCCCGTTCATTAGACGCTCATGGAAACGTCAATCATTACCAAAAGTCATGATTGACGGATGTTCGTTATATATATATTATTTTATTATGGAGTCTATCCCGCGCAAGAATCAGCGCAGGAATTCCGCCAATGTCAAGTCGATGTTCGTTGGTATTGATGAAATAATATCGACATTAAAATGTCATAATGCAACCATCAATCACTGTATTAGACGGTAGGTTATTCGTCAACCACCGTTTTGATTGTGGCAAAACTGACAGTAAAACTTACCGTGTAATGACGCCTATGACCTTAACACGCCTGATTAATAAGCTAGATTGACAAATAATAGTTAAATGGTAGTCCTTATTTTGACAGTGTCGAGAGATGCTTTTTCACGCCCCGCTTAAAGAAAACACGGGTTGTAGTCATTTACCATCAGGTGACCCGTCTGCTCGTTTGCCCCCTATACCATAAAAAAAAAATTGCTATTTTTCAGGGTGGCCATTTTTAAGTTTTGACGTTATATGTATATGTTGAGATTTCAAGTAACGAATATTTTTTTTGGTGACCGAGTATATGTTGATATAAGAAAATATCAATGTTCATTCAGAAAATCATGTGGATCGTTAATTTGACATGAGGTTTTGTCAAGTTAGACACGTTAAAATGCGAAATGTCAACGTGTTTCCAAAGTCGATTTCTCCAAAATTTATGTATTTATGAAACTGTAAATTTTTTCATATGAATTCCGCCAGTATTACGCCAATAAAAAAAAACATGCAAGTCGACAAATGTCAATGTGTTCACGCCAGCCACGGATATATAATATGGGTAGGCCAACTAAACGCTCTGCTCCAATGAGACAGCGAGGTTTCGGAGTCAAAGAAAACATACACAATTTTTAAACTTTTGTTAATTTTTCAGAGACCGTTCGACCGATTGCCATAAAATTGAAATGAGACCACCTGGGAAGTATAATTCCTTCCCTTTGAAACAATAATTCTTTCAAAAAAAAACCGACTTAAACAAAAAAACTATTCCATAAAAGACTTATATATGGTTTTCTCATGGACGCCATTGTCAGAACTGGACCAAATTGAAATGGGACCACACGGGAAGCACCAGCTTTCAATTTAAAAAAAAACATCAAAATCGGTTCACCCAGTCGAAAGTTCTGAGGTAACAAACATAAAAAAAAAATCATACAGTCGAATTGAGAACCTCCTCCTTTTTTGAAGTCGGTTAATGAGTTGTCTTGAAATGTAACCTAACAAACACACTTTAGCGTAACTAATATTTTTTTTTTCAATGGGTTTATAATGATGCTGGATACACATCACACACCGAGCAAAGTGGTTATGTCGGAATCGAACCGACTAAATCCACTCTCTGTACCTCTTGAATGGCTGGTGGATCAGGAATAAATTATGAAGGAACTCCCTGATCCAACTACAGATTGTTGACTACCTGAGCAATGTCCCCATTCAATTTAAGATGGCGTGTCTTGGGACAACAGACGATTGAATGTGATATGATATCTGTATTCATAATTAAATACGTGAGGTGAATTCTAGTACGCATTTTTAAGAAAATTTGGTTGCTTAAATTTTTTTTTATGGTAAATAAGACAAATGAACAGACGGGTCACCTGATGGTAAACGACAACCACCGCCCATGGGCACCTGCAACTCAAGAGTCACAAGTGCGTTGCCGGTCTTTAAGCTAGTAGGGGAATGGGGGAATAAGGGGCGAGGAAGGGAGAGAGGAAGAGGGTAATGTTAGGGCCTCCGGTAACCTCATACACTCGGCGAAAAGCGATGCAAGCATTGCTTCGTGGTATTACTCCGGTCGAGCCAGCCCATACGTGCCGAAGCATGGCTCTCCCACATTAAAAAAGTTTATATAATAACTATCGGTCCTCGCAGTTTCATCTGCATTTATGGTCGCTGCTCCGCTCCTATTAGTCGTAGATTAATGTTATATAGCATATAGCCTTCCTCAAAAAATGGGCTATCCAACACAAAAAGAATTTTTCAATGCGAACCAGTAGTTCATGAGAATCAAACAAACAAACAAACTCTTCAGCTCTTCAGCTTAATATCTATATATATTAATACGTGAAGCGAAAACTTTGGATCCCTTTTTACGAAAATTGGGCGGACGGAGGAGTATGAAATTTCGCACACTTATAGTTTATACAGAGAAGAAGTGACGAATGCTAAAATTTTTGAACAATATTTGCTACAAAGTTAAAAAAAATGCAAAAACGGGTACATACAGCTATGAGTATCCACTATATATTTTTTTTACCTGTCATGGTACAAAAGTCTACACAATGACAGGTCAAGTAATATTGGCCAATGAAATAAACCATGGTCGAAATTCGACCACCACGCGATCTGTAGTTAGTATAGATATAGAAGTAGCAGAAAGCTACAATTTTTGAACGATATGTGTAACAAATATAAGAGAAAAATTACGTAAAATCGGCTAAATAATATCAATTATAACTTGACACATCTCACACTCGGCCGTTTGATCCCAAACAAGGCAGAGCGTGTACTATGGTAACCAGACTGCTGATAGATATACTTGAAGGTATAAAAAACCATTGTTGAAGTGACAACTCCTTTAGCAGCGTTGTGCACTTTTTGGGATGGATAAAAAATGCTAAACTTGCGCCAGAACACGTGACCTGATCGAAAATTCGGAAGACGGAGCCGAGTTTCTTATATTTAAAAAAAATATTGTTACGCCATCTGTGGATTCTGCGCGATACTACTGTAGTTTGATATATACTTATGTATTATATGGTATAGATCCACTAGAGGGCGCTAATCTAAACATTGAGCTTTGTCAGTTAAAAAATGTGTTTTCACTTCTGACGTGCAGTTCTTCAACAAAACCAACATTTTTAACAAATTTTAAATATTTTGAAGGGTGCTTTCCATTGTACTAGAATAATAAAATTTAGTAAGAAGCAAGGCCTCACAGCACAAGGAAAGGAAAAAATAAGCACAATTATTCAAATACTAGCAGCGCCCCGCGAACATCGGGATAAAAAGTAGCCTATATGTTAATTCAGGCCTCCAGCTATCTACATACCAAGTTTCATAGTAATCAGTTCAGTAGTTTTGCCGTGAAAGAGTAACAAACATCCATACATACATACATCCTCACAAACTTTCACGTTTATAATATTAATTGGATTTGTACTATGCGCTCAATTTCGCATTACAGTCGTCTGCTGCATCAAAAACTTTAAGCATATACATATCTAAAAGTGCACAACCGGGCCTTGAACCGGATCACTTTTCTATAATGTTAAATCGAGAGATTATGAGAGCTTTCTCACACACACAAAAACTTCCAACATAACCAAAATCTAGCAAAAAAGATCATTAAATTGACATTATTCTAAGATTTCCTTGTTCCACTGTTAATGTTCAATCACTATTGGTAAGACTGACTTAACAAATACTATTTTTCTTAGGCCTACAAGTTATATATGGTCCTAAGTTAGGGTCGGCTTTCAGTCTAACTACGATACAGCCGAACTTCGCTATTTTACGTGAAGCAACTGCCATCAGACCTCCACAGCCCAAGTACTAGGCGATATCGAAGTTCTGTAGTTAGACCAGGCTGTCGGAGGTTTTTGTAGGGCTCCAGCTACCCGTAACGAATGCCGTGTTCTTATTTTTAAGCGTAAATTAGGTATTCTGTGAAAAATGCTACTATAGGCTAACAATTTTTTTTGTAGGTAAGTTTTAGACATTGTAATTATTAGAGATGCGCCGAATAGTGGTTTCACCGAATAACCGAATACCGAATATTATTCGGTTTAACCTTTACCGAACCGGATATTCGGCCGAATTATTCGGTTTACCATTACATTGTTTTGCCGCGTATAAATGTTGATTTAAGGTTTAAAATAAATGTTGACTAAACTAACTATAGGTTTAGAAATAAATATATTTTCTTTGACTTATAATATAACATAAATCTTACATAAGAAGTCTTGTCTTTTAGTCCTACACCTTGGCTATATGAGCCAAGGAAATAGAAAAGCTTGAACCGAATATATTCGGCAATAAAACCGAATAATTCGGCCGAATACAAATAGTGGAAAAGACGCCGAATACGCCGAATACCGAATACCAAACGAATATTCGGCGCATCTCTAGTAATTATATTCTCATTCTCAGACCATTGCTTATTTGATTTTAATTTTAACAATTCTATTAACATTTGACTTTAATAATTATTTGCTTTATTTTTTATTTTGACTTGAATTATTATGGTATTTTTGAAGTGACACTTTTTTAGAATCGTTGTGATTTGAAAGTCAATGAAACGAAAAAGCGTCATGATAAAGTAACAAACATATTCTTAAATATGATTTAGCCTGCGAGAGAATGAGATAGAATACAAGTATCAGTGTTACCTTTGTCTTTGCGCCAGCGTACTACCAAGCCTTCAGAAAATATCTCAATGTCAATGTGGTGTAATTTTTGTGCATTTGCGTATTAAAAATTTGTTGGTTAATTAATTAATGTTAATTATTTAACATATCTCTGTTAATTTGCGCAATAACTTTTATATAAATTATCTAAAATTAAATTTGTTAACATTAGTAAATTATTTGTAATGTTTTTAAATTTTATTTCTCATTCTCTCGTAGGCTACTTTTCTGAAGTTTCACTTCTGCCGTGTGTGAATTGCACACACACACATTTTTTTTGTTAAATTGTAATTTATAATATTTTTTAAATATTTGTACGCGTAATTGGCAGATCATAGATGACATAAAAATGTAATAATATTTGACCCCCAAAAAAAATGTCAGTCCTAGGACTAAACGTCTGAAGTGAAAAGATAACTTACATATACATATTACCTACATATACACATACAAAAACATCTGTATAAATGTATCTGAAGGTGACGGACACGCGAGTTCGGTGCTTTTTTCCCAAACCAAAAGTGCCCAACGTGCACTTGAAAAAATCCGGGCCCGCAGCAGGCCCGCAAAGGTACCTTTCGTGTTTTTTTAATTTTTTTGAAAATCTGCCCCCTAGTCCCTCCCTTTGGGGGAATATCCCCCATTCACGAACTTAACCTTCATTTTTACCCTGTTGATTTTTCGTCCAAGTTTGAAAGCAATCGGTGCCTAATTTCAACCTCTATCTTGCCGGTAAAATTGAGGTATATATACATACATATATATATATATATAAACTTTTTAACTGGCGGTTGTTTTGGGGTCTAGGGATCATAACCAGGCCTCCTGTGAAGAAATTTTTGGAAAACTCGACAACTGGTACAAAACCAATAGGTAGACTTTCTTCGAAACCTACCTAAAAACTATATTTCTTATTATCTTGCCTGTTTAGAAAAGGTCATGAACAATGTGTCAAATCCTTGAATTGAAGGAAATCACGAACAAAACGACAAAGCCATTATGTAATAGTGATAATTATGATAGCCTCGTTTATACCTTTGCCCACGAAGCCCAACTCCAAAGCTTAAAGCCGAGTAACTTCGATATTCATGAATTTTATACTACTGGCGCCCCTGTGTGAGTTTGTTGTATGGTTTAAGTTATAAGATGTAGCGTTATAGTCAAAATTGTTGTGTGGTCTAAGTTTATTTCAAAATACAAGTCACTCAGACAAAAAACTGTGTGGTGTCGTGGGACACCAGATAGAACAAAGTTCCTTATTATAAAAATATTAATTTCAAGTTCTATTCGAGGTATAAAGAAAATAATTATTCAGGTATACATTTTTTATTATGATTTTTTATCGATAAAAATCAAAAAAACTACTTTACAAAATTATCTTAACACATTTATTTTATTTACAATGATTTATAAAAATATATAATAATAATAATAACAGTCATCACGTAGACTATACATTAGACACTGTATAGCCATCATACATAGATTTTATATAAAAATCTTACGTTACGGACGTTTTTTGCCGGCTAGGGTACCCCTCCGCAACGCCCCATAAGGACCTTTGTTCCAAAAACAATCTCCTGCAACTCTGTTCCACCAAAAACTACAAATTATTTCTTTTATTTCTTTTCCTCTTTGTCCATCCAAAGGTTGCTTGTAATAAATTACTTTTAGAGATAAAGCCGTCAATTGTCCATATTGTTTCTGCGATTTCTTTGTTATTTAATTGTATTTAGTGTACAATATAGTTTAATTCTATTCTGTTTTTATTCTCGGCGGTAATTCATTAAATTATAATTGACCAACAACCCGCCCCGGCTTCGCACGGGTACAAATTATACACCTAAACCTTCCTCATGAATCCCTCTGTCTATTAGTGAAAACCGCATGAAAATCCGTTCAGTAGTTTTTCAGTTTATCGCGAACTTTGTTTTATAATATGTAGTGATAACTAACTGCGCCCTACGGTTTCACCTTCATAAGTCCCGATGCCGTAAGAATATCGGGATAAAAAGTAACCTATGTGTTAATACAGGTGTCCAGCTATTTACATACCAAGTTTCATCGCAATCGGTTCAGTAGTTTTTGCGTGAAAGAGCAACAAACCTCAATTTTCACGTTTTACGTTTATTATACTAGCAGCGCCCCGCGGTTTCACCCGCGTAAGTCCCGATCCCGTGGGAATATCGGGATAAGAAGTATAGTATAAGCCTATGCGTTAATCCAGGTCTCCAGCTACACTACCTATATACCAAGTTTCATAGCAATCGGTTCAGTGGTTTTTGCGTGAAAGAGTAACAAACATCCATATATCCATATAGCGTGGCTATGCTTCGGCACGTATGGGCCGGCTCGACCGGAGTGATACCACGGCCTCACAGAAAACCGGCAGTGAAGTAATTCCTGCATTGCTTTTCGCCGAGTGAATGAGTTTGCCGGAGGCCTCAATCCTTTCCTCCCACTTCCCCTTCCCCTCTTCCACACTTTCCCTACTCCCACCTTAAAGGGCGGCAATGCACTTGTGACTCTTGAGTTGCAGATGCCCATGGGCGGCGGTAGTCATTTACCATCAGGTGACCCTCACAAACTTTGACTGGCCTGTTGGTCTAGTGGTTAGTGACTCTGACCGCTATGCTTATAGGTCGTGGGTTCGATTCCCACCTGAGTCTGGGTGTTCTTTGTGTCCGTTGTTTGTATGTTTGTAAAGTCCCCCGCGACACAGGAGTAATTCCTAATACAAGAGCTGTCTTTTTCTAAGATTCGTTGGTGCCTGCCACTTTGTATAGAACAGAATCTCTCCCATTCAAACTTTCATCCCCTATTTTACCAACTTCAAATTTAATTTTCGGTACAAAAAGTAGCTTATGATATAGGCGTGAGTGTATTGTATCATTGTATGTAACAACATACACTCGAGAGCAATGAATCCGGGTCACATAAAGATACCTGAAAGTCTTGGGGAACTAAGAATGCTGGCTTCACTCGTCTATCTGTGCGATAAACTGAAAAATTACTGAACGGATTTTCATGCGGTTTTCACTAATAGACAGAGTGATTCATGAGGAAGGTTTAGATGTATAATTTGTTAAGATTTTGTGTAAAATGGTTGAAATATTTTGATGATTGTTGAATTTATCTCTGCTACCCGTTCGAAGCCGTGGCGGGTTGCAAGCAGTAAAATGGTGTTTAATAGACAATTAAATACTCTGCAAAGAGCATAAATTTATACCACTTCGTCTAAATAGAATTTCGCCCATTCAAATTTTCATCCCCTTTTTACCAACTTCAAATTTTATGTTCGGTACAAAAAGTAACTCATGTTCTTCACCAATGTCTCCTCTATATCTATAAAGAAATTTATTAAAATTGGTTAAGCGGTTTGGCCGTGAAAGCGTTATAGATAGACATCACCTGCCCATGCGCTTATGACTCGTACCATACATATAGGACCGAACACAAACCGTTGTATGTACACTCTGATTTCCCAAATGAATCGCCCGCGGCATTAGGCACACACAGAAGGGAGCCAGCCATATTTGATTATTAATTATTATAATTCAATATCATACATAATCAAGTGTTTTTATAATAATCTATTGTTTTAACTTGGCTTACATTGTAGAGTTAACTCGTGTAAATTTTACCTTCATGTTTGCATAGAAGATATTCTATTAATTTATTTGTTTAAAATTGGGTATTGTGGCTTATTCGCGCGCTTAGCCCTCGATATAGGCGCGCGAGTGACGTGCGGGCGCTTGCAGGGCCTGCAGTACGGCGGACGGGGACGACGGGACTGTCATCGACCCTGACACACACCACTTGGCGCTCGGCTACATACGTATTGCGCGCATACATACTTTTTTTATGGTATAGGGGGCAAACGAGCAGACGGGTCCCCTGATGGTAAATGACTACCGTCGTCCATAGGCACCTGCAACTCAAGAGTCACAAGTGCATTGCCGGCCTTTAAGGTGGGAGTAGGGGAAGGGTAAAAGAGGGGGAGGAGAGGGGGAGGGAAGAGTTAGGGATTCTGGGAACCGCACTCACTCGGCGAAAAGCAATACAAGCATTGCTTGATTGTGAGTTTTACTGTGAGGCCGTGGTATCACTCCGGTCGAGCTGGCCCATACGTGTCGTGTGAGCCTGACTTGACTGAACTTGAATCTAACCATCGATATTCGTAGTAGTCGAATTCTCCACCGTCGTGCCATATTGGTCGTTGGAAGCTGACTGGTTCTCTCTCACATTGTTTAGTTAATACAAATTACTATGACGTAATGTTACATCCTAACCATGGCCGCAACTTGCAACGTGTATTGCAACACCATCTAAAACTATATTGTGTAACCTTTTCGGGAACAGTCGTTTTTACTAGATGAAAGGTACCCTAAGGTAAATATCATGATGATTATTTGAGTCGTTAAATGAACTGTCAATCGAAGTTTTTAACCGACTTCAAAAAAGGAGGAGGTTCTCAATTCAACTGTATGTTTTTTTTTATGTTTGTTACCTCAGAACTTGCGACTGGGTGAACCGATTTTGATGATTCTTTTTTATTTGAAAGCTGGTGCTTCCCGTGTCCAGTTCTGACAATGGAATCCATGAGAAAACCATATATAAGTCTTTTATGGAATAGTTTTTTTTTGTTGAACTCGGTTTTTTTTTAAAAGAATTATTGTCTGTCTGGTTGTTCCGGCTAATCTCCGGAACTTAGGGGTGAAATGATCAGGTGAATTGGAAGTCAAATTCCATTACGCAACAAAAAAAAAACTGTCAGTCATAGGACTGCACGACAGAAGTGAAAACATAACTTATGTACATTACGTAGCTACACACACACATTTGTATATATGTATCTGAGCGTGACGGTCCCGCGAGTGCCCTGCTTTTTCCCCATACCAAAAGTGCCCAACGTGCCTAAAGAAGTTTTCACTTCAAAAATTGTTAATAAGTAATTGTGAGTTGCCGATCAGAAGTGTTCATTTTTAAAGAAAGTGACGCCATCTATTAGTGACATACATCAAACTGACGTACGTTCGGACGACATTTTGAATAAAGGTTTTCGCTATTGAGCACTATAGGCGTTATACATTTTCACCTTAATTACAATAATGTTTTTGTTTATTTTACCATACGAATTGCGCACACAATAAGTACTTTATTGAACTAAGTTTATTTTAAAGATGAATTAATAAGGAGCTGACAGAACTCAATGTTTCATTAGCGTCAAATTAAATCAAAATCATTTATTTCAATTAAACCAATAATAGGTATTTTTGAATTGTCAGGAGTCAGTCAGACTAAGTCAGTCGTGAAGTTAATTGCCTGTTCCAATACGTAGATCCTATGGAGAAGAACAGCCAAGAAACTCCAAGGACACTCTTTTTCAAAATGTTTTTTACAAGTCTCTGTTTACATTGCTTATGTGCGCAAATTAAATGTGAGGACAATGTAACGTATTGTTCTAAACTATAAACAGTCGCGCAAACTACTGCTGTATGTAAGTAATAGCAGTTCGGAGATGACCAGCCCCGACCGACGGCACTCGTTCACGAGCATGACGCACGCGCCGGCCATCGTCCACTTCAACTGTATCAAAGGGAGCCGAACGACACGACACACGCTTATTAGTTGTTACCCTGACGTCTGTTGTTATTTACCAACTCTCTGTTACATTTATACTTCTACCTTCTTAAGATGCCAGGAAATGTGAGGAAAATGTAACATATTGTTCTAAACTATAAACAGTCGACGGCGACCAGCCCCAACCAACGGCACTCGTTCACGAGCATGACGTACACGCCATGCTCGTGAACGAGTGCCGTTCTCGTTCTCATATCTGTCTTATTGAGAACCTCCTCCTTTATGTAGTTGGTTAAAACAAGATCCAAGTAACGGACAAGTAGATAACGGAAGTTATTTCTACGTAATTTCTACTTAAACCAAGCTATGGATGAGCGAAGTTAAACCATTACTGAATAATTAATACTGCAATTAAGTTAGCTAAGCCATTCGTGTAGTTGGCGAGAGAATACAAGGGGAATATTACATCATTATATTAGAAGGAAGATCCTTTGTAATTAGGTTAAGTTATTAAAAAAGAAAACAGTCAGTCGTAGGACTGCACGTCAGAAGTGAAAACATAACTTCACAATGTATTTGCATACACACACACACATCTGTATATATATAATTAGGTTAAAATAAAAAGTAGGTAATAACATATCTAAATGTATACATAGGGTACACTGGAAGTTCTGCGCTCCTGGCCGCTCATAAATGTTTGAATTTCGAATGTTATATTTTTGTAAATATAAGAAACTCGGCTCCGTCTTACGAATTTTCGATCAGATCACGTGTCCTGACGCGAGTTTAACATTTTTACCCATCCCAAAAAGTGCACAACGCCGCTAAAGAAGTTTTCACTTAAAAAAAACATGCATACCTTGTATCGGTGCGGATGGATGAGACAACGACATAGGTCCAGTTGGAACAACCATTGTAGCTACTGTCGGCTTCTGTAACAAACGAAATTATACTTTATTATACAGCAATACAGCTTAGAATCATAATAATATATAAACGTTCGATAATTTTAAACAAAGAGCTCTTGTATATTACTGAGAGCCTGGTACCACGCACACCCAAAAGTCGCAATGTCTAACGTATTTCATGTTAAATAAATCACAGAATACATAATACTATAGATACAGAAGACTCACTCCGCAAAATCATTTAGATAAATAGCAACTCTTGCTGCGATACAATAAAGTGCAATTCAGGTTGCACGGCGCTAAGCACCTACGGTTATATTCACCTAGAAGTTCCTTCTCCGTTTATCTCATAAATCTTATCTCTTCTGACGACCTTAGGGTTGTGTTCTCTAAGAAATATTGAATTACAAGTTATGTGCCTATAGTAGGGAGACGAATAAGGTGCAATATGCTTTTGCCTTCATTTTAGTTAAGAAATATCTTAACCGATGAACGGAAGACGCGATGTGCCACTGCGACCCAACTAGCGCTCGGTGGCTAGAAGCTTCATACCTAAAACCTGGACCTGGCCCGGCTAAAGTGTTGTTTGGCGCGATGCAAACTGTATTAAAACATGTACACTGGCCGGACATGAACTAAACCTGGGCTAATGACTTATGCCGGGTTTCTGAGGTACTTTTATCGAGAGTTTATCTATTCGTTAGCACTATTGGTCCGATAACTTGTAAAAGTGCGTTTCCGAACACCCCATCAAACAACAAACTCCGTTTAAACTGAGTTTAACTTAACTGGCCAATGTGAGCCGTTTATCGGTTCCATAACTTGGGATACAATAGTAGCAAGGGCCACAACAGATGACAAAGTGAAAAAAAACAAACACAAAAAGCAAGGAACATAGGTTACCCACAAAAAAGGGTCGACGTTTTTGTAGAAAAAAATTACAATCACTGACGTTCGCTGATAAACGAAGACAATTTGGTAAACAAATAAGAATAATATATTATTAAAACAGAGCCAGATCACCTCATTTTATTAATAATTAATTATAATATAAATAAACCTATTATTTATGACTTATTAAAGTAACAAAATACATTTTAAACTCTCAAACTTCAACAGACCCATCTAGTGGCAGCTTTTGCAACTGCTTATCGATCCAATAGTTATTGGATGGTCCGTTGCGTATTCAGAAACCCAGTGACAGTTAACCGAAGTTTATCTAATTCATACCTTTATTGAACCTGAAAATAATTGACTGATATTTAAATGAGAACTTCAGAAACCGGGCATTAGTGATCAGCTTTCTAATCATAGTTTGTGTGTTCAAATCAAAGCTATTCAGCATTGAAGATTTTTTGCCGGTCGAGCGTCAATTTGTAACTTAACTAACTTTCATATTTATTAAAACATAAGGGGTTCTTGAAAATCGTTTTTTGACTGGCTAACGGCAGAGTTTAAGAACAAATATCTAATTTTTTCCTAGTTTCCTATCTAACTACGCTTAGGTTACATCTACAAAGCACTTTATTAAACACAGACAGTTCAGCGACCCACGTGATTTCCATATTTGTATTTTGGGTGTTTATTTCATTATTTTTCTACTAATATTATAAATCCAAATGGGAGTTTGTTTGAATACTTAATTGATCTTCATGTAAATTTTCACTATGCGGTACCAGTTCTTCTAAAAAAAAATATTGTTACCGAGAGATTGAAAATTAATTTTAATGCAAATTAAGTCGCGGGCAAAGGCTACTATACAATAAATGTAAGTAATTTATATTTTTTACTTGATTACTGGTGAACTTCGTATTACCTATAATTTATTTAATTTCTAGCATTTTCTTTTTTAAAGGCAACTCCCACATTAGGAATTACTCCTGTCGCGGGGGACTTTACAAACATAGAAACAACGGACACAAAGAACACCCAGAATCAGGTGGAAATCGAACCCACGACCTATAAGCATAGCGATCAGGGTTACTAACCACTAGGCCAACAGGCCAGTCAAATCATTCTCATATTTATTCTCTTTTTAAACCTTCTCTGGACTTTCACAAATAATTAAAGACCAGAATTAACCAAATCGGTCCGAGTTTTAGCGAGACTAACGAACAACAATTCATTTTTATATATATAGATTATGTATCACAGGCAATTCGTAATTTTAGGTACTGGCTGTTTCAAGTCCAACTACGCTTACGCTACATCCACAAAATACATTATTAAATACAGTTCAACGACCAAATTGATACCTATATATATAATCTGTGCCTTTTTTGTAAAAATTTTAAATATGCATCACTAACCAATCAGTACTTTGATTTTTTATTCAAATTGAACAAAAATGTTCGCGAAGATAAACAATATTATCTATCGGAGAATATTTTATGTTAAATAAATACAACCTGTGTTATTTTATGCTCGAATACATTGTTTTCCAGAGAGACAAGAATAAAGCAAAATTGTATATGTACTCATATTTATACATCTTAATATATATATTTCTTCTGTGAGTGTGTATGTTACTAAACTCTTCCTAAACGGATGGAAAGATTTTTAACCGACGAAAAAAAAGAAGGTTCTCAATTCGACCATATATATATATATATATTTTTTATGTATGTTCAGCCCTCTCTCCGTTATTTATGAACCGATTTTGATTATTCTTTTTTTGTTAGATAGGATATACCTCAAGGGTGGTCCCATGTCAAGGAAGTCAGGATCTGATGATGGGATCCTGATAAAATTGAGAGAAACCCTCGAAAATTGGAGGAACGAATAGTGTTTCTGTTTACTTTTCATTACTTTATCAGGTATTTGCGTTCAGAAATCATCATATCATGTAGCTGAGCTAATGATGAAAAAAAAATCATCAAATAAAAATCTTTTTAACAAAAAATTAAACCGACGAAATAACTAAAAAGCAATAAATAAATAAACCTCTTAAGTCTTGAGCTTATTTACATAAACTATCAAATTTTATATAAACTTATTTTGAGTCGGCGCCAAACAACAAACTGTGTTTGGCGCCGACTCAAAATGCGCCAACAACACATTTACAATCGGACCCGGTAGATGGCGCTGCGATAGGGTTACAGGAAAAAAAATTACGTTCCAGCAGGACAACTAAGAGCAATAGTAATTATTGCTCTTAGCAGGACAACGTTTACCATAGCGCTTTTGACATACATAACTGTCAGTCGTTTGACAGTTGGCGCGATTGACAGAATGCGTGCTGCAAATATCGTTTAAACGATATTCGCAGCGCGCATTCGCGAAAGCATCTGCTTTAGGTTTTAAAACCTAAAGCAGATGCATCGGTCGGAAGTCAGAACTATTTTTTTGGAATAAATTCGAAGTCAATATTCGTAGTTAAGACAAGACAACATCTGTCGGGTCAGCTAGTATCTATATATTAATACGTGAAGCGAAAACTTTGGATCCCTTTTTACGAAAATTGGGCGGACGGAGGAGTATAAAATTTCGCACACTTATAGTTTATACAGAGAAGAAGTGACGAACGCTAAAATTTTTAAACAATATTTGCTACAAAGTTAAAAAAAAATGCAAAAACGGGTACATACAGCTATGAGTGTCCAGTATATATTTTGACCTGTCATGGTACAAAAGTCTATACAATGACAGGTCAAGTAATATTGGCCAATGAAATAAACCATGGTAGAAATTCGACCACCACGCGATCTTTAGTATATATATAACACATGTGTTACCGTAACACACACTTTTATTATAAATCTGAATAAATTGATCTGATTCGTATATTTATAATTCCCGTATAACTAATTATACCTACCGAAGACGCTTTCATCTCAAATCGCGTCTTTACAGACGCAGCATAACCTTTAAAATCTCATGGAAATCCAGTGCATAAACCCAAGACAAAAGATGCTAATGATACAGAACTGACTACGATACAAGCAAACAAGCCACGCCTCGTCTCGTTATGCAGCTGGGTGTTGGAAGACATGAATTGTCGATTTAAAAGGGATTTTCGACTATTAAAAATCGTTCGTTACCATAATTACATGATTGGTTGATTTGTTAGTGGGAGAGCCATGCTTCGGTACGTATAGGCCGGCTCGACCGGAGTGATACCACAGCCTCACAGAAAACCGGCAGTAAAGCTATGCTTAAATTGTTTTTCACCGAGTGAGTGAGGTAACCGGAGGCCCTAAATCTTCCCCTTTCACCTCTCCCTCCCTCACTCCTTTCCCCTCTTCCCCTACTCCCATCTTAAAGGCCGGCAACGCACTTGTGACTCTTGAGTACATATAGCCATGAGTACGTATAGCCATGTCCATTTCCACGTAGGTACATATAAAATTTAGATAATTAATCAGTTTGTTGTTTGGCGCCGACTCAAAATAAGTTTATATAAAATTTGATAGTTTATGTAAATAAGCTCAAGAGTTAAGAGGTTTATTTATTAATTGCTTTTTAGTTATTTCGTAGGTTTAATTTTGTGTTAAAAAGATTTTTATTTCATGATTTTTTTCCATAATCACCTCAGCTTCATGATGTGATGATTCCTAAACGCAAATACCTGATTAAGTTATGAAAAGTAAACAGAAACTCCTACAATTTTCGAGGGTTTCTCTCAATTTTATCAAGATCCCATCATCAGATCCTGACTTTCTTGACATGGGACCACCCTTGAGGTATACCCTATCTAAAAAAAAAAAGAATCATCGAAATCGGTTCATAAATAACGGAATGAGGGCTGAACAAACATAAAGAAAAAATATATATATAGTCTAATTGAGAACCTCCTTTTTTTTCGTAGGTTAAAAATAGATATACCTACTTTTTTTTTTAAACTGATGAAAAAGAAAGAAAAGCGAACCTTCTCAAACTGTGCTTATATGTTTTTTCAATCCCAGAGCGCAATGCTCATGTGGAATGTTTTCTAGGGTTCCGTACCCAAAGGGTAAAACGGGACCCTATTACTAAGACTCCGCTGTCCGTCCGTCTGTCTATTTGTGTGTCACATGGCTGTATCTCATGAACCGCAATAGGTAGACAGTTGAAATTTTCACAGAATGTGTATATCTGTTGCCGCTATAACAACAAATAATAAAAAAAAAACAAAAATTAAAGGGGGCTCTCCTACCAGAGATATTTTTTTTGGTTTATAGTATTACATCTTGTACGATGGTGCGGAACCCTTCATGCACTAGTCCGACTCGCACTTGGCCGGTTTTTCGTTCCGCTTTTACGCTTAAACTTCTTAACAAAAATTTGCATAAACGTTGCTAAGGGTACACAGGGTCCATAAGACCCGGTTACGGAACTCCGTGTAGTGTTTTATTCAGTTCGAGTAAGACGTACCACCTTGTCGGTTGGCCCCGGTGATGTGATGACCCGTGGGAGTTCCCAAAAAAAGGATAAGTAGAGAAAAACAGAAAAGCTATTTTTTATCCCGGAAAAATTTACGATTCCATTGGGATAAATTTCACTAACATTTGCACTCGAACGAAGTCGCATTCTATTTGAATAATGCGATATTTGTTAACCGGCAAAATAAAATTAGATCAATCTGGGAGATCTTCTTAAACGTTAAACTAAATCAGAGATCCCGTGGTGGTCGAATTTCGACCATGGTTTATTTCATTGGCCAATATTACTTGACCTGTCATTGTATAGACTTTTGTACTATGACAGGTCAAAATATATACTGGACACTCATAGCTGTGTGTACCCGTTTTTGCATTTTTTTTACTTTGTAGCAAATATTGTTCAAAAATTTTAGTATTCGTCACTTCTTCTCTGTATAAACTATAAGTGAGCGAAATTTCATACTACTCCGTCCGCCCAATTTTCGTTAAAAGGGATCCAAAGTTTTCGCTTCACGTATTAATATATAGATAAAAAAACAGTCAGTCGTAGGACTGCACGTCAGAAGTGAAAACATAACTTCACAATGTATTTGCATATACATACACAAACACACACATCTGCATATATATAATTAGGTTAAAAATAAAAAGTAGGTAATAACATATCTAAATGTATACATAGGGTACGCTGGAAGTTCTGCGCTCCTGGCCGCTCATAAATGTTTGAATTTCGAATGTTAATTTTCTTTAAATTTAAGAAACTCGGCTCCGTCTTAAGAATTTTTTACAAATCCCAAAAAGTGCACAACGCCGCTAAAGAAGTTTTCACTTCAATAATTTAGACATTCCCCGTTTATTTTACGCGACGTATAAAAAGTAAAAAAGTATACCTCAAAAGTCGGTTAAAATCGACATTTCTTAAAAATTTCAACGGGTTCATAAACTTAATTGGTTTTTTGAATTTTCTGAGCTGGTCCGACCAAATTAAAAAGTTTAAAACTGAACTCGCTGAAATTTATAGCACTTTTTAATATCAAGCGACTTTGAACAGGTCTCATTTTGTAGGTAATTTAATGGAGAACAATAAAGCCACGGGCACATTTTACAAAAAAACGTACTGGAAATGAAATATCACACGAAATGTAAAAAAAGTCATTTTTGTTTCGTTAAATTGTTAAAGAAAAATGATGCCCTACTTGTCCAGACTGCGGGTATCGAAATTCCTTAACAGCGCATTTTTTTTTTTTAAATAAAAATGCGTGGTAGTCAATTGCCCATTTTTTATCATAAAACAGCTAGGTTGACTGGGCTAGAACCGCTATTATCTGTATTATTTCTGTATATATTACTAAAATAATATAATCGGTTAGGTAAAATAGCTGGTAGGTGGTCGCCCTCAGGCGTACAAACCCTAATTAGGGGAAGACACTGAAAGGAATCGAGTTTAAGTCCATTGTGTCACAAGATTTTGGTATTGACGGGTGTAAATTTACTTCGGCCGCTTATTGACTCGGTTCATAAAAATGTCATGCTTTAAACCTTCTTCTATAATCTCCTATGTCGAAATTAGCAATAACTAGCTGCAAACACGGACACTTTGCTGTTAACACGGGTCGCAAATGCCATCTGTTGGCGTCCCACACAGTCTACGAGTAGGCGTGCGACATCATAGGTACACAGTGTTGTTGCAGCGGTCGAGTAGAACAGTCGTTGTAGAAACTGTTCGCGTTCCGTAGTTGCCAAAACACCTATCGAGTAAGACTGCGATTTCGTTGTTACGTAATTACCCCGGAATAATGCTAATTTATCTTTATTTTTGTGTTCACAAAACCAAGGGCGACGGACGGACAAAGTGAAAATAATTTACAGACGTTATATATGCAGGGTGTAATATAACAATGAAAAACTTTATCGTGGAAGAGCCATGCTTCGGCACGTAGGGGCCGGGTCGATCGGAGTGATACCACAGTCTCACAGAAAACCGGCAGTGAAGCAATGTTAGCATTGCTTTTCACCGAGTGAGTGAGGTTACCGGAGGCCACTGACATAAACTATGAAAATCACTAACAGTAACTGCCAAGTTGTTCGTACAAGTTCTCCACTTATTTCTACCCTTTTATAACCCCACTATTCATTCATATTTATCAATCGACCAATACCATTGTGTTATCGGTATAACCAGTTAAAATAATATCTATTAACTTATTGTTATTAAATAGTGAACTGTGTTATCATCTATTATAGTT
The DNA here is from genome assembly GCA_963859945.1 of Euplagia quadripunctaria. Taxonomy (NCBI): domain Eukaryota; kingdom Metazoa; phylum Arthropoda; class Insecta; order Lepidoptera; family Erebidae; genus Euplagia; species Euplagia quadripunctaria. Next base: position 1,587,436 of record OY982589.1, on the reverse strand, counting down.
TGTCCCTATTTTTTATGAAATAAATAAGAGTTTTTGATGTGGCGATAACACTAGAAAAAAATATAACTTCTTGCGTGCGTATTTATATACACATACACTTTATTTTTATTTTTTTAGAAGATTTATTAAATTGCTATCCACGATAATCTTAATATGACATTATCGTTGGACAATGGACACAGTTATTGCCCGAAGGGTACAAGTCTTACAAATACAATTTCAACCAAGACTCTGTAATAATAACATTGATTAAAAATATTACATCGACAGTATATATATGTATATAAATTGGGATTAAAATTGTAAGATTAAAACAAAAAACTAATAATAAAGAAAATTGTCACAAAGGATAGAAAATCTACTATTAATTAATTTAGTTAACTAACAACCCCGGCTTCGCACGGGTGGCAAAGCATGTATAGACATTTTCCGACATCTTTTTTTTATGTTATAGGGCAAACGAGCAGACGGGTCACCTGATGGTAAATGACTACCGCCGCCCATGGGCACCTGCAACTCAAAGAGTCACAAGTGCGTTACCGGCCTTTAAGGTGGGAGTAGAGGACGGGGAGAAGAAGGGAGAGGGAAGGGTTAGCGCTTCCGGTAACCTCACGCACTCGGTGAAAAGCAATGCAAGCCTTTTCCCAACTATGTTGGGGTCGGCTTTCAGTCTAACTACGATACGGCGGAACTTCGATATTTTACGTTTAGGCCCTCGAGTTCACTCACTCAGCGAAACACAACAAAACATTCCTTCACTGCCGGTTTTCTGTGAGACCGTGGTATTACTCTGGCCGAGTATGGCTCTCTCACTATAAAATCTTCATTTACCATTTTACACAAAACCTTAATGAATTATACACCTAAACCTTCCTCATTAATGATAAAATATTAGAATAAAATCTGTTCGGGAGTTATTGAGTTTATCGCGAACAGACACACAGACAGACAGACAAACAGACGCGATGGGGGATACTGTTTTATAACAAAAAAATTGGCAGTCATGGGACTGCCGACAGAAGTGAAAACTTAAACGAAACGACGTATTTGTGACTTCAAGAGTTGCAAGTGTCCATGGGCGGCGGTAGTCATTTACCATCAGGTGACCCGTCTGCTCGTTTGCCCTCTATACCAAAAAATAAAAATAATAAAATACTATTTGCACTGCCAGGGAATCGAACACGAGACTCTCTATATAGTCGAATGCTCTATCGCTTAAATAGATCGTCTTTTTCATTTTTATCCTGCAAATATATTAAAGGATTGAAGCGTACCTAACGAACATGAACAAGGCCCTTGGGTTCGAGATCATCTCATCTTAAGTTAACAGGAAGGCAAATTACCTGCCCCCAAGGACTTAAAATAATATAAAATTTCCAAGTAAATCATGTGTTTTTAATATAACTAGAGATCGCGTGGTGGTCGAATTTCGACCATGGTTTATTTCATTGGCCAATATTACTTGTCCTGTCATTGTATAGACTTTTGTACCATGACAGGTCAAAATATATACTGGACACTCATAGCTGTATGTACCCGTTTTTGCATTTTTTTTAACTTTGTAGCAAATATTGTTCAAACATTTTAGCATTCGTCACTTCTTCTCTGTATAAACTATAAGTGTGCGAAATTTCATACTCCTCCGTCCGCCCAATTTTCGTAAAAAGGGATCCAAAGTTTTCGCTTCACGTATTAATATATAGAAATGTACTTATATGAGACTTTCTTTATTCTTTATGTACTATGGTAACCAGACTGCTGATAAACATACTTATATATTACTAAATACATACATATTATAGATAAATTACACCCAGATAAAGAACAAATGATCGTGCTCATCACACAATTATTTGTCCTGGTAGGGAATCGAACCGAAGACCTCTGGCTCAGCAGTCAGGGTCACCAACCACCAGACCAATAGGCCAGCCAGTAGGTAACTATATAAAATTAACATTCTCTCAATGTTTATATATATTTATATATATTTCTTCTATGCGTGTGTATGTTCCTGAACTCCTACTAAACGGCTGGACCGATTTTAATGAAATTTTTTGTGTGTCTTCAGGTGGATTCGAGAATGGTTTAGATTTACAATTGAACCCGGTAGATGGCACTGCGACAGGGTTACAGGAATAATGACAGATTTTAATGAAAAATTTTGTATGTCTTCAGGTGGATTCGAGAATGATTGAGATTTACAATTGGACCCGGTAGATGGCGCTGCGATAGGGTCCCAGGAATAATATTTTTTAAGTTCAGGCTGGATAACGTCTGTCGGGTCCGGTAGTGTTAGGTATATAAATAAACTTAATTGCCATTTAAAATGGAATAATAGTTATTACTAATTTATCTTTAGGGTTCCGTTCCTCGAAGAAAAAAGGAACCCTTATAAGATCACTTTGTTGTCCGTTTGTCTGTCTTTCAAGACTCTATTTCTCAGGAACACGGGTTCCTGAGAGGCATAAAATTGAAATTAACATCAAATACTTATGTCTGCTGTACCTCGAAGCTGTAAAAAAAATTCAATATCAAAAGATAGTTATTTCGCAAGTAAATCCTTGGCCTAGAATCATGATAATTCTTTGAAAAATAAACCGACTATAAAAAAACCGACTCCCAAAAAAAAATCTTCCATAAAAGACTTACATGGTTTTCTCATGAATGCCATTGTCAGAACTGGACCAAATTGAAATGAGACCACACAGGAAGCACCAGCTTTCAAATAAAACAAGAATCATCAAAATCGGTTCACCCAGTCAAAAGTTCTGAAATAACAAACATAAAAAAAATACAGTCGAATATAACCTCCTCCTTTTTTGAAGTCGGTTAAAAAAAGAAAAAAATCCGAAAGTCGTTTATTTGTTATCATTGTTGGTCATTATCACAAAAAAAATGTTTTTTGTTAGTAATTACAAACTTGTATTTTGCGGTTGGCAAGTTGACTTTGTTGTGTATCAATGTATGGGAGAGTATTTTTAGAACAGCAAAATTAAGTTTGTCTTTCAAAAAAAACGGGCAAAAATATTCGAGAATTGATTCCCGAGATGGACGTACTATCCTATCTAAATTCAAGATTTTTGCTCACGGAACCCTCGATGCGCGGGTCAGACTCGCACTTATCCGGTTTGTTTTTCTTAATTACATTTTTCACTATTTACAATTATTATTTTTCTGAATAATACTTTTGTAATAATAATACTAACTATAATAATATAATATAATACTAATAGTAAATGACATTCATTTCAAATTTTTCAAATTATTAATGTTTTTACGATTGTAATGTGTTTTGTGCATTAAAAAAAAAAAAAATGTTAATTACATATTAGGTTCTATCTAAATGTATCTTTGTACCTTTGTTTTCTATTTTGTACGACATTTTAGTAGAACATGGCAATATTCTAGTCATAAACATAGTTTATCTAAAATAGTAACACCTTTTTTAACCTGTATTCACAAATAAATTGAATGGAATTGAAAAAAAAACACAAATGTGTAATCCAATTGCGTGGTGTCAATAAGAATAAAAAGCTTAAGAAAAATTGTGTTTAATTCAAAAATGTATACTGTTCACACTGCTGCCATCTATATTAACGAGTGAAACTGAAAACCCGAGTTTCCTCTTGAACTTTCAAGCAACACCGCGTGGTACAACTCTAACGCGATAGATGGCTCTGTTAGCAATATAATGTTATAAGATTAAAAATTATTTTCATAAAGTCTTTGGTAACGAGAACATGATAACATATTACGTTGCGTTACATTCCTTTATTATTTGTTTAAGATAGTTAATATATCAGCCAAACCTACCTATGAACTTAATAAACAACCAAAGAATATCGGTTGGCTGCCATCTCTATTTCAAATTTCAACTAAAATGAAGATTATATCCTGTGACATCTTCAATAATATTCACGTTTCTATAAAACTGCAAAACTTTAGATCATTTAATGGCGGCCCCGGCGGATATTATTTGGTTGTTTATTAAGTTCATAGGTAGTTGAAGATGTTATTTATTATTGCCACATCTAAGTATATCTCCGAGAAACAAATAGGCACGTAAGGAAATGCTATGACAACTGATACTCCATTGTTCATATGACCGACTTTGCGAGAGATCAACTCTATTATAAAAAGGTTTTTACGTTTATTATCTTTCGTTACATAATGTGGTTAAGTCGGGGTTTTTTAAATTATTTTATCCTTTTTCAATTACGTTTTAGTCATCGTAGGGTTTTTCAAAAAAAAAAATATTTTGCTTTTTATTTAACCTGTGATTCATTGTTTCACAGGAGTTAAGGGTGAAGTGGCATGTCGGAATCGATCCGACTAAAGCCTCGAGGTGTACCGTCACAAGAGAGTCTATTACAGGGAACTCGAGTAGGTATATTATAAGATGGGAGCCTCCGAGAACACCTGCAGAACTTGGCCGCCTCATGTATAACATTATCGCTTTATTTACATAATCGGTTCAGTGGTTTTTGCGTGAAAGAGTAACAAACATTCATCCATCCAAACTTTCACATTTATAATACTAGCAGCGCCCCGCGGTTTCACCCGCGTAAGTCCCGATGCCGTGGGAATATCGGGGTAAAAAGTAGCCTATGTGTTAATCCAGGTCTCCAACTATCTACATACCAAGTTTCATCGCAATCAGCTCAGCAGTTTTTGCCTGAAAGAGTAACAAACATCTACACATCCTCACCAACTGGAATTTAACAACGACTGTGTGGGAGTTAGCATACATCGCGCGCCATTCAATACTCAGAATTACATGTCAATTTTAACCACTGCAATATTCCCCCTTTTTTAAAGCCCTTTTTAACCATTACAGGTACTTAATACTATAGGACGACGAGGGTGGAGACATATATGTTCCTTACATGATCAGCGTCCGAACAAAATGTCTACCTATAAGAGGAACACAATTCTCCGCCACAGAAGGAACCTTTTTTTGTGGGATAGGACGCAAACGAGCACGAGTCACCTGATGGTAAGTGACGCACCTGCAACTCAAGAGTCAAAAATGTGACTCTGAGGTGGGAGTAGGGGAAGAGGGAGGGGAGATAAGGGGAGATGGGAGAGGATTAAATTGTCTTGACGCGAGTTTAACATTTTTTACCCATCCCAAAAAGTGCACAATGCCGCCAAAGAAGTTTTCACTTAAAAAAAAGTGTGTGTGCAATTCACACACGGCAGAAGTGAAACTTCAGAAAAGTAGCCTACGGAAGAATGAGAAATAAAATATAAAAACTACGCAAATGCACAAAAATTACACCACGTTGACATTGACATATTTTTTGAAGGCTTGGTAGTACGCAGGCGCAAAGTCAAAGATTATAGGAAACACTGATACTTGTATTCTATCTCATTCTCTCGCAGGTTAAATCCTATTTATGAATATGTTTGTTTCTTTATCGTGACGCTTTTTCGTTTCATCGAATATCAAATCACAACGATTCTAAAGAAGTTTCACTTCAAAATCTTTACCTTTATTTATTAACATTATGACCATATGCTATGACTTTGACCATAAAGTTATCAAAAAATATGTGGTTACGACTGGCCTGTTGGTCTAGTGGTTAGCATCTTGACTGCTAAGCTAGAGGTCGTGCTTTCGATTCCCACCCAGGACAAATAATTGTGTGAAGAACACGATCATTTGTTCTGTGTCTGGGTGTAACTTATCTATAATATTAATGTACTATTAAATACTAGAGATCGGGTGGTCGAATTTCGACCATGGTTTATTTCATTGGCCAATATTACTTGACCTGTCATTGTATAGACTTTTGTACCATGACAGGTCAAAATATATACTGGACACTCATAGCTGTATGTACCCATTTTTGCATTTTTTTTAACTTTGTAGCAAATATTGTTCAAAAATTTTAGCATTCGTCACTTCTTCTCTGTATAAACTATAAGTGTGCGAAATTTCATACTCCTCCGTCCGCCCAATTTTCGTAAAAAGGGATCCAAAGTTTTCGTTTCACGCTTTAATATATAGATATAAGTATGTTTATCAGTGACTATTAGCATGTACTATGGTAAACAGACTTGTTTACCATAGTACAAGCTCTGCCTAGTTTGGGATCAGACGGCCGTGTGCGAGTCACGGTGGGTCAAAATATTGTGAACTATGGACAAATCTTGCAATACCTGTGTTTTACGTAACATGAAATTTAAGTACCTACACCTGTATCGGCTAACAAAGACTTGTTTACAATTCTCACAAACAATGAGGACTTGAAAAACGAAAAGAAATGAGTTCTCTTAAGTTTCCTACGAAACTACACGTGTGTATACAGGAAATACAAGAAAATATAATTGTATTATTATTTCTGGAAAAGTAAGTCGATTTTCTTTTTAAACTTTTGCGACATGTTACATATTGGACGTAGAAATCGGAAATTAGTCGCGATAATATTTACCTTATCGTGGTCACGGGTGATGAGTGAATGAGTCCTGCCGATGGTGGCGTTCGGTTCTCTTCAATATGGTTAATCTGTATGATAGGCTGGCGTGTGCGTCATACTCATGAACGGGTGCCGTTGCCCGGGTCTGGTCATCTCCGAACTGCTATTACTTAAATATGTATAGTAGTAATTAGCGCGTCTTTTTATGTCTTAGAATAATAAGTATGTTACATTGTCCTCACATTTCATTTACGCTTACAAGCAATGTAACCAGAAATTTGTGAAAAACATGTTGAAAAAGAGTGTCCTTGGAGTTTCTTGCCTGTTCTTCTCCATAGGATCTACGTATTAGAACACGCTGGAACTTAGAAAGACCACGATCGGTAACCGACGAGGTATTGCAGATAAGTATGTCGCGATTAAATCTCGATTTACATAATCTAATAGTTACGTCTACGCGTATGAAAGACGATTGTTTTTTTTAAAGTGAAAACTTCTTTAGGCACGTTTGTGCACTTTTGCTACGGGGAAAAAGCACTGAACTCGTGACCGTCAAACTAATAATTCATATATAGATCCACTAGAGGGCGTTAATCTAAACATCGAGTTCTGTCAGGTCCTTATTAATTAATGTCACCAAACTGCTAATGTGACGTTTAAAGTTCGTCGTTTCGTTTAAGTTTTCACTTCTGCCGGCAGTCCCATGACTGCCTATTTTTTTTAATATGCTTCTTACCAAATTACATGATTCTAGGTCAATCGGAAGTACTCTATGGGTTAAAAATTTTCCTGCGAAATATTCAAATTTGTTAAAATCTAAGGCTTAATGGCCGTATCTTTTGATTGCATTGACTTAGAAGTTTAATTTTTTTACAGCTTCAAGGGATCGCTGGCATAAGTAATTGATTATCTAAATCTTCATTAACTCATTTATTTTACAGCCATAATGAAAAATATTTAAATGAATTATAAAATGTATCACCGAATGGTACTATTGATGCCAGTTCTTCTGCCCACGTTGGTGATCAAAGCTGTTTGCAACAATGAAACAGACAGTGACGTGATCGTCAAATATGCTGGACACGCCGAAGCAAATAATCTACCTGAACGCACAATATTTCTAGAAAAAAATCCTTTAGAAACAATAACTGATGCGAAAGAGTTGGACACACAATCTTTAGTAAGTAATCTATCTATATATTAATACGTGAAGCGAAAACTTTGGATCCCTTTTTACGAAAATTGGGCGGACGGAGGAGTATGAAATTTCGCACACTTATGGTTTATACAGAGAAGAAGTGACGAATGCTAAAATTTTTGAACAATATTTGCTACAAAGTAAAAAAAAATGCAAAAACGGGTACATACAGCTATGAATGTCCAATATATATTTTGACCTGTCATGGTACAAAAATCTATACAATAACAGGTCAAGTAATATTGGCCAATGAAATAAACCATGGTCGAAATTCGACCACCACGCGATCTCTACTATAAATAAAAATGAATCGCCAAATGTGTTGCTAAGCGCAAAACTCGAGAATGGCTCGACCAATTCGGCTATTTTTTTTTCAAATTTTCGTTAAGGCACAAGGAAAATAGTAAAAACAACACTTCTTTTCCTGTACAAACCATAGACCAAATAATAATTAAAACACATGTCCCCATCAAACATTTGACGTCAATTAATAATTTTTGACAGAACGAAGTCTGTCGGGGCAGCTAGTATATGATAATCTTAAGTAACGGGAAAGGTCGGCAAAAGACCTCGAGGTTGAAGCCCGAAGAGATGGTTGGACCAGATCTCTGAAAAGCTGGATCTCTCAGCGCCGCCCTCCATCGGACCGGATCAGTTGGAGGCAGACCATCTATCGTCTAAGGAGTCCCGATTCTCAGCAATGGGGGAACCACTGAGAAGACGAAGAATAATCTTAATACCTAACTGACCTAACTTGGTGTAGCCGTCTAGTATTCAAGAAACGTCCAAGATGTAAATTCTAAGGTTGTACTCAAATCCCTGACAATAAGCCCATTTGTGACAAAACACCGTGTGGTTTAAGTCGTTTTGATTCTGACATACCACTTCACTATTAGTCCCGGTAAGGGGATGACCCAAGCCCCTTACGTAAAATAAAAAAGGGTTTTTATGGGATTGGGGGCAAACGAGCCCACGAGGCCTGAAACTCAAAAGTTACAAGTGCGGTGCTGGCCTTTAAAGTGGGAGTAGGGGGAGATGTTAGAGCCTTCGGTAGCCTCACTCACTAGGCGAAACGTTGTGTTTCGCCTAGTGAGTGCTTTGCTTCACATCGGTTTTCTGTGAGGCCATTGTATTACTCCAGTCGTGCCAACCTATACGTGCTCCACGACACGACTGTCTATCCTATTAGTACTCTTAATGTAGACGGTATGCATATAATGTGTTAAATATTTTAATATTATATGTATCTATGGCATCTATTATATGTTATCAACATTCAATCTCTACCTATCTCATTTTCAATACACCAGTAACCTCCCTGTAACTCCTCTTGATGGAGAGAATACGTCGTGTATTTCCTCCATCTTATGGTTACCTGTAAGAGTGCCTTTGTGCTGTAAGGCCGTCAAGTGTACAAATCACTAATAGTTATAAGTTGTTTTATATATTTTGTTATTGTTATTACATTTATGCCTATAGTGTATTCCAAAACATAATTTTATGTGTTGTTGAACAGCCAACAACAAACAACCAAATCCACCATATAACAACAACAACTACACAACCAACTACGCCAATAGAATTCCTGGATGAGACAGAAGGTGTCGTATTCGTGCCTAACGAAGCACCGATAGCTAGACTAGAAGATGAATATGATAGAGGCGGCGTCAGGCTGCAAGATTTATTGGCAAGGAAAACAGCTAATGATTTGATTGATGGACACATTCGGATAGAAACAGGTAAACTTTAGGTCTATATAATTCCGGCCATAAATTTGGCCACTATTTCATAAGACTGCTAACATAAGTGTGGCTACAACCACACACTGCGAAATATACCTACATTAGCGCCATCTAATAAAGACAAGCCAAAATATTAATAGATTCTGCAACGCAAAATTAAACTTCTAAAAGTATAACTCCCCAACATCAACCGGATGGTCCGGATGCAGCCCGCCAGCCAAGATCACCTAGCGGTATCGAAGGATCCTTTGTGTTTGAGAGACATACACTCGTTCCTCTTTTCTGTACTGATCTATTTTATATCAGCCTTAAATTTCGTCGAAAACCGATCGCTGTTCTTCGAAAGACTTCCAAAATAATCAGTTATGAGATAAGTTATGATATTTTTTAATCAGATTAGTAGATGTTTCTCTACAATTACTTCTATATCTTTTTTTACTGAAACTTTCTATTTAAAATGGCGCTTTAAGTATGATACTATAACGGTATCGATACGAAAAAAAATGCATTCGTTTGTTGAATACATGTTTTCTTAGACTAATCTTTTGTAGTTCAGTATGTTCGTTTGTAGAATGCATTACAGTTATGAATTCACGAAGCTGAAACTTTCCCCTAACTTAATACACATTATGAAGTGGGTGTAGCGACAAACCACCCTTGTAGTGCTATTATTTCCCTCTTTTATATCCTATTTTTGGTGTGCAGTAAAGAGTAACTTCTTTTTATAAAGGTAAAAATTGATATAGTATAAGCAGCAGACAGCAAAATAGACTTCCGTAGGTCACACACGTGAAGAAATCCTTAATCTTCCTCTTAAAATTTCTTTTACAGAATCTCCAAACAACGAAATAGTCTTTGTCCCAGGTAGCAACAACGACAACACAGATAAAAAAGAGAAAGAAGAGAAAAGTGGAAGAAGAAATGCAAAAAATAAAGAGGAAAAAAGAGTGTTGACATACTCTGAATATAAATTAGATTGCTCTAATTTAGACTGCAATAATAGCATGAAGTCCATATGTGGCGGCAAAATTGTTAATCGAAAATTACAGTACAGACTATTCTTAAATGATTGTTATTTCAGAAAAGTGAACTGCAATTTCAAGTACGATATGAACAGTAAGTATAAGATTTGACATGTGATCCGAAAAAACGAGCAAAATGTGGTGAAGAGAGTTTGTGTATGAATGGAAGTTGACGGCAACAAGAGTTAAGGACGACCAAAGAAAGGATGGAAGGACTGTGTGAAAGAGGATATGGCTAGAAATGGAGTAAGTGGTGAAATGATGACTGACTGGAGATTAGCAGAAGAAAACATATTACGCTGACCTCAAACTAATTACAGAAAAGGACAGGCAGATAATGAATTTATTTTCTTCGTCGTAAAGTCGCCTTTTTATCGGTTTTCTATAGGATTCACTTCGGTGAGTGTGCGAAAGTTTTCTTCAAATTAATTGAACCCTCACCATTCTTTTATCGGACTACGCGCAGACGGAGGTTCCATCTTTTCGTTGTCGAAACACCAAAAAGTTGAACTAAACGTTTTGACAGCTCCTTTTTGATTCGAGTCGTCAACGTGTGGAATGAACTGCCTGCGTCTATTTTTACAGTCAATTATAATCCTGGGACATTCAAGTGTAGAGTGAATAGGTTTCTCTTGGATAGGCGTATACCATCTTCGTCTTCATCATCACTTTCCATCAGGTGAGTTGGAAGATAAATACCTATGCCATTTCACAATTTAAAATTGTCTCTTGTTAAAATCCGTTTACTGAACAATCCTCCTTCCTTCCCATGGCCACGGGAGAGGCACACGCTACTAACTTTCAAATATGACCATTCTTGACTCCCTACATTATTATTTATATCTTTGTCCGTCACCTATCTGTCGCATTCTCCCCTTTCTGGGGCTGGACGTCCCATAACAGTTGATGTCAGACCTTCTTCAGTCGCTGTTATCGATCCAATCTGCTGCGAATCCACATATGTGCAAAGCCCCGTAGCTACTCGAAGTAAGTCACTGCGGAGACGAAGTGACAGTAGCACACCGGTTCAACCCGAATTGGAGCAAGTCGCGCTTCCACTTCGATATCGGTGGGGGGCATGAGATGATGAAAAGATGTAATGCTAGAATAATCTCAATTCTTTTTCCAGGATATACGATAGTACCTTCTGATAAATGTATCAAATTTGGTGCTCACGGAGAAAGGCCTTTTACGTTCACACGAAAGTTTCTGGATATGCCTAAACAAAAAGAAGATTTAGAGTCGAGACGAAGTTTTTCTTCTAGAAGGTACGAATTTTTAAAGTGAAAACTTCTTTAGCGGCGTTGTGCACATTTTGGGATGGGTAAAAAATGTTAAACTCGCGTCAGGACACGTGACCTGATCGAAAATTCGTAAGACGGAGCCGAGATTCTTTTATTTAAAAAAAATATAACATTCGAAATCCAAACATTTATGAGCGGCCAGGAGCGCAGAACTTCCAGTGTACCCTATGTATACGTTTAGATATGTTATTACCTACTTTTTATTTTTACCCTAATTATATTTATAGAGATGTGTGTGTGTGTGTGTGTATGTATATGCAAATACATTGTGAAGTTATGTTTTCACTTCTGACGTGCAGTCCTACGACTGACTGTTTTTTTTTAAATTATACGGGGCAAATAAGCAGACGGGTTACCCGATGGTAAGTGACTACCACCTCATGCTCAGCAATCAGGATCATATGTCATGTTCGATATGTCCGCCGTTCACTTCAGATCGCCGCTCACATATTTATTACTATTTTTATCACATTCATATTTGATTGAATTTTAGCCCGAGTTGTCATTCGTGGATATGGTCTTTACTATCCCACTATCCCACTAATATTATAAATGTGAAAGTTTGGATGGTTGGATGGATGGATGGATGGATGTTTGTTACTCTATCACGCAAAAACCACTGAACCGATTGCAATGAAACTTGGTATGTATATAGCTGGAGACCTGGATTAACGCATAGGCTACTTTTTATCCTGATATTCCCACGGGATCGGGACTTACGCGGCTGAATCCACGGGGCGTTGCTAGTATCTCATAAAGTAATTTACACATATCTCGACAACAACATTTGGTTGGCACTGAAAATCAGTACTGGGGTGGGTTACGTCCATCTCAGTTTATGCTGAGTGTCCATCCAAATTTCTAAAACACGACGTATCTTCTACTAAAACAATGTAGTCATTCATTCAATGTAGTCAGCACATTACGAAATAAAAAGTTTAACATGACCTGTTGCCACGTCATACATTTGACACGTGAGTGATGAGCGCCAAGTTGCCATGTCGTGCGTGACAAAAAGAAACAATCTCTGTCTACGGAAACGAAGTATTAACTGCGCAGTGTTGCCACTTGTATAAAATTTTTATTATATTTTTTATTTAAAGTATATAAAAAGCGGCGGTAGCGTAATGGCAAGGCGTCGGACTTGCCATCAAGTGGTTGCGGGTTTGAACCCCACCCAGTACTCTACCGTCATGAACCCACTTAGCAGGAGGGATTAACAAGAATACTAGTATTGTGTGACCCACGTTGCTAGCATTATTTTAATTAAAAAAATTAAAAAAAAGTGTTAGCATAATTATTTTGTCAAAAAGTTTGTGTTTCGAAGTATTTCAGAAATAAAATATGTTTTCTTTCTTCTTTCTTTCTTTCTTTCTTTCTTCTATTTAGTAAATGTTTGGCACCGACTCGTAAGTGTGGAAGTTCACTTAGGCTAACTAGTTTATTTTTGGCTTTTAAAAAGATTTGTAAAAGACATATCTAGCTTACCACGATATGTACTATCCTTTTCCAAACCTCACCTTCTACGCTTGACTCCAGGTCGATGTCAATGAATATGAATGGTCAATTCTGTTCGCACCCGTGCCCAGTCTCCTGTCCTGAAGACTACGACCCCGAGTGCGCTGTATCAGCGACTGGCCAGCGAAGGGTCTTCATGAATCATTGCAAGTTAGATGATAATTCGTGTTTATTTGCTATTGGTAAGTTTGACATATTTGAAAAAAAATTGAACTGTTCCAAACGCTCATGATTTTAAAACTGTTCCAAACGCCTAACATTTTAAAACTGTTCTTAACACTTAAGACTCACTCTGACACTCTGTTCCTAACATTTATAATTCTGCATTGTTCTACAATATTGTTTAAGAGTATTTTAAATCTGTTCTAACGCTTTATATTATAAACTGTTCCAAAGGTTTTAAGAAAGAATGCCCATTCATGGTTTCACTTTTAGACGTTCGCGTCATTATTTCAAATGTTAAACAAAAAATATTGATTTTAATGTGACTTTTCGACCCTAAATCTCTTCTATAGAACTTGGGGTTTGAAATTAAATCTTACAAGGACTAAAACTTGAAACAATCATCGTTTCTATTTTAAGTTCAATGTTGCCATTATATAAATAAACCATTGATGGTTGAATGCAAATAAACATCATCAAAATAAAATGGTTAAATAATAATATACGTGATAATAATTAGTAATGTTACATTAAAATATATTGCAGTTTAGTAATCTAATTATTTCGTGTATGTAGTCGTAGTTTATGTAGTGAATGTATACTTCAGTGTCAGTTTTGCCTTAATTTATACATGGTATCCCTGTCAAAAACATGATGCCACAAACATTATTAAAAAAAACTCTAACGTCAGTGTCACAATATTTTCTCGTTGTTGTTATCGTACTTATCGTTATTATTTTTTGACCTTATATTGGTATTAATTTCTCAATAGCCCCAAGTTATGTTACAATATACGTTTATATTTCAGATAATACTCAGTGCAGGTTTAATAATGCAGTTTATAATCGTATTAGATTATGTTCTAAATGGGGTAGTTTTCCAATCTCATGAAACTTATAGTCATACGATACTTTGAAAAATTAGATTCACATTTTTATTTGTTTTCCCTCTGCGAGTTTTCCCAACTAAGTTAGAGACGGCTTGCAGTCTAACTACGAAAAGGCAGAACTTCGATATTTTACGTGAAGCAACTGCCATCAGACCTCCACAACCCAAGTACTAGGCGATATCGAAGTTCTGTACTTAGACCAGGTTATCGGACTTTTTTTAGGGTTCTGACTACCCGTAACGAATGCTACAGATGTGCGTATGGCTACAGAAACTGAGGCACGGAGTGTCTGGTCTCAATGTGTTAAGAATGGTCACCCATCCTAAGACTCACCTGGCTATTATCAATTATATTTCATCTCACAAATGGTTAAAATGGTTGTCACTGGAAATTAAAATTGCGCCATCTGTGAAAGTTGCCCGAACTAATTTTGGCTAATTAGTATCCAACCAACATCAAACATCAAATTACAGTAGTATCACGCAGAATTCATAATGGCGTAAACAAACTAAATCAACCCGTGGTCAGCGTTTTTCGTTGCGCTAACACTTTTTTCCATCTAGCACCCCATCCGCCGAACGTCTAAAGTGTAACGTGCGATAAGAAACTTCGTACCAAAAACTCAAAATTAAAATTGCGCCATCTGTGAAAGTTGTCTTAACTAATATTCAAATAATTAGAATACAAGATATTACAGTAGTATCACGCAGTATCCACAGATGGCGTAAAAATAAAATAAATCAATTCTCGGTCAGCATTTTTCGTTACGCAAAAAAAAAATTCCGGCTAGCCTGCCGGCTGCCGTGCATCTGAAGTTTCAGAAAAAAGAAACTTCATTATAATAATAACAAACTTAAAAATAATTATGAATCTAATTTTTCTTAGTTTTAATTATTAATTTCTGACCTCATATTTTAATAAATAATTTGATTACAGTATGGCATTTGAGACCGTTATCGGAATGTGTCGGAGGCAAGAAGGCAGACATGAGACAGAATAGATATTTCATTGGATGGATGCATCAAGTTGGTATCATAGACAATAAAGGAAAATTAGTGTTGCAATAAAGAAAACGATTAAACTATATTTTTTATTAACTTGCAACATTTAATTGCAAAGAGTAGAGAGCCATGCTTCTCTCGTCCTCTTCCCCTTCTTCCCCTACTCCCACCGTAAAGGCCGGCAACGCACGTGTGACTCTTGAGTTGCAGGTGCCCATGGGCGGCGGTAGTCACTTACCATCAGGTGACCCGTTTACTCCCATAAAAAAATCACTACATTTTATAAAACAAAGTCCCCCGCCGCGTCTGTCTGTCTGTCTGTCTGTTCGCGATAAACTGAAAAACTACTGAACGGATTTTCATGCGGTTTTCACTACAGACAGAGGGATTCATGAGGAAGGTTTAGGTGTTTAATTTGTACCCGTGCGAAGCTGGGGCGGGTTGCTAGTCAATATATATAAAAATCAATGCCACTTTTCGTTGTAATTTTATAACTCAAGAACGGGCTCACCTATCCAAACCAAATGTTTAGGCTTTGTTCGGACTATTTAGTAGATGGTTTATGTGAAGTTTGCACAAAATTAGTCTAGCGGTTTTTTATTTATCACATTTTTTGTAACAAAATTATTTCACTTTATACGTAGCGAAGCACGTACCGGGCCGCTAGTTATATATAAATATATAAAGTTCAAAACCCTGTACTCTGCAATCTTGCTTTGTTTCCAAACGCAAAAAAAATCTGACGAACAAAGAACCTTCTTCTTTCTTGAAGTCGGTTACAAGTAAAAAAGTCTATGTAAACTCGCTAAAGTTTTTCTAACTTTTTTGTATAATTATTCCCCTTATAAATGAATATTCATAAGCCATGAATGTTTCATGGTTTTGAGACAATTGTTCTCTTATCTTATGGCGGGGACTTGGTTGGCTATTCATGAAAAATTCATGGCATTTTACTGGTAATACAGTCGATTGTGTTGTCAGCTGTTACCAGTTTTGTGGGACATTTGGACAGCTGGCACCATAATAAGACTTGCGTCTTGGTAGTTTTAATAATCATAAATTTGAAATATAAATCACTCCCGACTCGAAAATCCCTTCAATGATTAGAAAAGAGCTGATGATCTTCGAACGACTGAACAGATTTTCTTGAATTATGGCTAAGGACACTCTCGATCAAGTTCCATTTCAAACAATAAATTTAAAATTTAAAACTCGACTGACTTGAAAATCCCTTCAACGATTACAAAATGTCTTACATCATTTTGGAAAAGAGCTGATACTCTTACACTGCTGGACCGATATTAACCAAACATAGCTAAGAATCACCGCAAGGAAACTGGCTTTCAAGTAAAAAAAACCGGATCGAAATCGGTCCATCTGTTTGAGAGCTACGATGCCACAGACAGACACATACACAGACATCGACGTCAAACTTATAATACCCCGTTGTTTTTGCGTCGGGAGTTAAAAAAACGCACTTAAATCGGTCCATTCGTTTGGTACGATGCTATGGACAGACACACAGACATGTTAAACTTTTAACACCGCTCTTTTTGCGTCGGGTGTTAAAAATAGTATGTTATAGCAATGGGGGGGCTTACTTAATCGAGCACTGTTCCAATAATTAATTTTTTTTTATTTCAAAACCTAGGACAAATAATTGTGTGATCAACACGATCATTGTTCTGTGTAAATATAATAATAATAATAATAAGGCAGTCCTTCTCGACACGGCACGCATAGTGAGGAGGTTTCTGTCTCTGGAACCCTAACCACCGGTAGCTTGGTCCCTGTACCCGATACCGGTGGGACACTATTTTTTATATTTTTAAATATATTTTTTTATATAATAATGTATTTAAAAATGTAATTTATATGTATTTAAATGTTAATAAAGAGAATAATAATAATATGTGGAATGTCGATTCGGCGATCATTATTCCGATCGTCATATCTGCACATGGATTGATAGCCAAAAGCCTCGATCAACACCTTAAGAGGCTCGCGTTAGACGGTTGGATCAAGGGACTGATGCAGAAAGCAGTTCTCCTCGACACGGCCCGTATAGTGAGGAGGTTCCTGTCTTTGGAGCCCTCACCACCGGTGTTTTGGTCCCTGTACCCGATGTCGGTGGTATACTATTTTTTATATTTTTAAATATATATTTTGTTTTATAGGTATTTAAAAATCTAATTAATAAGTTTTACGATAAATAAAGAGAATAATAATAATAAAAAAGAAAAAATAATGGCGGAGTTTATAACGTTTTCTACCAGTCTACCTGAAGGACCACCTTCAGGTAGCTGCACCAGCAGAGGTCAGTAAATAGGTGCACTAGATTTAAGTAGAAAGAAAAATAACTAGAAAAGGTCATAGGAAAACATATATTTACATACATGCACATACATACTTGCTAACTACGGGTTCCTGAGAAATAGAGTCTTGAAAGACAGACAGACGGACAACAAAGTGATTTTATAAAGGTTTCTTTTTTCTTCGAGGAACGGAACCCTAAAGATAAATGAGTAATAACTATTATTCTATTTTAAATGGCAATTAAGTTTATTTACATAAACTAGCGGACCCGACAGACGTTGTCCTGCCTGTACTTAAAAAATATTATTCCTGTAACCCTATCCCAGCACCATCTACCGGGTCCAATTATAAATCTAAACCAATCTTGAATCCACCTGAAGACACACAAACAATTTCATTAAAATCGGTCATTATTTCTGTACCCCTATCGCAGTGCCATCTACCGGGTCCAATTGTAAATCTAAACCATTCTCGAATCCACCTGAAGACTCACTAAAAAATCATTAAAATCAGTCCAGCCGTTTAGGAGGAGTTTAGTGACATACACACGCACAGAAGAAATCTATATATTAATACGTGAAGCGAAAACTTTGGATCCCTTTTTACGAAAATTGGGCGGACGGAGGAGTATGAAATTTCGCACACTTATAGTTTATACAGAGAAGAAGTGACGAATGCTAAAATGTTTGAAAAATATTTGCTACAAAGTTAAAAAAAAAATGCAAAAACGGGTACATACAGCTATGAGTGTCAAGTATATATTTTGACCTGTCATGGTACAAAAGTCTATACAATGACAGGTCAAGTAATATTGGCACATGAAATAAACCATGGTCGAAATTCGACCACCACGCGATCTCTAGTATATATAGAAAGATATATTAGTATGTGTATAGATAAATACTAGCAATATACTTAACCTGTAATCTCTTATAAAACATGATCACAAGAGGCTACGTCTAGACACTAACGTTTCCTAGCTTTTAGCTTAAAAGCTAACTAAAAGCCTTTCTAAACCATTTAGCCATAGAGCAAAAATTTGAGAAAGAAACGTATGACATGAAGTTTTGTACAGTGTGTTGTCATGTTTTATGAAAAAGCTAAAATTAAAAACCGGCCAAGCGCGGGTCGGACTCGCGCACCGAGGGTTCCGTAAAATATTTTTATTATATGACTAGCGACCCGCCCCGGCTTCGCACGGGTGCAATGATGATACTAAATGTACTACAGAATGTCTTTATATACAACGTTCACAGCTTTTTTGTCATTAGACAATACAAACATGTTTTCTTCAGAGGTTACTCTTGAAAGAGCGACATATAATTGGCCATGTAAAAAACACTTAACGCTCAAATCTAAGCCTGCAATATTGAAAGTTTGACCCTGCGATTTATTAATGGTCATTGCTGTTTTATATCTATAATATCTTCGAAAATATTCATTGAAATTACATGCTGTAAAGGGCCATTATGATCTACATTAAATGCACAATGTATTTCAGGTACTTAATTGGATAAGGATTAATGATGTATTGCTTAAAATCGCTTCGTAAATAAGCCATTACTTCTCGTAAAAAGTAAAGGATAAAAAATGGTTATTGTGGGTTATCCCTAAGAGATAGACATATACCATCGCGGACTTTTTTGTAGACCCTTTTAAAGTCTTCAATATTGTGGTACATTATTTTGATCTATCTCGTAGGGGTTCAGCCAGCGTTTGCAATGTAAACGCAAAAAAAATGTGTCTATTTACGACATCACATTAGAAACCTCTAAAGTTATCAGTGTTTCTCTACTTTATTATGCATGTATTATACATATAAATCTTCCTCTTGAATCACTCTATCTATTAAAAAAACCGCATCAAATTCCGTTGCGTAGTTTTAAAAATCGAAGCATACATAAGGACACACGGACAGCAGGAAGGGACTTTGTTTTATACTATATAGTGATAGTGATGTAACTAAAAATTTACGGTTTTCCCAATTTTTCCTTTATCTGTGCTATAAGACGTTGCTTCATACCAAATTTCAAGACTGAGTTCACGGGAAGTACCCTGTAGGTTTTGATTCCCTTACGAGTGTCGAAAATTTGCGGAAATTTGCGGCATAAACGGCTGTATCTTTTGATTGCGTTGGCTTAGAAGTTCGATTTTTTCACAGCTCTAAGGGACAGTAGACTTAAGTATTTGATATAAATTTCAGCTTGATACGTCTACGCATTCCTGAGAAAAAGGGTCTTGACTGACAGACAGACCCACGGACGGACGGACAACAAAGTGATCCTATAAGGGTTCCGTTTTTTCCTTTCGAGGTACGGAACCCTAAAAACTAGAATTATTTTCAAAAGTTCGTTGTTATAAATATAAAAATGTCATTTAAACATAATATTAATATATTTAGTTAAAAACTGACCGATACACCTGTACGGCTTCGCTCACTTGTATATATATATTAACTAGAGATCGCGTTGTGGTCAAATTTCGACCATAGTTTATTTCAATGGCCAATATTACTTGACCTGTCATTGTATAGACTTTTGTACCATGACAGGTCAAAATATATACTGGACACTCATAGCTGTATGTACCCGTTTTTGCATTTTTTTTTAACTTTGTAGCAAATATTGTTCAAACATTTTAGCATTCGTCACTTCTCTGTATAAACTATAAGTGTGCGAAATTTCATACTCCTCCGTCCGCCCAATTTTCGTAAAAAGGGATCCAAAGTTTTCGCTTCACGTATTCATATATAGATAATTCGGTCAAGGGGTACGGTAGACTCGATTGAAACCTTACCTGAATAATAAATCATAAAAAAAATGATTTCGAGTCGACAACATATATCCGCAAAATTCGGATTGTCGAGTATTTTGTTAAATTCTGATGCAAATGACAGTCGCCATATTGGCCACTCGGATGCCATTTTGAGTTCGTTAAGGCCGATTCACACGTGTCAGTGAAGTTACAGTTCCGTCCGGTCCGGCGCAGTCCCGCCATATTTTCTATGAACGCATCCCTGTCAGTCAGTGTCAGTGATGACACAGTGTTCTCAGTGTGTAAATGAGCCTTTATTGATTGAGCTGTCAGATTCTTAATAAGTACCTTTGCCAACTTCTCGGGTGAGTACTCATTCTATCAAACTAAACAACTTATATCTACCTACATTTTGTAGAAGATTATGTATTATGAGTCACATTTCACCCGAGCGCAGCTGGGTTTTCATCTAGTATTAATATATATTGGGCGGAACCCTAATTCTTTTTCCAAAACGTAAGCGTAAGTTACTCCTTATAACACCAGCTACCTGTCAGTGAAAGTCTCGTAGAAATCGGAGATTAGCCGAAACCAACAGACAAACAGACAGAAAGACACACAGACAAAAAAAACGAGTGTGCTTTAGACCACACGACTGCGTAACGTAACTGGCTATGAGAGAATGAGAGAAAGAAAATGTATGTTCGCACCTCTCTCTCTCTTGCCCCTACAGTAATATATGAAACGTAACTCTCTCTCTTCCTATCTTCACTAACTCATATCTCCCTCTCAACTTCCGTTCGCCTTGCCCGATCACACTTTTCGTAACGCTCTCGTCATGCATCCACCAACTTACTCCCAAATCAAGCGTGCGTAAATAAGTTTTACTTCAAAAAATTCTTTTGTTACGAGTATATGTAGAGTGTAAACATTCGGATGCGTTAAGTAAAAAGCTGTTATATTATGACATTACAAACAGACACTTCATTTAATGGCTACTCAGTAATCTGTGTTTAAATTTTATTTATTTGTATGTAGATTATATTTAAACAGAAAATATTGTAATAGAATTGATATTTGACTGATATAGATACATAATACTTACATGAAATTTTGGTTAGATTGATGTTTTTTAGGGTTCCGTTCCTCAAAAGGAAAAATGAAACCTTTTTGGGAATTAACGCGATTACGAAAAGGTATTACATAACTCTGAATTGCCTGACGTTTCGACCAGGTTACACTGGCCGTGGTCACAGGCTGATTTCCGTTTAAATATAAAATTATATCATGGAACGCGAAAGTTTAAAAGTTTCTAGGATCAATCTGTTGTCTGTCTGTCTGTCAAGACCTTTTTCCCCAGGCACCCGTTGAGTCATCAAGTTGAAATTAACATCAAATACTTTTGTCAGCGGTCGCTTGAAGCTGTAAAAATCAAGCTTCTAATTCAACGCAATGAAAAGATACGGCCATTAAGCCTTAGATTTTAACAAATTTGAACATTTCGCAAGTAAATCAAACCCTATAGCATATATGCATAAGAAGCAAGGTCTGACAGCACAAGTAAAGAAAAGTCAATCCGAAAGTCGTTAACTTGTAGTTATATGTAGTATTAACTTATATTTTGTGGTTGGAATTTTGAATTTGTTGAAAATCGATGTGTGTAGGAGTGTATTTTTAGAACAGAACTGTAACTGCATGCCCTTTCAGAGATTTAAGAAAGTGTTCTATTTTCAAATACACCCTGTATATAATGGAGTTTAGCCCGAATCTACCAAAAAAAAAAAATGTGAGCCGTCACGGGACGCCTGGCAGATGTGAAACATCGACTTTATTTTGTAAAAGTCGAATCAAAAGAGAGAATCGCACAGTCGATTGCGCATGGCGACGCGTCGCCACACCGTACACACTACTGCATATAGACTGTATATATATACCATCATATAGCGTGGCGACGCGTCACCACTGCATGCGTCGCCACGCCAGAAATCAGTTTTACGTGCGGCTATAGATGTTTCACATAAAAAAAACATAAGAATTGAGAATCTCCTCCTTTTGGAAGTCGGTTAAAAACTACTTGGAATTGTTTTGTAGTTTGATTAATGATAAACATAATAAGAAAACACCATACTGATTAAAATTAGACCGAGTCGGATAATTCTCATTCAATCACTATCTGTAATTAGGTGTGACAGCGAAACTGCGTTTCTTTGATTGAAACTGTAGTGTCTATTCCCGAACGAGAGTAGGCGGTCAGCAATGTCAGTATCACTTTGGCGGGGTGTCAAACGGACAGCCAGTGGATGTTGCACTTTCTGGGGTTCCGTTATATATCACACCGAGGTATTTTACAGTTTTTTTTCCGATAATTCCTCGCAGTCACAGGACATTAACTGATCTAGACACTCGTGTATTTTATAGCTGAGAGTGTTATTTGGGTCTGTTACCTTGGTTTTGTGGAAATTTGACTGGCCTGTTGACTTAGTGGTTAGTGACCCTGACTGCTACGCCATAGGTCGTGCGTTCGATTCTCACCCGAGTCTGGGTGTTCTTTGTGTCCGTTGTTTGTATGTTTGTAAAGTCCCCCGCGACACAGGAGTCATTCCTAATACGTAAAAAAAAAATAGATATATATACTGTCTTTTTAGCACTCAGAGTAAGCAAGTTGCATTGAAGCCATTTATTTATCTGTTTCATTCAATTCTATGCATTAAAAAACTCCATCTGCAAATTTAAGCCTTGATATATAATCGTATCGTATCGTCTGCATAGCATATCGCAACACGCTCGTGGATCATATACGCATCACGTTTTATTTTGTTTTTTTTTTTTAAGTCAGAAATGCGTATACGTGCTTTTAAAAATATATATACCTCCAGATAACAAGTATTAGCCGAATTGGCAATAAAAGCTTTGGACATTCCTGAATGAAATTTCTGTGTTGTATGGGGACATACCTGTTAATATCCATAAGAAACAAAGTTGGCCCCAGAATGCTCCCCTGTGGCACGCCATACCGCCTGGTTAGTAGCTCATTTTTATAGCTGCCATCTCATACACACTGTCTCCTTCCTGTCAAGTAACTTTTAAACCAGCTAAGGGCGATGCCTCTGATACTGAAGTGGTTTTCCAGTTTTCTAATTAATATTGGGATTGACACCGTATCAAAGGCTTTCGCGAGGTCTAAGTAGGGCACCACTTATACAAGCCTTATTTTTGTCATGATGAGCTGACACGGTTGATGACAGAAGTGTAACAGTTTCTTCTGTTGACTTGCCTCTTCTAAATCTAAATTGTCTGAGCGAGATAAGATTATTGGATTCAATGTATTTGACAAGCCTATTGATAACAATCTTCTCTAATAGTTTTGGGAACGCTGTCAATAGTGAAATTGGTCGATAGTTTTCCACAGATTCCTTAGGTCCACCCTTGTGGATAGGTGATGTGGATGTTATTTTCCATCTATCTAGAAATCCATTTCTAGACTTAGTATTGTGACTAGAAGATGTTTAACAGTATTTTTTATTTCTTTCAAAAGTACATTTGTAATACAATCAAAACAGGCTGATTTATAATTTTCTAGAGACATTATGAGTGAGTCAACTTCGCACAACATAGCAGTTATTGTTATATAGTAATTTTAATAGGTTATGTAGACTTTTTCAATCAATCTATCTCTCGGGAACTGTACTTCTTTCTGGACGAAAGATATCCTACATCCTTTTGTCCC
Organism: Euplagia quadripunctaria; assembly: GCA_963859945.1. Lineage (NCBI taxonomy): Eukaryota > Metazoa > Arthropoda > Insecta > Lepidoptera > Erebidae > Euplagia > Euplagia quadripunctaria. The sequence goes on along the minus strand of OY982589.1, from coordinate 1,563,381 downwards.
TGTACCCTTGACAACGTATATGTTAAATTTCATGACAATCGGCTTAGCAGTTAGGTAGAAACGTTAAAAACAAAGTCACATTCTCAATATTGTAATAGTAGTAGCTTGGTACATCACTTTATTGATTTAGCTCCGACTTCCCGTACAGAGGGCGCTGAACACACATAAATGTTCTATGTCCTTGTGTTGTCAGTCCATCTCCATATATTGGAATAGCCATTGCCCACAGTTTCACACCTGATCATGTGCTGATTTTAGCCCATGGCGGCAAAATCTTTTGAGCAAATCAAAAATTTTACAGTAATTGCTTAAATAAACGTAATGCTACGTAAGTCTATAAAAGCCAGGGAGGGGGGAGATGCCCTCGCATGCCCTATACATGCATGATCACCTATATTGTGCTACCTTAAAAACCAAGTCTCCGAGAAAAAATTAACGCCATGAATATTACGGGTTTTTGTAGCTAACGGTAACAGCAAATCATTAGCCAGCCGCTTGTTTGCCACAATATTGTTGTCATCTTCCATATATAAAAATCGAACTGTGTATGTATGTTCCCTATGGTATCCAAAACAGCTAGAATGATTTCGATGACATTTTCAGGAAAAAATATTAATAATATCTTGAGACACCTCACTCACGGCCGTCTGATTCCAAACTAGGCAGAGCCTGTACTATGGTAACCAGACTGCTGATAAACATACTTATATATTACTTAATCTTACTTACTTATCACTACATATTATAAAACAAAGTCCCCCGCCGCGTCTATCTGTCTGTCTGTTTGCGATAAACTGAAAAACTGCTGAACGGATTTTCATGCGGTTTTCACTAATAGACAGAGTGATTCATGAAGAAGGTTTAGGTGTATAATTTGTACCCGTGCGAAGCCAGGGCGGGTTGTTAGTTGTAGATAAATTACACCCAGACACAGAACAAATGATCGTACTCATCACAGAATTACTGGTCCTGGGTGGGAATCGAACCCACAACCTCTGGCTTATCAGTCGGACTCACTAACCACTTAACTAACAGCCAATCTGAAGATGGCTCATCTTCAGATTGGCTTATCATGATCATGTAATCCTTTGCGCTACAAAATCGGATCATTATTTTTAAGTTATACTTCTTTTGGCGCGTTATGGAAAAATGATGAGTGTAAATTTTTACGATGCGCGCGCACACCGTCACGAAAAACCGACACCCTGAAGTTAGCTAGTCAACATTTTAGTTTTTCAGAAAAAATACCAACTTCACGTCAGTGATAAAAATGGTTTTTACATATTACTTTGAGTACGTTTGTAGAATTTGAGGTTAGTTGATGGTATGTATTATTTATGATAATTTAATGTAATTATAAGTGATAAAAATGGTTTTACGTATTACTTTGAGTACGTTTGTAGAATTTGAGGTTACTTGATGGTATGTATTATTTATTATGATATTTAAATAAACTTTATTTAACTAGATAAAAGTATAACTTCTAACGTGCGTACATAAGTACACACACTTTTTTTTTAGTGTTTTAGTACCCGTGCGAAGCCTTGGCGCGTCACTCGTTAAATTATTTTCTTACCTTTTCTAAAGTCGGTTCAAAATCCTCACCCATCCATGAATCAACCTTGAATGAGATAACTTTACCCACTGGGTCAATATATTCCCCTAGCTGTCATGATAAAATACTACCTTGAGGGGAAAATCTTCAAATCCTTTGGATTACGGTACGTTCAAATTATTCAGTAATTACATTTTAATGTTTTGGTACCGCTGGGTTAATTAGAAGCAACGATCTAATGGCACAGGGTTCGGTGCCCGGCTGGGGTAATTTTGTTTTATGTCCACATAAAGGTTTAGCTCTTGAGATTAAAATTTTAAAGTTATTATAGGATGGTGTAGTTCTCTTATTTTATCACTAGCTCGCGTGTTCATGTTTATATACTTTGTGTTGAACCCTAATTCTTTTTCCAAAATAAAAGTAGCCTAAGTTACTCCTTATAAGACCAGTTATCTGTTAGTGTAGGTTTCGTGGAAATAGGTCCACCCGTTCCGGAGATTAACCAGAACAGACAGACAAACAGACCAAAATGTTAAAACTAGATTTTTTGTTAAAAGTACCGTGTAAATATTCATATGTATTTAGTAAAAGGCTGTTATAATTATAATACAAACAGACACTTTAATTTTATTTATTTGTATAGATATGGACTGAAATAGGGGTTCGATTCCTGTGTGGAATAATACAATATTGTTGCGTCTGTAATAGTGATCATCAATACAAATAAATAAACTGAAGTGTCTGTTTATAATGTCAAAAGAATAGTTCTTTTTAAGCTCATACAGTTATTTGGACGATACCTTTGCCTAAAAATCAGTTTAATTTTTTTTTGTCTGTCTGTTTGTTCCGGCTATTCTCCGGAACGGGTGGACCGATTTCCACGAGACTTTCACTGGCAGGTAGCTGGTGTTATAAGGAGTAACTCAGGCTACTTTTATTTTGGCAAAAGAATTAGTACAAATTTATGAAAGCTACTATAATTATTGAAAAAGACTGAACGAAGTAGTTTGAAATTACGTATGAAATATGTATGTATGTATGTGTGTATATGTAATTGAAGTTAATAAAAGTTTTTATTACTGTTAATATTCTTATCTGTTGTGGTCCAAAGGCGACCTTTTCTTCTTCTGACCTGTTGTTCTAGTGGTTAATGACCCCGAGTGCTGACCCAGAGGTCGTGAGTTAGATTCCCATCCAGGACAAATAATTGTGTGTTGAGCATGATCGTTTCTTCTGTGTCTGGGTGTAATTTATCTATAATATGTATGTATTTAGTGATATATAAGTATGTTTATCAGCAGTCTGGTTACCATAGTGCAGGCTCTGCCTAGTTTGGGATCAGAAAGCTAGGTTGTGTGTGAGATGTGTGAAGTTATTATTTTTACACGCTTCATATTAGCTTCACTTGTATGTTTGTTTATATGTTTGTAACCGACTCCTTTGGGCGCGATTTTGACCCACTTTAAACGGCCAGATTTCATTAAAATTTTGCACACGTGTCAAAGACCGATGACAATGCAATAATTCGATTAATTTTTTTATTTTTTTGTTGAATTTTCTATAAAAGCGTGTTTTTTAGTTTTTTAAACTATAATTATTTTTGTACGTTTATTTATGAAGTCATAAATTATCTTTCGAGACTGTCATAAAGATCACTACATATTATAAAACAAAGTCCCCCGCGTCTGTCTGTCTGTTCGCGATAAACTGAAAAACTACTGAACCGATTTTCATGCGGTTTTCACTAATAGACAGAGTGATTTTTGAGGAAGGTTTAGGTGTATAATTTATTAAGATTTTGTGTAAATTGATTGAAATATGTTAATGATTGTTGAAGATGTATCTGGTACGCGTGCGAAGCCGGGGCGGGTTGCTAGTCACTACATATTATAAAACAAAGTCTCCCGCCGCGTCTGTCTGTCTGTTCGCGATAAACTGAAAAACTACTGAACGGATTTTCATGCGGTTTTTTACTAATAGATAGCGATTCATGAGGAAGGTTTTGGTGTATATTTTGTACCCGTACGAAGCCGGGGCGGGTTGTATAATAATTAAGAATGATTTTTCTATCACTGTCTATTTAGTCGTTATTAAATATATTATGTTAACGTGTAGGGACATACAGTCGTTTAAAATTGGCGAACGAGATGAATGGAAGCAAGATTATTTTGAGATCTTACGAAATAAACGAGCAGTCTTAAGCTACGACATGTTCAAGAATAACTTAAAAAAGTAAGATTTAAAAACACAGTCAGTCGTAGGACTGCACGTCAGAAGTGAAAACATAACTTCACAATGTATTTGCATATACACACACACACATCTGTATATATATAATTAGGTTAAAAATAAAAAGTAGGTAATAACATATCTAAATGTATACATAGGGTACACTGGAAGTTCTGCGCTCCTGGCCGCTCATAAATGTTTGAATTTCGAATGTTATATTTTTTAAATATAAGAAACTCGGCTCCGTCTTACGAATTTTCGATCAGGTCACGTGTCCTGACGCGAGTTTAACATTTTTTACCCGTCCCAAAAAGTGCACAACGCCGCTAAAGAAGTTTTCACTTTAAAAGTTGACTTGGCAACTTCTTAAGGCACGTTGGGCACTTTTGGTATGGGAAAAAGCGCTGAACTCGCGTGACCATTGAATGTTTTTACTTCTGACATACAGTCCTACGACTGATAGTTTTTTAAAAATGATATAATTCGAAGTTCATAATATTTAAATAAAAAACAAAATTTATACTCAAAAGTTGTTTCAAGAAGATCAGTTACGTGTGTCACAAATTATTAGCATTCTTGTTAACCCCTCCAGCAAAGACTGGATGGGGTTCAAACCCGTAACCATTTGATCCCAAAGTCAATGTCCTAGCCACGTACGCTACAGTCGCATAACATAAAAGATAGTTGGTTTTCTCTTAACCTTGAAACACTTTTGCCTTCCTAAAAGCATTAAATAAAATAATAACAGCTTGGGATACCTCACACACGGCCGTCTGATCCCAAACAGGCAGAGCCTGTACTATGGTAACCAGACTGCTGATAAACATACTTTTAAATTACTAAATACATACATATTATTGATAAATAAAGAAGCGGCGCTAGCGTAATGGCTAAGGCGTCGGACTTGCGATCAAGTGGTTGCGGGTTCGTACCGAACCCAGTGCACTACTGTCGTGAACCCACTCCTAACACAAGCGTTAAGCTTAGCTGGAGGGGTTAACGAGATTATTAGCAATGTGTGCCCCACGTTACTAGTAATCTTTATTTAAACAAAATTTTTTATTGATAAATTACCCCCAGACACCTCATCACATTGTCTAGGAGAGGAATAGAATCCATGATCTCTGGCTCAGCATTCCGGGTCGCTAGTTTGTAATTGTAACAGAGACTTACCAACGAAACTTCAATATTACTCCAACATGTTGGTATGCACGCCAACATGCAGGCCAACTTGAACGCCTGTGTGTACCATGCGTCCTAACAACGTCCAAAAATAGTTACTCATTCGTCTAACACATTAGTGTCTGGGACAAACGGACGAATAATATATTACTCTAACTGTTTAGCTGTCAACTAACATCTTAATAATGTTGCCAAGTAATTTAGTATTAGAATTAAATCAATATATATTTATAGAGTTAGTTTTTATTTGGGTTCTGTACCCAAAGGGTAAAACGGGACCCTATTACTAAGACTCCGCTGTTCGTCCGTCTGTCAGCAGGCTGTATCTCATGATCCGTAATAGGTAGACAGTTGAAATTTTCACAGAATGTGTATATCTGTTGCCGCTATAACAACAAATAATAAAAATAAATTTAATATTATAGGGGGCTCCTCTACTAGAGACGTAATTTTTCGCTTATAGTATTAAATCTTGTACGATGGTGCGGAACCCTTCATGCGCGAGTCCGACTCGCACTTATCCGGTTTTTTAGGGTTCCGTACCTCGAAAGGAAAAAACGGAACTCCTATAGGATCACTTTGTTGTCCGTCCGTCCGTCTGTCTGTCTGTCAAGACCCTTTTTCTTAGGAACGTGTGGAGGTATCAAGCTGGAATTTATATCAAATACTCAGGTCTACTGTCCCTTGGAGCTGTGATCAAACTTCTAAGCTAACGCAATCAAAAGCAAATACAGCCGTTTATGCCGCAAATTTCAGCAAATTTTCGACACTCGCAAGGGAATCAAAACCTACAGGGTACTTCCCGTGAACTCTGAATCTTGAAATTTTGTACGAAGCAACGTCTTATAGCACAGATAAAGGAAAAATTGTGAAAACCAACCAACAAACATAAAAAAAACATACAGTCGAATTGAGAACCTCCTCCTTTTTTGAAGTCGGTTAATAAAGCAAAAGTGCGCTACCAAAGATCAGAAATGGTTGTACTAGCACTAGGTATTTAAAATAAAAAAAAGTAAGTGTCGTGGGACACCAGATAGGAACGAAGTTCCTTATTATAAAAATATTAATTTCAAGTTCTATTCGAGGTATAAAGAAAATAATTATTCGAGTATACATTTTTGATTATGATTTTTTTATCGATAAAAATCAAAAAAATCTACTTTACAAAATTATCTTAACACATTTATTTTATTTACAATGATTTATAAAAATATATATTAATGATAACTAGAGATCGCGTGGTGGTCGAATTTCGTCCATGGTTTATTTCATTGGTCAATATTACTTGACCTGTCATTGTATAGACTTTTGTACCATGACATGTCAAAATATATACTGGACACTCATAGCTGTATGCACCCGTTTTTGCATTTTTTTTAACTTTGTAGCAAATATTGTTCAAACATTTTAGCATTCGTCACTTCTTCTCTGTATAAACTATAAGTGTGCGAAATTTCATACTCCTCCGTCCGCCCAATTTTCGTAAAAAGGGGTCCAAAGTTTTCGCTTCACGTATTAATATATAGATAACAGTCATCACGTAGACTATACATTAGACATTAAGCCATCATACATAGACTATACATAAAAATCTTACGTTACGGACGTTTTTTGCCGCCTAGGGTACCCCTCCACAACCCCCATGGGGAACTTCGTTCCAAAAATAATACAGTCCACTGTGACATTTCCAACAACTAAATCAAAGAAGTATTTCAACTCTCAAACAAAAAGCGATGATTTTGACATAATATTCAAATTAATTTGATTTACTTACTCTACACAATGGAAGCCATTGATTTGTGGGTTTTAGTACCCCATTAACATTGGTTTCACGCCTCAGAGGGGTTGAAAATCAACCCTTACCGGTGTATTTATTAATGGAGGAGGGATGATTTTGATGTAAAAAGGGCTTAATATTTTTCGTTGCGTTAACTTACGTCTGTCGCATATAATAAGAATATCCATGCTATACGCGTGTTAAAAATATTCGTATCTTATAAATATTACCACAATAAAGCTATTATTCAAAGAGTATACAAACCAGTGGGAGAGCCATGCTTCAGCACGTATGGGCCGGCTCGACCGGAGTGATACCACGGCCTCACAGAAAACCGGCAGTGATGCAATGCCTCATTGCTTTTCGCCGCGTGAGTGAGGTTACCCTAACCCTTCTCCCTCCCCTCTTCCACCCTTCCTTCCACCCATCCCCCCTTCCACCCTTCCCCTACTCCCACCGTAAAGGCCGGCAACGCACTTGTGACTTTTGAGTTGCAGGTGCCCATGGGCGGCGGCGGTAGTCATTTACCATCAGGTGACCCGTCTGTTCGCTTGTCCCCCATACCATAAAAAAATAACACTACCGCCGTTAGACCCTTATTTACACATCTTATCTATATACTTATAATAAAACTGTAACAGGTCCAATTCTGTACATTGGAGATATTTTGAAAAAACTATGAACACTATCATCGATACTGAAGTGAAAACTATATATTTTTTATTTTTCTCTGTCTGTCTGTCAGTACCATGGCCGCGCATCACGCTGAAACTACTGAACGGATTCAAATGAAACTTATCCTGACTTGAGTTCATACTACGAGGTAGGACATAGGATACTTTTTATTCCGAAATTCAGGACGGTTTCTTTAAGAGGGGGATGAAAGTCCAAATGTTTACTTCGTTGTAATTCTTTGACGCGTAGTCCGATTGCAATCATTCTTTTATTGTTGGAAAGGAAGCACTGTGTAGATTGTCACGTAATCTTTTTGTGTGTGTGTTTCTGGAGAAGTAGTGCAAAAAGTTAGAAGTTGAATTTTTTTTTTACTAAAACGGCTAGAAAAACTGCAGGAGTCCATTTCGCAATAAAGTAATTAGAATATTTTAGGGTCGTATTGTAGACCCCGTGGATAAGATAAACGGAAAGCAATTTTAGGAAATTTCGTGATTTTTAATACACAAATCGTATTTTGAACTGGCAAATTGAACTTGAAAATTGACCAATATAGCTATTTTTAAGTGAGTCCATCTCTTATGTTGTTTTAAATTTAAACTATGGGTATTTAACCAAGGATGTCGATGGAATGTCCAGATGTTTCTGAAAATTTCTGAAAAAGAAAATTACAAAAGAAATATTGAAATTGGCGTAAAAATTCATAATAATTATGTTGTTTAGAAATGTGCACACACACTAGGAAAATAACTTTCCAAAAAAAAACAGATTTTTAGGCACAGGTATCGTGTGAGGTTTAAAAAACTATTATTTTGCTCTGCGGCCCGCGGTTTCCCTCATTAAGTTTTCCTAAATCTTCTAATTTTTCGCGCAACTTTCTTAACTTTTTCTGTCATAAGAACCTTCTCCTGACAATAAAAAACACAAAAAAACAAGAATTAGCGAAAGCGATCCAGCCGTTCACGTGGTGCCGTTACCTAGGGAAATAGGGATTCATTTTTATATTATAGATTTTTAGGCATAGGTATCGCGTATATAACTTAAACTTAGCTTTAAAAAACTATTATTTTGACATTACAAACAGACACTTCAATTTCATTTATTTGTATTGATGATGATTCAAACCTATTCGAAATTCGACCACCGGACGATTTTTAATACACTAATATATTTGATATAGTATATATTCTTATATTGAACTAGCAACCCGCCCATCTTCGCACGGGTAGCAGAGACATCTTCAACAATCATCAACATATTTCAATCAATTTACACAAAATATTAACAAATTATATACCTATACCTTCCTCGTGAATCACTCTGTCTATTGGTGAAAACTGCATGAAAATCCGTTCAGTAGTTTTTCAGTATATCGCGATTTAACGTGGGAGAGCCATGCTTCGGCACGTATGAGCCGGCTCGACTCCGCTCGATACCTCGGCCTCACAGAAAACCGGCAGTGATGCAATGGTTGCATTGCTTTTCGCCGCGTGAGTGAGGTTACCGGAGGCCCTAATCCTTCCCTCTCCCCCTCTATTCTCTTCCCGCTCTTCCCCCCTCTTCCTCTTCTTGAGTTGCAGATGCCCATGGGCGGCGGTAGTCATTTACCATTAAGTGACCCGTCCGCTCGTTTGCCCCCTAAACCATAAAAAAGGAACAGATAGATAGACAGACGCGGCGGGGGGGATGATGTAGTGATAGAATAAAGTGATCCTAAAACATCATACACCTCCAGGCATCTTGCTAATTAAACACTACAGACACCCTCCGATTTCGTCTGTAATTGCCTTTCACGGTCTTCACAGATCTTTAAACTTTCAATTGGTGGAGAGACGTGTGTTGTTTCTTAATTAAGAAATGTTTAAGGGTGGGGCTTAAATAAATGTTGATTGGTTTGTAAAATTTACTGTAGTTATCAATTATTTTAGACTAAATTACTACTAATAGGTCTTGTTAAGCGTTGATGATGAACGAATAGTAATATGTAGAAAAATAAACAATAAATATAAATTAAAAATTACAGAAACCACCTACACCAAAAAATATATTTTTTTTTTCGTGTGTAAGCCCCCACAGGTCATCACCTCACCTGAGCTAATGGTGAAGTGAATCGAACCGACTAAAAGTAAAAAAAAGCACTTAATCGAATAATCATACGCCAAAAATGCCTTACATCATTTTGAAAAAGAGCTGATACTCTTACACTGCTGGACTGATATTAACCAAATATAGCTAAGAACCACCGTAAGAAAACTGGCTTTCAAATGAAAAAAACCGCATCGAAATCGGTCCATCCGTTTGAGAGCTACGATGCCACAGACAGACAAACACACACACACACAGATATCGACATTAAACTTATAACACCCCTCTTATTGCATCGGGGGTTAAAAAAGTAAAATTAATTATAGTTTAAAAAACAAAAAAAAACACTTTAATTGCAAATTGAATTAAAGCAGAAATTAATTTTAAATATGAACATCTTGTTCTATCCCACTAATATTATAAATGTGAAAGTTTGGACGGATGGATGGATAGGTGGATGGATGGATGTTTGTTACTCTTTCAGGCAAAAACCAACAGGTTGGTGACATTAATTAATAAGGAGCTGACAGAACTCAATGTTTAGATTAACACCCTCTAGTGGATCTATATATGTATTACTAGCAGCGTCCCGCGGTTTCACCCGCGTAAGTCCCGATCCCGTGAGAATATCGGGGTAAAAAGTAGCCTATGCGTTAATCCAGGTCTCCAGCTATCTTGGACCCGAAGGTGGTGCCCGCGCTTTTGCGGGCAGGCGCTAGGAGGGTTCCGGATGTCTTAATAAAAGCTGTTCCCGGGTCCCTCCTACTTAAGGCGCAGTACGGCACACCGTGTGGTTTTAGTCGGTTCGATTCCGACACACCGCCCCACCGAAAACCCCGGTGGGGTGACGGCCCGAGGGGGTTTCCACACGCACAAAAAAAAAGAAAGGTCTCCAGCTATCTACATACCAAGTTTCATCGCAATCCGTTCAGTGGTTTTTCCTTGAAAAAGTAACAAATATCCATCCATCCATCCATCCATCCATCCAAACTTTCACATTTACAATATTAGTGGGATTAGAGTGACGGTCACGAGTTCCGTGCTTTTTCCCCATAGCAAAAGTGCCCAAACATGCCCAAAGAAGTTTTCACTTCAAAAAAAAAAAAGAAAGGTCTCCAGCTATCTACATACCAAGTTTCATCGCAATCGGTTCAGTGGTTTTCCGTGAAAGAGTATTAAACCACTATTAATCCATTTTTTTTATGGTATAGGGGCAAACGAGCAGGCGGGTCACCTGATGGCAAATGACTACCGCCGCCCATGGGCACCTGCAACTCGAGAGTCACAAGTGCGTTGCCGGCCTTTAAGGTGGGAGTAGGAGAAGAGGGGGAGGGGGGAAGAGTGGGAAGGTAGGGAATAAGGGAGAGGGAAGGGTTAAGGCCTCTGGTAACGGCACGCGGCGAAATGCAATGCAAGCATTGCTTCATTGCCGGTTTTCTGTGAGGCCGTGGTAACGAGCGGAGTCGAGCCGGCCCATACGTGCCGAAGCATGGCTCTCCCACATAAAAACATGTGCTTTATATAAGTGAGATTATTAGCCACTGTTCCAGAATTGTCATCAATATTTCTCACTTAAAAGTTATAATATACTATTGCAAATTGATCCTTTAAAAGTTTAGATATGAATGAGGAGCAGCCCTACTGAGAAAGTTTTTAATTAAATATTTAAATTCATGCTACAACCCCTGATAAGGCGCCCTCTTTTGACGGAACTGCGACTGACGTGTTTTGATACTTTTGTTTTGGAAAAAGAAAATATATAATTACTACTAGCTGTCCCACGCAACTTTATCCGCGTTTGTAACCTTCCTCGATAAATGGCATATCCAACACTAAAATATTTTTTAAATTCAAACCAGTAGTTCCTGAGATTAGCGTGAGCAACCAAACAAACAAACAAACTCTTCAGCTTTATAGTATTACTATAGATTTTTCTTTGTCTTGGTACACCTCACACACGGCTGTCTGATCCCAAACTAGGTGGAGCCTGTACTTTACAACATACTTATATATTACTAAATAGAAAGAAAAAAAAAAGAAATATTACTCTATTCCATTCCAGTCCATTCCATTTATACACAACTCATCACACAATTATTTGTACTGGGTGGGTATCGAACCCATGACTTCTGGTTCAGTAGTTAGGATCAGGAACAGGCTCGTAATGTAAGAAGTACAGGAAACTACAATTTTCAATCAATATGTGTTATTATAAATCGTTTACCATATAAAAACGTATACTGGTCATTGATATAAAACATAACATTTAAAACTTAATTACTTATGGTCGAAATTCATCCATCAAACAATCTCTAGTCTTTAAAACCAAAAGTCTGCAATCTCTAAAAGCGCCCACGAGTGAACGAGTGAACACCAAGTATCAAAACGTGTCATTCACTGTATACTGCTATACTGCAAAGACAACGTCTTAACTGAAACGAAACGCAAGTCACGTCACATTCGGCGACTGTTCCGACCGAACTGCTCCTTGATTCGCTTAATAGCTTGACAAATTTCTGCTTCACCAGATGATAAAATAATATAAAAATCCTGCTAATATTATAAGTGTGAAAGTTAGGATGGATGTTTGTTACTCTTTCACGCAAAAACCACTAAACCAATTGCAATGAAACTTGGTATGTAGGTAGCTGGAGACCTGGATTAACGCATAGGCTATTTTTTATTCCGATATTCCTACGGGATCGCGACTTACGCGGATGAAACCGCGGGGCGTTGCTAGTTTACAATAAAGGTGCAACACAGTTCGATTTTTTTTCTCTTTGCCGGCCTTTAAGATGGGAGTAGGGGAAGGGGGGGGGGGATGTGGGAGAGCCTCCGGTAACTTCACTCACTCGGCGAAAAGCATTGCTTCACTGCCGGTTTTCTTTGAGGCCGTGGTATCACTCCGGTTGAGCCGGCCCATACGTGCCGAAGCATGCCTCTCCCACGATAAACACGATGATTGTTTTTTTTTTGTAAACATTGGGAATAAGGACGCTCCTATGTATATATTTAGTGATATATAAGTATGTTTATCAGCAGTCTGGTTACCATAGTACAGGCTCTGCCTAGTTTGGGATCAGACGGCCGTGTGTGAGATGTGTGGAATTATTATTATTATTACAGTATTAAGAAAATAAAAGCCAAAAACCAACAGCTTCGTTTCTCTTTTCATATTTTCAAATGCCCACAATCAAATATTAATATCAAAAAACTTACACGTAGTCCTAAAATATACGCCAGTCTGTCTGTATATCCGCAGATACGGTGCACTGTTTATTTTAGCTAATTGGAACACGTCGTCGCCTGCGGCTGCCAGGGGTGGGACACGTCGATGGATTAGTTATCGATAAATGTTATTTCAATCGTGTCTCAATGATATGCAAATAATATAATTGTATAGATTGTTTTTATTTTATATTTCTTAAAGATATCGTGGCCAGTCTTTGTTGATGGTTCTCTAAATGTTTAGAACCAAGTAAAATAGTCCAGTTCTTTTTCATGGTAACCTTACAAATCTATTGAAAGATTTAAGAGTGGATGAGCCATGCTTCGGGCCGTCTTGACTGTAGTGATACCACTCACAGAAAACCGGAAGTGAAGCAATGCTGATGTTGTATTTCACCGAGTGAGTGAGATTACCGGGGACCCTAACACTTCTCTCTACCATTCTTCCTCCCTTTTCCCCTACTCCTACCTTAACGGCTGGCAACGCACTTGTGACTCTTGAGTTACGTGCCCATGGGCGGCGGTATTTACTTACCATCGGGTGACCCGTCTACTCGTTTGCCCCCTATCGCATAAAAAAGGAGCCTTTTTTTAATTATATTTCTGGATGGCAATGAATTTATTTATATTTAATGTTCGATAATGTTATTCTTTGATGCACATTAGGAGACACCTATGTCCAGCAGTGGACGACGAAAGGCTGATGATTATTACTATTTATTTATTATTTATTATTTATTTATTTATTTATTTCTATACCTCTATCTATTTTACAGGTTATTACCTAATACAATAGATTGGCAATAATGTACAGACAAAGATCAATATTAAATAGACAAACTTAATCTTAATCACACACTTGACACTACAATACGCAACTCTTATGAATTCGTTCAGTGCACATGAAAAAATATCAATTTCGTTTGATATCGTGTTGAGCACCCGCAGCGCCCGCGTGAGCGGCGCTCGCTGTAGCAAGTTGGTGCGTGCTCGCGGCACTAGCAGTAATGGCGGTCGTCGTCGCCGCCCAACATACTCATCCGGTACACACAAGTGGAGTGTTTCCAGGACACTCGGATTGTGTATTTTTCCGCGCACTATTTTAAACACGTAGGCGACAAGAGCTACCTCCCTTCTTACTTCGAGTCTATAATATCCCGTCATACCTAATACGAATAGGGTAGGGTATGTCAGTGGGTAAAAATATAAAGATGGTTATGAATTTTATTTTATTATTTTATTTACAAATTGTTCTATCGATATATTATCCTAACCTGTCCGCCCCATCACTATATTTCTTGTTTAAATATTAATCGTAGCGACAAAGGGTCGTTTGTGGGTACCTTTGTATTCATGCCGGAGGTACCTAGAGGTATAGAGAGTGACGGAGGGTAGCAGGGTAGCACCTGAGGCGAAGAGTAACGACAGAGTTATGTTTTTTTAACGGGTAAACGAATAGTAAACTGAGGGGAGACTTAGATGAAGTACAGATAGATGATACGTTAACGAATTGTTGAAGTGAGAAGTTATTGCAAGGTTTTTGAAGTAAAAACTTCTTTAGCGGCGTTGTGCACTTTTTGGGATGGGTAAAAAATTTTAAACTCGCGTCAGGACACGTGACCTGATCGAAAATTCGTAAGACGGAGCCGAAATATTTTTACGCCATCTGTAATACAAGACTACTGTAGTTTGATATATACTTATGTATTATATGGTATAGATCCACTAGAGGGCGCTAATCTAAACATTGAGTTTTGTCAGCTCCTTATTAATTATTCTTTAAAAAATGTGTTTTCACTTCTGACGTGCAGTCATACGACTGACAGATTTTGTTTGTTTAACTCGATGTGCCAGTTTTTTCAACAATTAAATGAGTAAATAAGTACAAACTCAATGGGCTTATCTTGTTTAGTTAAGGGAACCTATGGCCGTCTTCCGACTCCATCATCAATTCATCATTGTCACTGAAGATACATAATATGTCCCTACACCAAATTTGAGACCAATCTTACATCTAGAAGTGGTTCTAATTTAGCTTCTAAGATTCGTGCCGAACACATCCACACAAATCCATACAATCAATCAATCAATCAGCCTATTATAGTCCATTGCTGGACATAGGCTTCTTCTAATGTGCGCCACGGCACCCGGTCCTCCGCCTTCCGCATCCAGTCCATCCCAGCTACCTTCTTCAGGTTATCGGTCCATCTACATATCCATACAAATAAATAAAATTGAAGTATCTGTTTATAATGTCAAAATAATAGGTTTTTTTTAAACTCATACAGTTATTTGCACGACACCTATGAGTAAAAATTAGTTTTTTTAATTTTTGTCTGTTTGTTTCGGCTAATCTCCGGAACCTGTGGGCCGATTTCCACGGGACTTTCACAGGCAGATAGCTGATGTTATAAGGAGTAACTTAGGCTACTTTTATTTCGGAAAAAATTTAGGGACCCGCGCAAAATATACAAATATGTACACGCAAGCGAAGCCCCGCGGGAACTGCCATTATATAATTATATACAAACATTGTAAGTTAAACAAAAGGTTGTCAAAATTGACGGCGCTGGTGCTCGCTTACCTTATCTCAGCTCCTCGCCAACTATACAGTGTTAATAGTTATGAACTGAAGATCTTATATTACGATTAACTTTTGTCCTGAGTAAATTTCAAGTTTAAACTCAACTCAGCAATTGTACAAGTTACTAAGGTTAACTTGTAATCTGCTCAGTAATACTGCAGACAGTTAACAAAGTTTTATGTGTATCGATCTAGCGGGGCCACTCGAGCTGGACCGAAAAAACTAGTGGCAATGCTTTATTTGTTCAATTTACCTCACGAATTTATTAACAAGCTTCAATGTACCTCAACTATTTTGATAGAAATTACAATTAATCGCCTGATCCATCCAGCGGGGCCCTCGGTTGTTTTACGCTCCGAATACATAAAAATAATACTGATCGTAACTTGTGCCAATGTACCTCTCAATTCAAACTAGGCAGAGCCTGTACTATGGTAACCAGACTGCTGATAAACATACTTATATATTACTAAATACATACATATTATAGATAAATAACACCCAAACACAATACAAAGGATCGTGTTCATCACATAATTATTTGTCCTGGGTGGGAATCGAACCCACGACTTCTGGTTTAGCAGTCAGGGTCAGTAACCACTAGACCAACAGTATAAAAAAGTGTATGCACGTAAGAAGTTATACTTTTATCTAGTTAAATAAAGTTTCAACTAACCTCAAATTCTATAAACGTTCTCAAAGTAATATGTAAAAACCATTTTTATCACTATCGTGAAGTTGGTAACTTTTTTTGAAAAACTATAATACTTACTAGCTAACTTCAGGGTGTCGGTTTTTCGTGACGGTGTGCGCGCGCATCGTAAAAATTTACACTCATAATTTTCCCATAATGCGCCAAAAGAAGTCTAACTTCAAAAATGAACTTCTTATATTCATGACAATTTCATCCCTTAATTTGGCTAGCGTCAATGCATGAATATACATAAATACAGGCAAGGGGTGAACCTTTAACAAATTCCTTAAAATTTTCCCTTGAGGCTTTCGCCTTGGAAACATACGGGGGTGGAATAGCGTCGCGTCAGTTTACAATATTGCAAGCATGGCTCTCCCACTTATAAATGACACCAGCAACAGCTTCCTGCTCGTAAGGACTCCTCCTAATATTATTTTACTTACGTGGGAGAGCCATGCTTCGGCACGTATGGGCCGGCTCGACTCCGCTCGATACCACGGCCTCACAGAAAACCGGTAGTGAAGCTTGCATTGCATTTCGCCGTGTGAG
This sequence comes from Euplagia quadripunctaria, assembly GCA_963859945.1. Taxonomy (NCBI): domain Eukaryota; kingdom Metazoa; phylum Arthropoda; class Insecta; order Lepidoptera; family Erebidae; genus Euplagia; species Euplagia quadripunctaria. The sequence continues at coordinate 1,546,826 of OY982589.1, read as the reverse complement.
TGAGGTTACCGGAGGCCCTAACCCTTCCCTCCCCCCTATACCCGTCCTTCCCCTCTCCCCTCTTCCCACTCTTCCCCCCTCCCCCTCTTTTCCTAATCCCACGTTAAAGGGCGGCAACGCACTTGTTACTCTCGAGTTACAGGTGCCCATGGGCGGCGGTAGTCATTTACCATCAGGTGACCCGTCTGCTCGTTTGCCCCAAATACCATAAAAAAAAAAAAAGTTATAAACGTGAAAGTTTGTGAGGATGTACGGAAGAGTATGTATGTATGGATGTTTGTTACTCTTTCACGCCAAAACTAGAAAACCGATTGCGATGAAACTTGTTACGTAGATAGCTGGAGATCTGAATTAACACATTGGCTACTTTTTATCCCGATGTTTCCACGGGATCGGGACTTACGCGGGTGAAACCGTGCGGCGCAGCTAGTCCTAAATAAAAATGCGTTTATGGAAAATAACTTACACAATGTTTATAAATATAATAATAATAATAATAAATTTTATTTTTCATTCCACAATAAAAATTATATGGTTACAATTATAATGGCACTTACATAGTGCGTACATAAATTGTGGAAATCTGGTGCCCAAACTAGACATAAGCCTGTATTTCGGGTCACCAGGGTTCCTCCTCGCTTACTGTTTGCATTTCAGTAACATCTTTATTTACTAATAACAGTTATAAACCAATTCCAAGAAAATTGAAAATATAAATATTTATTGGCTCGACGCTAGTGTATGGATAAAGGCAAGTGGCGGGCTGTTGCCTCTAACTGAAAAAGTCATGAGTAAATATCATTAGTAGGTATTTATTTACCTAGACTTTCATTCATAATAGTCTCTTCTCTTACTACATATGTATTAGCTTTATTATATGTAATATCATATTTATCCTTGTTCTAGAAACAAAAATCCTTGCTAATCCTTACTAATATCTATGTATTAATACGTGAAGCGAAAACTTTGGATCCCTTTTTACGAAAATTGGGCGGACGGAGGAGTATGAAATTTCGCACACTTATAGTTTATACAGAGAAGAAGTGACGAATGCTGAAATTTTTGAACAATATTTGCTACAAAGTTAAAAAAAATGCAAAAACGGGTACATACAGCTAAGTGTCCAGTATATATTTTGACCTGTCATGGTACAAAAGTCTAAACAACGACAGGTCAAGTAATATTGGCCGATGAAATAAACCATGGTCGAAATTCGATCACCACGCGATCTTTAGTTACTATAAATGCGAAAGTAACTCTGTCCGTCTGTCTGTCTGTTGCCCTTTCACGCCAAAACTACTGAACTGATTTAAATGAAATTTGGTGCACAGATAGTTTAGAGCCTGAGAAAGGACATTGGCTACTTTTTAATGCGAAAAAAGGGTGTAAGAGGTTGAAAGGTGGGGATGAAAAGTTGTATGGAAGTATCGACATATTTAGAGCTAGAAGCTTGAAACTTATTTTTTAGGCTGTTGATTCGATATAAATACACTATTACACGCGGACGAAGTCGCGGGCACAGCTAGTACAATTTATATATAGACAGCGCTGTGTGATATGTACCAGAATATTATTAGTTCCTATTATAAAAGCTACTATTTTATGGTATATGGCATAAATGACAGACGGGTCATCTGGTAAGTGACTATCATCGACCAAGCAACTCCTCTGAAAGCAAACCCTGCAACTCAAGAGACACAAATGCGTGGCCGGCCTTTGAGGTGAGAGTACACTCTTTTCTGAAAGGTTTAAATGGCGTATCAGTCCGGAAACAATTGCTGCCTCCTTCAGGAGACAATTTTTCCACAGATTATTTCAAGTCATCTATATATTAATACGTGAAGCGAAAACTTTGGATCCCTTTTTACGAAAATTGGGCGGATGGAGGAGTATGAAATTTCGCACACTTATAGTTTATACAGAGAAGAAGTGACGAATGCTAAAATTTTTTAACAATATTTGCCACAAAGTTAAAAAATATGCAAAAACGGGTACATACAGCTATGTGTCCTATATATATTTAGACCTGTCATGGTACAAAAGTCTATACAGTGACAGGTCAAGTAATATTGGCCAATGAAATAAACCATGGTCGAAATTCGATCACCACGCGATCTCTAGTAAAAATTAAATCAATGAACCGAGAATATCGCGCCCGTACGTTTTACTTTCGCGTGTATTTTCACCAAGTCATTTCATTGTTTGAATTTAATTTGCGAAACTCATTTGGTATTCATTAATCTTTCCTTTTTGACTTGTTGAATGTTAAAGAAAAAGATACTGATTTACTTTTTTTTATCTTTTATAGAATATTACGGCTTATTGTGAAAAAATCATGTTGAACCCTAACTAATATTATATAACACCGGCCAAGCGTGAGTCGGAGTCGCGCATAAAGGGTTCCGCACCATCGTACAATATTTAATAGTATAAGCGAAAAAAAATACGTCTCCAGTAGGGAAGCCCCCTTCAATTTTAAATTTATTTTTATTATTTATTGTTATAGCGGCAACAGATATACACATTCTGTGAAAATTTCAACTGTCTACCTATTACGGATCCTAAGATATAGCCTGGTGACAGACGGATGGACAGCGGAGTCTTAGTAATTGGGTTCCGTTTTTACCCTTTGGGTACGGAACCCTAAAAACGTGTAAAATATAATAAAAATAATAATAACTTGACACATCTCACACACGGCCATCTGATCCCAAACTAGGCAGAGCCTGTACTATGGTAACCAGACTGCTGATAAACATACTTATATATTTCTAAATACATACATACTATAGATAAATACCACCCAGACACAGAAGAAATGATCATGCTCAACACACAATTATTTGTCCCGGGTGGGAATCTAACCTACGACCTCTAGCTTAATAGTCAGGGTCACTAACCACCACCACAACCGGCCAGTTGAACAACACAACACAACAGTGTTACACACATTTATTTTGAACTAGTTGTGTCCGCGACTTCGTCCGCGTGGAATAGTGTATTTATATGTGAATCAACAGCCTAAAAAATAAGTTTCAAGCTTCTAGCTCTAAATATGACGATACTTCCATACAACTTTTCATCCCCACCTTTCAACCCCTTACACGCTTTTTTCGCATTAAAAAGTAGCTTATGTCTTTCCTCAGGCTCTAGACTATCTGTGTACCAAATTTCATTTAAATCGGTTCAGTAGTTTTGGCGTGAAAGGGCGACAGACAGACAGACAGAGTTACTTTCGCATTTATAATATTAGTAAGGATTAGTAAGGACGTGTGTTTATATTTTAGTTTGTATACGTTTATGTATTTCAACATCGTCAATGTTATATTAATTTGTGCAAGCATTCAACGACCCATAAGTTTGGAATTAGGGGGAGGGAAGGGGAGGGGAAGAACTAGTGATTAAATTTTGTAAATTCTGTTTTCAAAAGGAAGCTATATTACCTCTGACTGCTACATAAAGGCATTCGTGCGAAGCCGGGACGAGATCTCAGTATAAAATCTGTAGATTAATGCGTTTTTAGGGTTCCGTTAATGAAAAGGAAATAATTCTTTAAAAAAAAAATCCGACTTCAACAAAAAAAAAACTATTCCATAAAAGACTTATATATGGTTTTCTCATGGATGCCATTGTCAGAACTGGACCAAATTGAAATGGGACCACACGGGAAGCACCAGCTTTCAAATAAAAAAAGAATCATCAAAATCGGTTCACCCAGTCGAAAGTTCTGAGCTAACAAATATAAAAAAAAACATACAGTCGAATTGAGAACCTAATCCTTTTTTGAAGTCGGTTAAAAAAGAAACCCTTATAAGGATCACTTTGTTGCCCATCTGTCTCTCTATCTGTCTGTCAAGACCCTTTTTCGCAGGAATCCGTGGACGCATAAAGTTATAACCATTAAATTAAAAATTTAATAAACCCCCTTACGCCAAAAAATACTTATACTTTAAGGAACAACCCTTAAAAAGTAAAAAAAAAGCACTTAATCGAGTAATCATACGCCTAAAATGCCTTACATCATTTTGGAAAAGAGCTGATACTCTTACACTGCTGGACCGATATTAACCAAACATAGCTAAGAACCACCGCAGGGAAACTGGCTTTTAAATGAATAAAATCGCATCGAATCCGTTTGAGAGCTACGATGCCACAGACAGACACACACACAGACATCGACGTCAAACTTATAAGACTCTTCTTTTTGCGTCGAGGGTTAAACATTAACACCAAATACTTATGTCAGCAGTGTCTTGAAGCTTGAAGAAAAAAAAAATCAGGCTTCTAATTCAACGAAAGCTAATAATAATAATAATATGGATTGATAGCCAAAAGCCTCGATCAACACCTTAAGAGGCTCGCGTTAGACGGCTGGATCAAGGGACTGATGCAGAAGGCAGTTCTCCTCGACACGGCCCGTATAGTGAGGAGGTTCCTGTCTTTGGAGCCCTAACCACCGGTGTCTTGGTCCCTGTACCCGATGTCGGTGGTATACTATTTTTTATATTTTTAAATATATATTTTGTTTTATAGGTATTTAAAAATGTAATTTATAAGTTTTACGATAAATAAAGAGAATAATAATAATAATAATAACTCCACACATCTCACACACGGCCGTCTGATCCCAAACTAGGCAGAGCCTGTACTATGGTAACCAGACTGCTGATAAACATACTTATATATTTCTAAATACATACATATTATAGATAAATTACACCCAGACACAGAACAAATTATCGTGCTCATCACACAATTATTTGTCCTGGGTGGGAATCGAACCCACGACCTCTGGCTTAGCAGTCGGGGTCACTAACCACTAGACCAACAGGCCAGTCAAAGCGTATTATTAAACAATAAACATACGTTAACTACATTTTCTTTTTTTTATGGTATAGGGGGCAACGAGCAGACGGGTCACCTGATGGTAAATGACTACCGCCGCCCATGGGCACTTATAACTCGATAGTCATAAGTGCGGTGCCGCCCTTTAAGGTGGGAGTAGGAGAAGAGGGGGAGAGGGGAAGGACGGGAATAGGGGAGAGGAAAGGATTAGGGCCTCCGGTAACATCACTCACGCGGCGAAAAGCAATGCAAGCATTGCTTCACTGCCGGTTTTCCGTGAGACCGTGGAATCGAGCGGAGTCGAGCCGGCCCATACGTGCCGAAGCATGGCTCTCCCACGTAAACATACATACAATTTCATTTCGATACGACAATTCGATTAATAATAATGAATTACAATATAATAAACTTATCATTAATCTAACCTGTATCTCATAATCCCACCAAAATTGCCATAAATTCTGTTATTTTTTTATCAACGCCATTTATTTCCTGACATTGTGCAGACATTGCTAATTGACTCGCCGACGACCCCTGTGTAATTTTTGCCCTCTTTTCGTCCAGCTGTCGCAGCTGGCACTCGACAGTTTTATACTAGACGGAATACTGAGGCTGGACGTCAATCTATGTTTTGTATAGTCGACAAACTATTACAAAATTTGAAGTATTTGTGTCTGTATTATTAATAACTAGCTGTGCCCGCAACTTCGTCCGCGTGGAACAGTGTATTTATATCGAATCAACAGCCTAAAAATAAGTTTCAAGCTTCTAGCTCTAAATATGACGATACTTCCATACAACTTTTCATCCCCACCTTTCAACCCCTTACACCCTTTTTCTCGCATTAAAAAGTAGCCTATGTCCTTTCTCAGGCTCTAGACTATCTGTGTACCAAATTTCATTTAAATCGGTTCAGTAGTTTTGGCGTGAAAGGGTGACAGACAGACAGAATTACTTTCGCATTTATAATATTAGTAAGGAAGTAAGGATAATAACTTGACACATCTCACACACGGCCGTCTGATCCCAAACTAGACAGAGCCTGTATGTATATAGTAGCCTATGGTAACCAGACTACTGATAAACATCCTTATATATTTCTAAATACATACATATTATAAATAAATTACATCCAGACACAGAACAAATCGCTGGTTTGCGACAATAGCGACGGAACTAAAAATTATTGATTTTAGAGAATGGCAATGAATTTGTGATTTCTGCTAGAGTATTTTGTCTCAAATATACAATGAACTTGTGGCTTTCTAATGAACGTTAGCACGAAATCGGCGTTGCATCTCTGTTCACCATAAAATATCAAAGATTTGTGACCGTTTGGCATACTTGTTCAATTCGACTGAATGTTGAATTACGTCGATATAGCGAAATGATCGTGCTCATCACACAATTACATGTCCTGGGTGGGAATCGAACCTACGACCTCTGGCGCAGCAGTCAGCATCACTAACTTGTAGACCAACAGGCCAACATTGAAGATATATATTTAGAAATGTGCTCATACACCTGAAAACCGTTTTATGAAGTAAAAAGCTTTCAACTAAATAACCATTTTTGTCGGTTATACATAACGCTCGAAGAATTTGACTACACCTTTCTGTAACCACGAAAAAGGTGTGTGTCAGCTCCGACGCACGAATGGAGTTTACCAATTTACTGGAAGCTCTTTCTCTCTCATTATTTGTAGACGCTGTACAGTATATACTTTATATAACATAAATAATATATCTCTTTATTGTACACCAAAATAATTTGAAGCAGTAGGAGCACAGCAAGGTTGGGTGGCTAATACAATTGGCGGCCTTATCGCACTGAGGCAATCTCTTACAGGCAACCATGGGATGGAGCGAATATAGGAAATCGATTTAAGGGCAGTATGGTGTACGCTCAATAGGTATATTATACAAGTTAAATAAAGATAAATTACATATAGTAGAAGAATATACACATAATAGAGCAATCGACAAATAAATACATAAGCAAATGTAGGTATAACAATACACAAATAAATCATACAGATATAGGAATATGATACTGTACTATATTGACTCAAATAAAAAGGCAAGTAAGGAATTACGTTATGTTTAATTATGTAGTGTTGATTTCACCCAGGTAATGTTCCTTTACCAGTTTCTTAAAAGCAGGTAGTGATTGCGCACGTCTTATGGTCAACGGTAGTGTATTCCATAACCGAGCGGCTTGGACAGAGAAGGAATTGTCGACGAATTTCGTAGAATGTCCAGGTAGTTTTAATATCAGGTTCTCCGACGATCTCAAAGATCTAGGACGAGTGTCATGTAAAAAAACTGAACCATCATATTTGATTCATACCGGGTGCCTTGTATGAAAATCGATTCTTCAGGAGCAAACTCCAAAAAATATCTTAACCCCAAAGTATTAATAAACCCCAAAACTCATTTTGATTCACTGGCGTTTCGGTGACCATAAATAAATTATTGAAACCTCCCAAAGCGTACGAGAAATGTTGCAATTTTTAAACACACACCTCTGCGAAAATTCAATAAAAAGACAATTTCTACAATACAGACAGAATAAAACCAATAAACCACAAAATGGGTGGATATCGCCCCATTTGCAGGGTGCATTGGGGGTGTGATCGGTCAAAATCGCTGACAAGGGGTGATTTTTAACCCCCATTCAATTAAGATACAGAGGTATCTGACCAGTAATTATGTTCGTGATTCTGGTGTGATTGTGATTTTCAAGTAAATTATTGAGTATCTTTTCGTTTTTGGCTTTAACCATATTAATGGAACTTATGTGGCGTGGCATGATGGACGACATTGCTTCGAGGACGCTTTTCACGAAATTCAAAGACTCTGGGCAAGCAAGTGTTGTTGCAATAGCTACACAACATTGTACATTCAACACATGTAAATGAGCTCAAGACTTAAGAGTTTTATTTATTAATTGCTTTTTAGTTACTTCGTCGCTTTAATTTTTTGTTAAAAAGATTTTTATTTGATGATTTTTTTTCATCATCAGCTCAGCTGCATGATATGATGATTTCTGAACGCAAATACCTGATAAAGTAATGAAAAGTAAACAGAAACACTATTCGTTAATCCAATTTTTGAGGGTTTCTCTCAATTTTATCAGGATCCCATCATCAGATCCTGACTTCCTCGACACGGGACCACCCTTGAGGTATACCCTATCTAACAAAAAAAGAATAATCAAAATCGGTTCATAAATAACGGAGAGAGGGCTGAACAAACCTAAAAATATATATATATATATATATATATATACGGTCGAATTGAGAACCTCCTTTTTTTTCGTCGGTTAAAATTACGCCACAATACAAAAAAACCAATTACATTCTCGGAAATTAAAAAGTAACAATCCCAGATAGTTCCCAATGTGTCGCCATTTTTTGTTTGTCTGTCTGTCCGTCTGTCTGTATTTCTGTTTTTTTATTGTTGTTTCTTGTTTTATTTTGGGAAAAGGATTAGGGTTCCGCGCAAAATATGTAAATATGTACAAGCGAAGCCGCGCGGGACTCTGCTAGTATATCATAATTATAATCCATGGTCAAAAGTGATTTTGACTGCACATTTGTGGTTAAACGTGTCTCTAAATCAAAATTACTATTAAACACTAGACCATCATCCAAAAAAAAATTTAACTGGCCAAGTTAGATTCAGTTAGACTGATAATATCCAGTCAAAACTACTCTTGTCGAAATCAGTTAGTCATAACTAATTTTAACCAGTTAGTTTATCTAGTTTTGAATATAATTTCAGTCTTAAGTACCATTAAAACAGGTCCAAGACATGTTGGAAAACGACATCATAGAATTATAAACTTAAAATACCCCCGACACGGAAATCCCTTCAGTGATTACAAAAGAACTTATACTCTTCGAACGGCTGAACAGTTTTTCTTGAATTATATCTAAGAACACTCTCGACCAAGTCACCTTTCAAACAAAAAAACCCCACTCAAATCGGTTTATTCGTTTGGGAGCTATGACGATATGATGACACAGAAAGACACACAGATACACAGACACACAGACACGTCAGTCTTATAACACCCGTGCCGAAAAAGTCAAGATGTTATCGGTGAAAAAGGATGAGGCAGTAGACTATAGAAGACTTAACGAAGGTATCCTTGACGACAAATTTCCCCTACAAAATATCAATTGTCGAGAGCATGCGGTCAAAAAAACTTTTGACCGATTTAATTTTTTCAGAGTTAACACTACTAAAATTATAAACGTGAATGTATGGATGTTTGCTGCTCTTTCACGTAAAAACTACAAAACCGGTTGCTATGAAACTTGGTATGTAGATAGCTGGAGACATGGATTAACATATAGGCTACTTTTTATCCCGATATTTTCACGGCATCGGGACTTACGTACGTGAAAACGCGCAGCTAGTATATACATGTATATTTTATGGTATAGGGGGCAAGCGAACAGACGGGTCACCTGATGGTAAATGACTACCGCCGCCCATGGGCACCTGTAACTCAAGAGTCACAAGTGCGTTGCCACCCTTTAAGGTGTGAGTAGGAGAAGAGGGGGAGGGGGGAAGAGTGGGAAGAGGGGATAGGGGGAGAGGGGAAAGACGGGAATAAGGGAGAGGGAAAGGTTAGGGCCTCCGGTAACCTCACTCACGCGGCCAAATGCAATGCAAGCATTACTTCACTGCCGGTTTTCTGTGAGGCCGTGGTATCGAGCGGAGTCGAGCCGGCCCATACTTGCCGAAGCATGGCTCTCCCACGTTATAATACACCCTCTCAACATCGACCACTAAGCCATACACACATAGCTGTTCCAGCAGCTAGCCTGGTCGAAGGATTAGTTCGCGTTGGAGGGAAACACCCGTCCCTCCACTTCAACAAAGATAAAGAGCGTTACTTCTTCCATTGACCAGAGTGTACCTTGAGGATTTTTTGGCCTAGCATCCACACGCAATGTGAGGAATTAAAAAGAAAATGAATAAACTTTTTGATTACATTTTTCATTTCAAGTGTTTCAACACGGTAGGGGTTGAACATCCCTTAATAAATTGTTCACATATGAAAGGGTTAATTGACCCTTCATTGAAGCAGAATTTATGATTTTCAATATGACATTTTTCACATTTATTTCTGTCTTTGTTTTTAACCCCCGACGCTAAAAGAGGGATGTTATAATTTTGACCTGTCTGGGTATGGTATGTGTGTGGTATCGTAGCTCCCAAACGTAGAACCGATTTGAGTGCGATTTTTGCACTGAAAACTTCTTTAGTGGCGTTGTGCACTTTTTCAGATGGGTAAAAAATGTTAAACTCGCGTCAGGACACGTGACCTGATCGAAAAGACGGAGCCGAGTTTCTTATATTTTAAAAAAATAGTAGATTCCGCGCGATACTACTGCAGTTTGATATATACTTATGTATTAAATGGTATAGATCCACTAGAGGGCGCTAATCTAAACATTGAGTTTTGTCAGCTCCTTATTAATTAATCTTTTTAACTTCTGACGTGCAGTCCTACGACTGCCATTTTGTTTTTGTTTTAAAGGTGACTTGACCGAGAGTGTTCTTAGATATAACAAAAAAATCTGTTCGGCCGTTTGAAGACCATCAGCTCTTTTGTCATCATTGAAGAGATTTTCGAGTCGGGGGTGTTTTAAATTTACAATTATCCTTAATGAAAGACCGTCCTATATCGTTTTCTGCACCCACAAAAGGTGTAGACAGTGCTTTTTACAATCAAATTAATTATCTATATATTAATACGTGAAGCGAAAACTTTGGATCCCTTTTTACGAAAATTGGGCGGACGGAGGAGTATAAAATTTCGCACACTTATAGTTTATACAGAGAAGTGACGAATGCTAAAATTTTTGAACAATATTCGCTACAAAGTAAAAAAAAATTAAAAAACGGGTACATACAGCTATGAGTGTCCAGTATATATTTTGACCTGTCATCGTACAAAAGTCTATACAATGACAGGTCAAGTAATATTGGCCAATGAAATAAACCATGGTCGAAATTCGACCACCACGGGATCTCTAGTTTTGTTTAATACTTAATTATTTTCTATGCTTATTAGAATTTATTTAATTATAATGAACCAGGGGACTTTATGTCGCTACTAGCAACCCACCTCGACTTTGCACAGGTAGCAGAGGAGATACCACGACCTCACAGAAAACCGGTAGTAAAGCTAACACTTTAACCCCGGTGGGGTGACGGCCCGAGGGGGTTTCCACACGCACAAAAAAAAAAAAAAAAAGGGCTCTAACACTTTCCAGTCCCCCTCACCCCCACTTCCCCCCTCCCGTCTTCCCTCACTTCTTCTATTCACCTTAAAGGCCGGCAATGTACTTATGATTCTTGAGTTGCAGGTGCCCATGGGCGGCGGTAGTCACTTACCATCAGGTGACTCGTCTGCTTGTTTGCCACCTATACCATAAAAAACCTTTCTATAACACGTTAATATAGCTATAACCACAGTAACACTCCTTAATTTCAGCAACCCTCAAACCCCACACCCTACACAGTCCATCTGCTATATTTCAATATTCATCCCCAGCACAAGTTTCATATATCAATTTTGAATATTACATTCGGCCTAACATATGTCGTTGGAACAATTTAATATCTTTTTTTACCCCTGGCAACCCTCAGACAGTGCATTTTCCAATTTCCTTTAATGTGGAAAGGGAAAGTGTTATTTAGGGATATAAATTTTATTTCTATATGTCGTATATAAAACGCAATGTTTGCTTGTTCAAAGGTACAATTAATTCAGAAAAAAAAACAGTCAGTCGTAGGACTGCACGTCAGAAGTGAAAACATACCTTCACAATGTATTTGCATAAACATACACACATATCTCTATATATATTATTTGGTTAAAAATAAAAAGTAGGTAATAACATATCTAAATGTATACATACGGTACACTGGAAGTTCTGCGCTCCTGGCCACTCATAAATGTTTGAATTTCGAATGTTATATTTTTTTTATATAAGAACTCGGCTCCGTCTTATGAATTTTCGATCAGGTCACGTGTCCTGACGCGAGTTTAAAAATTTTTACCCATCCGAAAAAGTGCACAACGCCGCTAAAGAAGTTTTCACTTCAAGAAAAACTGTCAGTCGTAGAACTGCACATCAGAAGTGAAAATACACACATATCTGTAATATGCATATAATAATAATAATAATTCATTTATTCATTTACAGTTGGTACACATAATTACAGATCTTTCATAACATTAATTAGCTTAAAATATATCGGTTCCTGTACCACGGTAATATTATCTATCCAGTATTGTGACTCGGCACTGTCCTCGAAATAATTACCTACAGCCGCGCGGTACGCTGCCCACCTACAGTTTTTTAATTCATCTACGTATTTGAGTTTCTTTCTAGTTTTGTGATTGTAAATATTATGAAATGTTTTATATTTAAAAAAAAGAAATTTGTTGTAAATGTAATAGGAAGTATTCAATAAAAATACATGTTGTGTTTTTTATAAGTAGATTTAAGAGTTTCTTTCTAGTTTTGTAATTGTAATTATTATAATAAGTATATTTTATTTATAAAGTTGAGTTGCCATATTAAGTAAGTACTTGTACTTATTTCAATCCAATACACAAATCGCAAGCTTACTGCTTACAAAAGCATCTCACCGTTCGTTCGTCACTGCGGCGCATTCGCGACTGGTTGTGTACCGAGTGTATACCGAACTTGAGACGCGTAGGTATGACTCGCTTTCCAACCGTTTGTATAGAGATAGAATACTGTATAGATAATATTACCGTGCCTGTACTAGGGTAAACCTATGCCAAGGCGGTAAGTGCACTTAAAGACTTTTACTACATTATGTAATTATATAATCGTAACAATATTTATGAAACATACATGTCTAAAAATAGACTTTTCTATATAGTGTATCTAATATATAAAATTCTCATGTCGCGGTGTTTGTAGTTAAACTCCTCCGAAACGGCTTGACCGATTCTAATGAAATTTTGTGCGCATATTGGATAGGTCTGAGAATCGAACAACATCTATTTTTCATCCCCCTAAATGTTAAGGGTAGTCCACCCCTAAATTTTATTTTTTATTTTTAGATAAACTTTTTTTTTTATTATGATACAGCATTAGAAAATACATACAACCCTGAATTTTCAACCCTCTACGATCAACCCCTATTTTTTTAATCGCGATTTTTATATTATTCTGTTCCATCCACAGATCCGCAATAGGGTTGCAAGATGGCAATCGAATACAATAATTGTAGGCACGATAAATTTTCATGTAAAATTATGAGACTATTATTTATTTAACAACAGTAATTAAATATTCAGTCTGGTTGTAGTCTAAACTTTGAAGATACTGCCTCACAAGATTCTTTGCTTTAAAATAGTTGAGGTCGTATATGGGTCTTTTTATTTATCCTGTTGTAAAGAAAAGGACCCAAAAATGCAAAAAATCTATTTGTGAATACGAATCTCGGTTCCGAAAGTGTGGTACAGACAATATCTTTCCGCCTCTATGTGTTAGCAAGGTTAGAGTTATATGTTAGAGTCGTGTCTTGTTTTAATACAGTGTACATTATAAATAGTTGGCGGACAGTTAAAACGTTGCATTTTTGATACAATAGTTGTGTAGGATAACGAATAAGTAGGGGAAATGTTGCTTTTAGGAGTGCTCGCTGCGCTAGTTCAATATTTAACATTACCATTTTTGAGGATCCTTCCCAAGAGGTGATGCTGTACTGAATTACTGACTGGCATAATGCTTTGTAAATTTGTATAAAAAGTTTTATGTACCGTCATGCTCAGAAACATATACACATCTGCTGTGTGTTTATATATTACTAGATGAAAACCCGGCTTCGCTCGGGTGATATGTGACTATATATGTACACAATCTTTTACGAAATGTATGTAGATACTTAAAAAGTTGGTAAAAGTACTTATTAAGAATCTGACAGCTCAATCAATAAAGACTCATTTACACACTGAGAACATTGTGTCATCACTGACACTGACTGACAGGGATGCGTTCATAGAAAATATGGCGGTACTGTGTCGTAAGTACTTAACGAACTCAAGATGGCATCCGAGTGGTCAATATGGCGACTGCCATTTGTACCATTGGAATTTAATAAAATACTCGACAATCCGCATTTTGCGGATATATGTTGTCGACTCGAAATAATTATTTTTTTATGTTTTATTATTCAGGCAAGGTTTTAATCGAGTCTACCGTACCCCTTGACCGAATTATTAACATAGATACATATATAAACAAACTGGACTGTCTTCTTAATAACTGTATTCGATTTATTTTCAATCTTCTCAAGTATGACCACGTATCTTTAGGTTCCGTATTAAAATGGCTCCCTCTTTTCTTAACTCTCCATCTCTACCATCTTATTCAGCTCCCTACCTTCGGTTCTTGTCTTCAAATCATAGGGAATAACGGAATAAAAAGTAGCCTATGTGTTAATCCAGGTGTCCAGCTATCTACATACCAAGTTTCATCGCAATAGGTTCAGTAGTTTATGCGTGAAAGAGCAACAAACATCCATACATCCTCACAAACTTTCACGTTTATAATATTAGTAGGATATAACATCATAGGCAACCTATTCAAAGTTCTTAAAAGTCTATCTCATTTAAAATACAAGCCAGGGGTTATTCTAATTTAAATCACCCTTAAACAGAGGGGAAGATCGTCACAGATAAAAAATTGAATAATTTTCTTTGAGCGTAAAAAATGTAGAAATAATATGGATATGCCAATATTTATTTCAAATGCCTACAACGGTCGATAACCTCCTCCAAGAGATGCATAGAAGAACTAACTTGTCTCTTAAATATATTGATGAAGTGGTAGCGAGTATTACAAGCACGATCAGTATAATGTTGATCCAATTCAAGGTCTTTTTGTGTCATTAAAGAGAGATGTTTAAGGTCTTTACAACATAGATATATCTAGTTCTTTTAGACAGAGTTTTAACAAGATGAAATTTAATATATCATTCTTGAGATTAAATGAAAAAACGCGTTATACCACACACCACAGAAAGCTGGCAGTGGAGCAATGATTTCCTTCGAACGGAGGCCTTAACCCTTCCGTTTGCCCCCTTTCTCCCCTGCCTCCCTCTTCTCCCCATCTCCCCTATTTCAACCTACTCCGTCCCTCCCACCTTAAAGGTCGGCAACGCATGGGCGCGGTAGTCACTTACCGTCAGGTTAAGTTTGCCCCTTATCCTATAAAAAAAGCAAAGATGAATAAAAAAACCATCAATGAAATAGTTATTATCGAGATTAAAAAATGTTAAGTAAAGTAGATTATTGCTCAAATTTAAGACACCATTTTTATCCAGTAACCCTACAGACCACTCTTCAGTACTATTAGCTGTGTTTTTCTACTTGTGAGTTGAGTCACTGAACCTCCATTTGAGGAGTAGGAATTTCAATGCAAAAGTAACATCATTAGCGCTGCTATTGTTTATTATAGTATTGGGACCTCCTGCGATCTACAACCTCCTTCTAGCGGAGCCTATACTGCTTCAAGGCACGGAAGTCCTGGCTGGTACCACCAAGCTCTAGACAACAAAAGTCGTTCTACATTTAAATGTATGTAGTTTGAAATTAGGAAAAGAAGAATCACGTCACATACGGCAGAGAGTGCAAACCGTCTATCTAGAAGCGTGGCTTCTATGAAGATATTATAAAAGCGATAATATTTGTAAAGTGTGACATTGAACAGTTTTCAATATATAAGCCCTTTTGCCTTTGCAGATGTTTTAATTGTTCTCTTCTAAATAAAGACATTCCTTTCCCGAGCCAATACGCCTTATCCCAAATACTACGTTATTAACTCTCGTGGCCGCTTCCAAGAGGCAAGACATGAGTTTATTTTCTTATCCACTCTTATCTACTCTTACTTTCTCTTATCCACTGTGGCTGAAGAGATCGCCAAGTTCTTGCGCCAGAAGCTTAATTACGCGCCGAAAGTGCAGCTGCCTGAGTCGCGCCGCAACGTCAACTTCAAGGCGTTCGTGGTGCGAGTACCCAACTGTTATCTGCACCAGGTGTTAGATGAAAGCTTTTGGCCTCAAGGTGTGGTATTCCGTTGCTTCTACGGACAAGTACCCACAGACCGCACAAAGACTTAGTGCAACTGAAGAGTTAATAACTTAGTTTTAAGTTTTATTTACTAACACAACGTTTTAGCATGTGTATTTAGATTAAGGTATTTATCTATGGGTCTATGCAGCCTTAAATAAATGATTATTATTTCTCTTTATTAAACTTAAAACTTATAAATTACATTTTTAAATATTTATAAAACAAAATATATAATTAAAAATATAAAAAAATAGTAGACCACCGACATCGGATACAGGGACCAAGACGCCGGTGATTAGGCCTCCAAAGACAGGAACCTCCTCACCATACGGGCCGTGTCGAGGAGAACTGCTTTCTGCATCAGTCCCTTGATCCAGCCGTCTAACGCGAGCCTCTTAAGGTGTTGATCGAGGCTCTTGGCTATTAATCCATGAGCAGATATGACAATCGGAACAATGATCGCCGAATCGACATCCCACATATCGACAACCTCGTGAGACAAATCCAAATATTTTAATTATTTTTCTTTTTTAACTTTCACGAGGTTCTAGTCATGATTAACAGCAATATCGATAATCATTGCGCGGCGTTCTAATCGGTCTCTCAGCACTATATCAGGCTTATTGGCAACAATAGTTATTATTATTATTATTAAATTGTCACGTTAAAGATTTCTTATCCACTCTAATCTTTACTCTCTAAGACATCTGGATCGTAAAATTGTGCCCATTGTACCGTGTAATTCAATGTTTGTTTTATTCCCTTTGACAGTGTTTTAAGAACAAGTATCTTCACCCTGTCCTCCTTCTTCAATAGGGTCGGTAGAATTGTAAAATGAGGTATTATTCTCTATTACAGCAAAACACTTACTTAATTTATCAATTATATTTTGTGGTTCGGTACTATTTGCTATTAGCGAGGTGTTGTTTAATTGTGGTCGTTAGAAGAATTAGATGGATGAATAAGTTTGTCAATGTGTTAGTGATATCACCATCATGGCGCGTGTTTTTAAGTGACTTCCAAAAAGGAGGAGGTTCTATGTTCGTCTGCATGTATTTTCTTTTATGTCTACGACACACATGCGCGTCTATCCACCTAACACAACAATATTTCAAAGACCAGGCGCGCGCGGCGCGACTTTGTGCAAAGCGTACGTGCGCCTCTCACTTCTCGACGGACCACCACTCTGTACGCGCGCTCTTTAAACTGTAATTAATTGTAATAATTTACCTTATTTTCAATATAGTTTATGAACCATATACAGTCCACTTATTCACCTGCTCGACCATATAAGTATAGCTATTTGACATTTGTGTATGTTCATCGATATTTTTGCCAATTGTGAACCGGTTAAAAAAAACTTTTTTTAGTTCGAAAGGGGTATACTCCCGAGGTGGTCCCATTATCATCAAGTCAGTCTGATGATGGAATCTCAAGGAAATCGAGGAAAAACTAACTAACTAACAATGTAATAAAATCTTAGAAGTCAATTTTGACCCACTTCCCGGTTTCCGATTGCGCTGAAATTTTGCATACATATGTAAGTTTAGTAACAATGCAATAATCTGGTACTATTGAGCTGATCTGATGATGGAGTCAGGAGGTGGATAGTGGAACTCCTCAACGGCGAACAGCAAAGACACGAAATTTTGTAAATGGATTTATTAAATTAAAACTTGTTTTGCACAAAAAAGGATAAAATAAATTATTTTAATTAAAGATACTATGTATGTAGTAAGGAGGTAGATATCTGTAGGTAGTATCTATTTACTACCTACTTGGCTTGGCTGGCACCGACTTCCAATAGATGAGTGGGTAGCGCTTATAATAATTATATTAATTTATTTTCCGCTTTTGAGTGCCTATTTCTAGTTTCAAAACCGGTTTTTTTTTTATAATTTGTTAAGAAATGATTAACGGCTCCGCTACCTACTGCATGCTTACCAATGTAAAAATTTATGAGTTATCAAAATTAAGGCCTGATGATTTGATGTTGAACTTCGGCACGTATGGGCCGGCTCGACTCCGCTCGTTACCATGGCCTAACAGAAAAACGGCCGTGAAGCAATGCTTGCATTGCATTTCACCGCGTGAGTGAGGTTAAAGGAGGCCCTAACCCTTTCCTCCCTTATTCCCGTCCTTTCCCTCCTCCCCCCTCTTCCCCCCTCCCCCTCTTCTCCTACTCCCATCTTAAAGGGCGGCAACGCAGTTGTGACTCTCGAGTTGCAAGTGCCCATGGGCGGCGGTAGTCATTTACCATCAGGTGACCCGTCTGCCCGTTTGCCCCCTATACCATAAAAAAAATACTAAGGATTTTAATTGATTTAGGAGTTTTTAATGATCCTTACTAATATAAAATTAATGTGAAAGTGAGTTTGTATGTTTGTTACTGTTTTATGCATTAACTCTCGTATGTTTACATATAAAGTCAAAGCCAGTAGCTTTTGCCCCCGGCTCCTAACGCGCCCACTCGACGGCCCACTTCCTTCTATAAACACGGAGTATGTTTATTAAGACTATATCTTCTGCACGCACACTTATTGGCTATCTTGAAACAAGTTTTTTTTTTTTTTTTAAAGACAACTCCCGCATTAGGAATGACTCCTGTGTCGCGGGGGACTTTACAAACATACAAACAACGGACACAAAGAACACCCAGACCCTGGTGGGAATCGAACTCACGACCTATGGCATTGCAGTCAAGGTCACTAACCACTAGGCAAACAGGCCAGTCTTTGTTCGTATCTCCTTGCTGTTCTTTACTACTTAAGACCGCCATCAGCTCACCTGTTTCTTTGGGAGTTGGGGAAGGGGGAAGAGAGGGTGAAGGGGGGGGGGGGAGAGTGAAAGATTAAGGCTTCCAGTAATCTCACTCACTCTTCGAAACACAACGAAACTTCCAAAGTGTGTGGGTACGATTCCTGTATGTGGGACTGGCCTGTTGGCCTAGTGGTTAGTGATTCTGACTGCTGAGCCAGAGGTCGTGGGTTCGATGCCCACCCGAGTTTTGGTGTTCTTTGTGTCCGTACTTTGTATGTTTTTAAAGTCCAGGAGTAATTCTTAATGCGGGTGTTGTCTTTTTATATAAAAAAAAAGTTATTCTCAGTCAGTGTGTGCTTTGTGCCTTTGTAAAATCTCTCTTGACATAGATATTGCCAGTTTTTAAATACCAGTTTTAACCATAAAATCCCCCGTGACACAGGAATTTAAAACTGTCTCAATTCAAATATCATCCAATTAGAAAGAAGATAGATTGGTTAATCACGTATTCAAAGACCATCATTGATTATCAATTTGGTATAACAACAAAATCTCTTAACAAAATCATTACATCATCCATGTATTATCATTACATCATCCATGTATTATCAATCATCGCTTTTGTTGTTTCGTACCCTCTAAACAATGTCAAACTTGTGACATTACACAGCACCCTCCTTAGAGGGCGCTCCTCTGACAAAACAGTGATTAGCAGAAAACTTCTCGTCCCATTTATATGCTTATTAGCACAAGGACAATTTGGAAAGACCCTCCGTAAGAACCCAGACTATGTTCCAAATTATAAGAAGTGACGTTTTAGTGAATATTCTATTTATTTCATTTATATTGTTAGTTTTCACGCTATGTATGATGTTATCGACTTTGTAGACTGTCTGAGCAAATTTATACCTTACCAGAAAGATGTTCGGTGTAATACCTTTCAACTTTCAAATGCTAGATTGATGAATGATTGCAAATGATAGAGAGTACCGCGCTGACTTATTGGTACTTAATGTAAATGATACAATTACGGGTACCATGCAGTTGGTGCTAGCGTATGCAGAAAATATTTTTTGCTCGTACACATACACTTTTGTAACATTACTCTGTGCTCGACTTCTGCATTCACAAAACTTTTTTTTTGGTCATTATCGGTTGTCATTGCTAAATACACTGAAACTTAAATTTCCGTTGAAAATCAAGATTGTGATGAGTTTTGTTATGGAGTGGTTAATTTATACTAAGGTCACACAATTGTAAAAACTATGTGACCCAGGTCACGTTAAATCCTTGTGTAACATGATCAAAACCGCTTGTCTTCTGTGACTTATAACAAACATTTTTTTATCCAAGAAAAAGCTTGCATAATTAGTAGGAAGATTTTTATAGCAGTTTTTAGAACAAAGACATTAGATGTTTAAAGTGTTATGGCTCGGCTGAGCAAGAATCGATTTTTAGAACTTTAGAGAAAATGAAATTAAGAAATGCGGGACATATTCTATATTTTATTGTATTCATTTAGTAGATATTTTGAATGATGTAGATAATAATAATAATCATAATAATGAATGAATTGTAAAAAATCCTAAAGTCTTTAATTTGTTATTATATCACATTATTGTGCCGTGGTATTATGACTTTGATTTAGTATATTTTTACAAAACTATACACTACACTATCGATTCACTGGAGTTGCTCTCCACGTTGCTTAATTTATAGAAAAATCAACAAATTAATTAATTATTAATTAATTAATTTCTGAGGGCTTTCCTCTTTTTCCCTCAGATACCATCATCAGATTCGGATTTCGTGACAATGGGACAACCTGGGGAGCATTTCCTTCTAATTAAAAAAAAAACAGTCACTCGTAGGACTGCACGTCAGAAGTGAAAACATAACTTCACAATGTATTTGCATATATATGTACACACACACATATCTGTATTTATATAATTAGGTTAAAAATAAAAAGTAGGTAATAACATATCTAAATGTATACATAGGGTACACTGGAAGTTCTGCGCTCCTGGCCGCTCATAAATGTTTGAATTTGGAATGTTATATTTTTTTAAATAAAAGAAGCTCGGCTCCGTCTTACGAATATTCGATCAGTGTCATATGTCCTGACGAGTTAACATTTTTTACCCATCCCAAAAAGTGAACAACGCTGCTAAAGACGTTTTCACTTCAAAAGAATTTTTGAAATCGGTCCATAGATGACGGAAATATCAGTGAAAATACAAAAATATCATATAGCCGAACATAGAATCTCCTCCTTTTCTTAAAGTCGGTTAAAAATAATAGTAATTGGATCTAGACATTACTGTGTGATATTATTATTACTATTGTCATAAAACATATAAACAACCTAAAGCCAGAAAAGAATAAAGTGCAATTTTGATCGCGTGCCAACATAACATACTATACCACTACAAGATAAATAGCTAGAGATCACGTGCAATCTAATTTGTACTTAATCTCCATGCGAGAGAGCATTTTTTACAACCAAATATTACACGTCTCATAATATTGTCGTTAATCTATTCACAATCTCGACGCACGTTACACCAAACGCGTGTTGTGTGCCTATAGAGTGAGCTGACAAATAGCGATCGTTCGTCATCCATATAAATTTAGCACAAGACCGGGAAGTAAACAGTTCTTCCCGTTACAGATAATGTCAAACACACGGATAGATAACCTTTGAAGTTTTCCATCCCTTCGAGTGTAAGGTTTTCAAAGAAAACACAAAAGGGTCAAGAGTTAGTGTTTGTGGAGGCCAGCCGCTTATCTGCGGTCAAGCAGCTGACGAGAGGGGCGTGTACTGTTGACTACACAAGTGATATGTTCAATATTGACATTTTAGTTTACTATATTTGGAATTTAAACAACCCTTAGCATTATCTTGAACGAACACAACTGATGCAGTTATTTATGGTACGTGGAAGTAGAACTGTATAAGAAACTAGCAGCGCCCCGCGGTTTCACCCGCGTAAGTCCCGATTCCGTGGGAATATCGGTATAAAAAGTAGCCTATGCGTTATTCCAAGTCTTCAGCTATCTACATACTAAGTTTCATCGCAATCGGTTCCGTGGTTTTTGCGTGAAGGAGTAACAAACATCCATCCATCCATCCATCCAAACTTTCACATTTATAATATTATACGAGTATATATTATAGTGGGATTAGTGGGATAATGACAGGCCTGTTGGTCTAGTGGTTAGCAATCCTGACTGATGAGCCAGAGGTTGTGGTTTCGATTCCCAGCCAGGACAAGTAATTGTGTGATGAGTGCGATCATTTCTTCTGTGTCTGGGTATAATTTATCTATATTATGTATGTATTTAAGTATGTTTATCAGCAGTCTGGTTACCATAGTACAGGCTCTGCTTAATTTGGGATCAGACGGCTGTGTGTGAGGTGTCTCAAGTTATTAAAAACATAAATATTATTAGTGAGATATTCAGATTTAAACTACAAAAAATACAAATCTTAAAAGCTTGGATAATTTTCATCTTTCAAAAATAAACTTTCTTTAAAAATACATTTGTTTGTTGGTTTAAAAACATTAACTCTATATGCGAATTACTGTTAATTTATTTGAATTAAACGTGTGTATTGCATGCTGTTGATATTCCGACTACAGTATAATAAAATAAAATACATTTTTGTGGTTTTCCAAATACCAAAAGTGCCCAACTTGCCTTAAGAAGTTTTCACACACATCGGTATATGTGTATCTGAGCGTTACGGTCTCGTGAGTTCAGTGCTTTTTCCCCATACCAAAGTGCCCAACTTGCCTAAAGAAGTTTTCACCTCAAAAATGTATACAAATTATGTGGAGTTTGGAAAGTACTTGTTTGTGTTGTCTGTATCTATCTACATTACACCCGTGCGAAGCCGGGGCGGGTCGCTAGTAAATACTAAAGAGTTGCACTTTTGTACGCAACAGTAGCAATGAAAAATAGAGTAATACCACTTCCATTATCTGTCGGACACAGCTGACTTAAGTAAATGTTATTTTATTACCTTAAGTGGTCTTAGTAGCCGAGGGTCAGAGGGCGTCTTATAAAAAAAGTTAGAAGGGTAAGTAAAAATGCGAGATGGCAACATTATTACCTGACTGCGTGACGCGAAGGAAGGTAATGGCTTTTTTAAGCCTTTACAGGGTGTATATGACAATGGAATACTTTGATTACTAAAAGAAGAGGCATGTGACTCTGGGATGCAGTTACAAAAATAATTTAAAAAAAACAGTCAGTCGTAGGACTGCACGTCAGAAGTGAAAACATAACTTCACAATGTATTTGTATAAACATACACACACACATCTGTATATATATAATTAGGTTAAAAATAAAAAGTAGGTAATAACATATCTAAATGTATACATAGGGTACACTGGAAGTTCTGCGCTCCTGGCCGCTCATAAATGTTTGAATTTAGAATGTTTTAATTTTTTAAATATAAGAAACTCGGCTCCGAACGCGAGTTTAACATTTTTACCCATCCCAAAAAGTGCAGAACGCCGCTAAAGAATTTTCACTTCAAAAATAGGCTGTCATGGGACTGTCGACAGAAGTGAAAACTTAAACGAAACGACGAACTTAAAACGTCACATTAGCAGGTTGGTGACATTAATTCTTAGTAATTAAGAAAATCAACAAAAACTAACATAAAAAGTTTTCGAAGTTAGTTTTTATGGATTTTCTTAGTAACGGAATGGAAAATTTCAAAATAAAAAAAAATTGTACGATTTAAAATCTTTAACTTTACATAGTCCACTTTGTTTGCTTTTATGAAAAACAGAAATAATAATATCTAGCCATTCAAACCGTCATAACTTGTAAACGGATAGGTTACAAAATTTAAACTACGGCGACACGGAAAATCTACTCAGCGTCTGACATTTTTCATTTCATTCTTATAGAATTTTCTCGCTGATACAGGCACACACACACACACACACACACACGCACACACCCACGCACGCACGCACACACACGCACAGGCATATTTTTTTTCTTTTTGCTTAAATTATTATAGTGCCCCGTTTTTATTGTATTACTGTCTACAGCAGAACACTGATCTCCAAAATACAGGTCACCACCTAACTTGGATTTCAGGGTTTAACACATAATTGTACAACTATACTAAACAGCACTGTAAGCCGAAATATTTTCAACATCTACCAAACTTGTACAATTTATTTTATAGTAAATAAATGAATATTATTATTATTCTCTTTATTTATCGTAAAACTTATTAATTACATTTTTAAATACCTATAAAACAAAATAATTATTATTATTGTAGGTCTGCACCCGGTTTTTGAAGTGAAAACTTCTTAAGGCACGTTGTGCACTTTTGCTAATAGTACATATATAGATCCACTAGAGAGCGCTAATCTAAACATTGAGTTCTGTCAGTTCCTTATAAATTAATCTTTAAAAATATAATTAGTTCAATAAAGTACTAGTAGATGGCATTACTTTCTTCAAAAATAAACACTTCTGATCGGTAATTCACAATTTTTTAAGTGAAAACTTCTTTAGGCACGTTGGGCACTTTTGGTATGGGGAAAAACACTGAACTCGCGTGACCGTCACGCTCAGATGATAGATGTGTCAGTTATGTTTTCACTTCTAAAGTGCAGTCCTACGACTCACAGTTATTTTTTACTTCTTTTTAGTTCTTAATGGAACTAGGTCGTCAGGTTTTTAATTTTTTAAATTTACTATTTTATATAAAAAAGTCCTTGTGATAAAATTAAATCTTAAACGTATAGTTGTACGTTTAAGATTTAATTTTATCACAAGGACTTATAACCACATAACCTGAGGAATTATTACACAGCGCCATCTAGACTAGAAAAAAAAATAGGCAGTCATGAGAATGCCGACAGAAGTGAAAACTTAAACGAAACGACGAACTTAAAACGTCACATTAGCAGGTTGGTGACATTAATTACTAAGGAGCTGACAGAACTCAATGTTTAGATTAGCGCCCTCTAGTGGATCTATATATGTATTATTAGCGTGACGATCACGAGTTCAGTACTTTTTCCCTATAGGAAACGTACACAACCGTGCCTAAAGAAGTTTTCACTTCAAAAACTGTCAGTCGTAGGACTGTACGTCAAAAGTGGAAATACATACACACATACACACACACATCTGCATGCTCGTATGTATCTGAGCGTGACGGTCAAGCGAGTTCAGTGCTTTTTCGTAATACCAAAAGTGTCCAACAGGTCTAAAGAAGTTTTCACTTCAATTCACACAAAATTTAATGACATGCGCGTAACGAATAAAACGTTAAGTGTTACGTTACGTACTTACGTTACGAGACTGAGACTGAAGTAGCTCTTGCGCTCTTACGTTCAGACTTCAGGTTGCTTTCAGGTTCACTGGTTATAATAACAAAATAAAAATAATAAAGTTCTGGCACATATTACAAGCCATTCTGATATGAGCTTGACCGAACCCGCAATCTGTACTTTGCAGTGGGATGCTTTACCGTCATTTAAAAATATACACAAGAAATAATATAGGTCCCAATATACTTCCTTGAAGAACTCTGCAATTATTTGAATTATTATACAATTTGTTATGCTATTTTCTTGCTTGTAAACTCCTTAAAAATCTGCATCAGCAGTTTTATACTATAGTATTTCAATTTTCTAACTGTCAGTAACCGACTGCTGATAAGTATTCAATGCGCAAGTTTATCAAACGCTTGTCACAATTCTGATAAGCAGGCGATAATAATTTTGAACGGTAGCTACAAACCTAATTAGTAATTAGATTAACATTTGATTATATAGTGATCTACTTAACTAAATTTAGTTTATAATCATGATATTATTATAGCCGATAAATTTATCTAATGCCTGTTTATTTCCTTCCTAGCTGTTGCCCGCGGCTTCGCTCGCATGAATATAGATTTTATCAAAAAATTCAGGTGTCCTTCGGAATAAGTTTCTTTTTTTTATGGTATAGAGGCCAAACGAGCAAAGGGGTCACCCGATGGTAAATGACTACCGCCGCCCATGGGCACCTGCAACTTGAGAGTCACAAGTGAGTTGCCGCCCTTTAAGGTGGGAGTAGGAGAAGAGGGTGAGAGGGGAAAGAGTGGGAAGAGGGGGGAAATGGGAAGGACAGGAATAAGGGAGAGGGAAGGGTTAGGGCCTCCGGTAACCTTACTCATGCAGCGAAATGCAATGCAAGCATTGCTTCACTGCCGGTTTTCCGTGAGGCCGTGGTAACTCCGGTCAAGCCGGCCCATACGTGCCGAAGTAATTGCTCTCCCACATAAAAAACTCACAACACTTAAAGTGTTAAGAGTTTAATTCATACGTAAGTCCCATTATTTATATGACATTCAAATGTCATATAAACATAGCCGAACATAGAATCTCCTCCTTTTCTTAAAGTCGGTTAAAAATAATAGTAATTGGATCTAGACATTACTGTGTGATATTATTATTACTATTGTAATAATAATATCACACAGTAATGTGTGATATCACACAGTAATATCACACATTACTTTTGCTTTTCGGCGCGTGAGTGAGGTTACCGGAGGCCCTTACCCTTCCCTCTCCCTCTCTCCCCTCCTCGTTCCTTATTCCCCCCTTCCCCTACTCCCACCTTAAAGGCCGGCAACGCACTTGTGACTCTTGAGTTGCAGATGCCCATGGGCGGTGGTAGTCATTTACTATCAGGTGACCCATCTGCTCGTTTATACCCTATACCATAAAAAATAATTATGTTTTTGTTGAAAGCATACACTGTGTTAATTACTACCTCGATATTACATAGATGCGACGTAAACTCTTATCAGTGAAAAATTATGAAGTACGTTGTTAAAATATATATATTAAATACTAGCAGCGCCCCGCGGATTCACCCGCGTAAGTCCCGATCCCATGGAAATATCGGTATAAAAGCCTATGCGTTAATCCAGGTCTCCAGCTATCTATATATCAAGTTTCATCGCAATCGCTTTAGTGGTTTTGTGTGAAAGAGTAACAAACATCCATCCATCTATCCATCCATCCAAACTTTCACATTTATAATATTAGTGGGATGAATCAAAATTAGATAAAAAGGAAATTAAACATTAAATCAAAATTATATTAAAGTGGCTAAGTGGTAACCGAGTAGGTTAGCATATTACAAATTTAAGTAAGACTAGCCAGGTCAGTCTAGGATAGGTGACCATTCTTAACACATTGAGGCCCCTCCGTGCCTCGGAGAGCACGTTAAACCGTCGGTCCTGGGTGCCATACAAACATCTGTGGTATTCGTTACGGGTAGTTGGAGCCCTAAAAAGTCCGACAACCTGGTCTAACTACAGAACTTCGATATCGCCTACTTGGGTTGTGGAGGTCTGATGGCAGTCGCTTCACGTAAAATATCAAAGTTCGGCCGTATCGTAGTTATACTGAAAGCCGACCCCACCTTACTTGGGAAAAAGCGCCGAGGATGATTAAAAAAGAGAAAATAAAAATTCATTATCCATGTAAATAACAATTTAGTTTATAAGTCAAATATGTGTGTGTATGAAAAAAACCAGCCAAGTGTGAGTCGGACTTGTGCACCGAGGGTTCCGTAAAATACTTTTAATATATGATGTAACTACAAATTCACGGTTTTCGCAATTTTTCCTTTATCTGTGCCATAAGACGTTGCTTCGTACCAAATTTCAAGATTCTGAGTTCACGGAAAGTACCCTGTAGGTTTTGATTCCCTTGCGAGTGTCGCAAATTTGCAGAAATTTGTGGCATAAACGGCTGTATCTTTTGATTGCGTTGGCTTAGAAGTTTGATTTTTTCACAGCTCTAAGGGTCAGTAGACCTGAGTATTTGATATAAATTCCAGTTTGATACCTCCACGCGTTCCTGAGAATAAGGGTCTTGACAGACAGACAGACGTTCGGACGGACGGACAACAAAGTGATCCTATAAGGGTTCCGTTTTTTCCTTTCGAGGTACGGAACCCTAAAAACGATCACAAACACATTTATACCTAATAAGTAATTAATTTTCTATATCAATTTCCGCTACGATAACTAATTATAAGCGTTATAAACTTATCAATACAACAATATCATGATTATCAATCTTTTCACAATATCTTAGCCAGGTATCGGTATAAATGTATTAAAATAACCAACAGTGGGTATTTCCGAGTTACTTGAACGCAAGATGAGTTGTCGTTTGGTGTTGCTGTTGGGTCTTGCGGCAATTGCAGCAGGTAAGGCCTCCTAACGACCTGCACCCTCCATGATCACTAGAATGAGACGGTGGGGCGTCATGTTTAACGCGTCTTTCAACATTGAAATTGGATACGGCTCCTGCTCACAACTTCAAGACTACCTGTTGGATCGACAGTTAGTCCAGTTTATCGGGGATTCTTTGAGTTCCTTTCTCGGTTATACCTGATACTCTGTGAAAAACACCCGTGAAAACAAAGTGTGATTTACATCGCTTCGATTTAGACATTATTACTTCGAGTGTTCAGTGCGGTGGCATCCTAATTGGTTAAAAATGTCAAATTTATCAGAAATATTAGCCGAGACGTGCTACCATCGACTTCTTAAGGGCAGTTAAGGTTTCATCCCCGGCCGCACTTCTAAGGTGTTTCAAAGTTGATGTGCGCATAATTTAATTAAGACTTGCTTCAACAGTGAAAACATTAAACAGAAATCTACGTTCTTTAAAATGTTCTCGAAGATTCTTGAAATGAATCCCAGGAGTTCGTTTGGAATTTAGAGCACAGTTCACAGCACTGGCCTAGTGGTCAACGTGATTATGCATTTCGACTCCCATGCTAAGAAGAGATTTAAACAATGTGCTTATATCTATTTATGTGGCTTAATTTATGCTTAACAGGGCGTGGACTTCAAGGCACACCCAGTTCGAGTTACAGTTGTAGCACCCTGATCTGCTAGAGTTATTGCTTAGATTCCCCAATCCATCGCTACAAGCAATATCCTTTTTCTTCCATTGCCTTCTCTTTTTTAACCGACTTCAAGAAAGGAGAAGGTTCTCAATTCATCGTAATCTTTTATTTCTTTTCCTATCTTTAAATCCTAAGTGCCTGGTCGATGGTAGTAGGCTTGCCTCATATAACGTGGGTGAAACCAAATTCTAGTTGGGCAACTGTGGGTGTTTAATACACCTCTGCTTACCGCTTCTAATAGAAAAAAATATAGTTAAACAAACAGTTGAAGTAATCATATACCTACTTTGTGTAACAGCGGTTCCTGCAGATCTCAGTGGTCACATTAAAGATGATGACGGGGTCAAAATCAGCGGACGCGTGACTCCCAAATATAATCCTGACACGGACAATCAATACCATCTGTTCACCAGGTAACATTAGCTTTATTGAAAACCTTAGAAACTTTGGAATAATACATAAGACAAAACAATAAAATAGTACAAATAATGTTAAAATAATTATGTTGACCGGAATTAGCGCGATCACATATTTAATAGGTGTTATATACCTAAAGCCAGCCTGTGACCACGGCCAGAGCAACCTGGTCGAAATGACAGGCATATCAAAAGTATGTAATACATATTAAATACGTGCTTGCGTTAAATATCAATTTAGTAATAATATAATTGAACGCGAAAGTTTAAAAGGTATCATAATAAATAATGTTTCTTTTAAAGTTGTGAAAAAGAAAGCATAGAACAAAAAAATATATTTATACAATGTTAATCATATAGATAACAGAAATTCTGATATTCGTAAAAAGACAGAAAACGACGAACATTTAAAATTGATTATTATTTAATGCACTGATCTATCTAATTAAATCAATGTGTGTCACTAAGCTAAATGCAGGTTTTTAATGCATAGTAGAAAGACAGCTATTGATTCCTAGCGCATAGTTACTGTGCATATCTTGTGAAGATTATTCTTTGTGCGCATTTTTAAGAAAATTTCGAGAACGCAGTGACGTGAAATTTGGAATATTTAAAGTTTGTGTTTAGAAGTGAAGAAAGCTAAATTTATCATACAATATGTGTAACAAATTTAATAATTACATGAAAACGGCTATACTAAGCTGGGTGTAGCTTGGTGTAGCCGTTTTCATGTAATTATTAGCCCAGTACATGTTGACCTCTCATGGTACGTACGTCTATACAATGACAGTTCAAGTTATACTGGCCATTTATACTGAAAATGAATAGGTAAAACTAAATTAATTATGGTCAAATTTTAACTTCCAGGCAATCGCTAGTCTATTTATACCAACATAGTAGAACTACCAGTCAGAGTTTAGAAATCCTTTTAGCTATTGATAGCCTTATTTTCGAGGAAGGTAATAAGCTATAGAATATTACGCTACGATCCTAAGGTGCGACAGTGGCCACAAATGGGGGTAAAACTGCTAGTGTATAAATCAGTGTATGTGTTTTGATCATAGGATCTTGCTTATCAACTACATTACTTTAAATATTTTCAACAAATAAATTATTATCTTGTCTTCTCTTATTAAATTCATATTATTGTATTTTAACATTGTTTTTTGTTATTTCCTCAGAGTGAACCCTTCCGTGAGTCAGCTAATAATTGAGAACCGTGAAGATCTTCTATTGGCTAGTAACTATGATCCATCTAAGAGAACCATTGTGCTCATCCATGGGAGCTGGACTTCAGTAATATCACCTTTCAACTCTGTTATAGTTCCTGGTACGTACTTCTAGGTTATTAAAGGAGGCAAACTCCTCGCTAACCAATGTTAGGTAGCTTCTTGTTTAACAAGCGGCCGAGGCTACCTGAGTTCACTATAGACTTACTTTCTGGGGTACTCCTAAAGTCCTGACAATAAGACAGAGTCTGTGATGTGTGAAAGTGATGAGTGATGAAATGGCATAAAAGTCTATTATTCCGTCAGAAAGAAACCTGGCAATAAAAACCCATGACCACTCTTGTTCAAATGCCATTAATAATGTAGGTAGGAAAAAGTAAAGTGCGATGAACATTACAGAAGAAGAATAGTGGATAGTAGTGAAAGTAATAGTAAAACAAAACGAAAACAAAAAAGTTAATAAACTACTTGACCATTTTATTGAAAAATTAATTGACCAGCAAATGTAAATTATTTACAGAAATACTTGAAATTACAATTTATTCAGCCGGATTAACTATATCATGAACTATAGATAAATATTCTCTGGAACGATATTTGCATTTCAATTTATCTACTATTTTTTACTTTACGGTTAACCTTAAAAATAAGTAACGAATCACATAAAATATCAGGTTGCTACAAAATTTCTGCACATGGCGTGTCCAATTACTTTTGTATGAATATTAAGAAATAAAAAGGCCCAAGAATAGAACCCTGTGGCACAACCATACTAATAAGAGCTCAAAAAGGTGTAATGGCATTTATGTTAACCTATTATAACATATTGTAGTATCGGTAAAGTAGACATAAATTAGGAAATATACGTCTGCAATGCCATAATGATTTTATAATTATGTGAATAATTCAGTGCACTCGAAAGCTTTAAGTGATCCCAAAATTCATGATCAGCTAATTTCAAAGTTTCCAGTCGCTAAAGGTAATAATAATAATAATGCATTTATTTGCATAAAATATGGTACAAAAGATGATAAGTAGATAAAACAATGAAGACAGGACACATTTCACCATTAAATATTTAGTCGGTAAAGTTAAATAAAAACATGAGCAACAAGATACAATTTAAGTTTAAAGTTATTAACACAATACATTTCTAAAGTGGAAAGATGAAGAAGCGAATTTTTTTAGAGACAGACAGACAGAATAAAAGCTCTGTTCAATTAGCCATTTCTGTAATTCAACACAAAATGTATAGAATGGTAAGTTCCCAATTTTCTCAGATAATGGGTTGTAAATAAGTGGTGCCATCTAGTAATTAATAAATTTGTAACACATATTGTATAGAGTGTAGAGATTAGGTCAGTAGTTGATCGAATAGAAAAAAATACATAAATCTGATCATGTAACATATCTAGAGGTGTTCCGCAAGGCTCTGTTTGGGTCCAGTATTCTTCATTCTATTCTTGAACGACTTAGGCTTCATTAAAAAGCAAATACCTGATGCGAGACTTATTATTTTTGCTGATGACACAAATGCAATTGTATCCGCTGATAATTTAAATGAATTGGAAGTAAATTAAGTGTACACACAGATAGACTCTGAAATACCTTAATCCGCAGGAAAGTGATATTTAGGAAGATGTATCGTACCTAGATGCTTAAATATTATTATTTCAAAGATTTTACCGATATTCTATGATTATTCGCGTGTCGATATTTCAGGAATTAATTAGTGATTCAGCAGTGATGACATTCTAGATAGTTTTAACTTTATTATTAGGTATACTGCTTCTGATTTTGTTTTTGTAATTTTTATACTTAAATACGAAGTCACTTCTGAAACCTTTATTATTTACATAAGTAGCATTTTATTTTATTTTTTTAATTTTCAGCTTTCTTGGCTGCTGCTGATGTGAACATTATCGCCGTTGATTGGGGCGCAGGCGCACACTGGGGTCTCAACAGTATAGATTCTGGTGCGTATATTTCTGAGAAAATAATATTATGTCCATAGACCATAAAATATAGTAAGATCTATAGACAGGTGTTACAGAAAGGTGTGGTGAACGGTGTGGTAGGGAAGAGTGGAAAATAAATCCACTTTTCCCCACCAGGAGGGACAGCTGGTAGGGACTAGTGGAACAGCCCAAATTTTAGGAGCGTTATGTGTAGGCGACAAATAGTTGATTTGGCTTGAAAAAAGTAGAGTTTGAAAAATATACTTCTCTTTGATTTTTTTTTTCGGAAAAAGCTTTTCCTAGTGGATGTGCACATTTCTGAGCAACATATTATGAATTTCAATGTCTATTTCAATGTTTTTATTTTTTTAGCAGACATTTCAGAAAAATCTGGTCATTATTTTTTCATGGTACAGGGGCAAACGAGCAGACCGATCACCTGATGGTAAATGACTACCACCACGGATAGGCACCTGCAACGCAAGAGTCACAAGTGTGTTTTCGGCCTTTAAGGTAGGAGTAGGGGAAAGGTGGTAGAGGGGGATAGGGGGGATGAGAGAGGTGGAGGGAAGGGTTAGGGCCTACGGTAACCTCACTCACTCGGTGAAAACAATGCAAGCATTGCTTCACTGCCGGTTTTCCGTTAGGTCGTGCTTTCACTCCGGTCGAGCCGGCCCATACGTGCTGAAGCATGGCTTTCCCACGATTAAACATTCCATTCTATTAACATCCTTGGTATTACATATAGGTATCAATCTTTATCGTTCAATTTCCAAGTGAAATTTTTCAGTTCCAAAATAATATTTCTGAAAACACGAATTTTCATAAAATTGTTAGCGCTTTACCTTAATTACGTGTTCTACTACATGACCCTAAAATCAAAGATTTATTTATTGTTTATTCTTTCACAATATATTTCCAGGTTATGTTGAACAATTATGCAAGTATGTATATCATACACCACAAAACATGTTCGGCTTTCGGCTGGTACTTAAAATAGGGTATACCTGAGTATCAGTTACCTTCTTATGACATAACTTTTATAAATCTTATTTGACGGTACCACAAAGATCTATCAAAAATAATCTGAATCGAACTGCTAATATAAACACAAGACCGTTGCTCCGTTGACCGTGTTGGAAAGAAGTTCGTTATCGCACATTATATAGACGCTTCGTGGATGGAAACTGTGCGGAAAAAAGGTGTCAGCGCAAGGAAAAATGCTCATCGCAATTTGTTTTATTTTATTTACGCCATCTGTGGATTCTGCGCGATACTACTGTTGTATACTAATTATCCATATAGTAGTTCAGGCAACTTTCACAGATGGCGCAATTTTGATTTCGAGTTTTTACAATAATAACTAATAATAATAATAATAGTCATTTATTTCAGGTTGTCAACCCATATGTTGTTAGTAATACAATAAGTGCTTACCCTAATGTTAATATCCATAAAAATAAATTACATTTTATTATTGTTACATGTCAATTTATGAATAAAAATCATGTCAACTTTATTATATACATTTTCATATAATTCTTTTATTATTAAATTCTTGCATTTGTTTAACCTCTTTAAAAATTAATATGTACGCTTTCTCATTATGGCATAAAAGTCATCCACTTTTGCCTCCGCAAACATACCTGAGGAGCTACAAAATTTAGGTAGATATATAAGGGTTCTAAAGGCTTTATTATACTGGACTCTTATGTTATACATTGCTCTCCTTGAAGGCTGAATCCAGAGGCTGCACGTGTAGAACGTTTGGCAGTAACTTTTAAATAATTTTGTCTTGACCTGAGCAGAACACCCGCTAAACCTACGACTAAGCATATTGGACTTGATTGCAAGCGACCTACGCTCTCTTTCGACATTCAGATCACCGCTTAAATTACTTACTATATTTTTAAGCATTCAGCCACCCGCAGAGAAACCAGCGATTTTATACAGCCAACTTAATAAATGCTCATTAAAATAAATTGTTTGGTATTGTCAGAGCTTCCGATTGGATTCTACGTATCGTGATCCTCGTTTACATTAGCTATTCTTAGATAAAATATAGAAAGTAATTTATGCCTTTAACTATGCCCATAAAGAATAGTAATGGTACACGATGGCGTCTCTGGATATTGAAGAGTTAATATTTTTATTATTACAATATTTACTAAATTTTTATACAATTTATTCAATCCATTAAAAATGTTTATATATAGCGAAAGGAGCTTTGTTACAACCGGGTGTCCCAAACACACCTCACGCGTTTTTAAATCCAACTAATAAAACGTAAGTTTCTTAAGGTCTTGATCAAGACTTTTGGTTAATCGATACATCTGTCAAAACACTGATCACAGAATCCATTTGAAAATTTTTATTTTCATCGTTATCAGGTTTAAGATGTTGTAAATTTGATATTTTGTAGGAAAAACCGTAGCTCGTGTACTCCGATGGCTCCTTTGGGCTACTAAAACTACTAATCTTGACAACTTCCATCTTGTCGGACATCATTCGGGAGCTCACCAGGCTGGTATCGTTGGCAAGGAATTCCCTGGACAAATTGGCTACATCACTGGTAAGAAAAGCATATTTTGCTAATTTTAGAGAGCTAGAGATAATCTTTGAATGGGTTATACTATATGTATAGGTAATGTATGGATTTTCTGTCCAACTACGAAATAGTCTATTTATTAAATCAAAATTTACTGCAATGATCTATACGCACGGGAATTAACGCGAATACGTAATAGGTATTACATACCTTTGAATTGCCTGACATTTCGAACAGGTTGCACTGGCCATCGTCCCTGGTTGACTGGTTCAGTGGTGCACGCCCTCTGTCGTCGAGTCTCCATGAGGAAGTATGGATATGTGGATGTATGGATGTATGGATGTTGCTCTTTCAAGCAAAAACTACTGAACCGATTGCGATGAAACTTGAAATGTAGATATCTGGACATCTGGATTAACACATAGGCTACTTTTTATCAAGATATTCAAACGGCTTCGGGATTTACGTGGTCTAATCCGGGGGGTGCAGCTAGTTCTGAATAAACAAACAGATATGTCGCTATTCCGGTGTTTATCAAACTGCGCACAAAACCTAGGCAACATGTTTTTTATCCCGTTCTAGATAATTTAAAACCATATTTCCCATTGAAAGATTTATGTTTTTTAATTTCAATCGCTTTAAGTACAACTCTTCAGTAAAAGTGACGTTTGGTGGAGAAGACTTGCGTGCGATGAAATTCAATCCAGTGATCGATGCTTGCTTCTACTGCATGTTCTGCAATCGCTGAGTTGCTAGCCTGTCGGTTCTTCACAGCAGCGATATGTGTTTTGACTCTTACAGCAATAATCCGCTTTGTTGGTTCTTTGTAGAAACTACACCTAGGGTTGTAACGGCAAAACATCCTTTGGTGTTGTGTCCCACAATGTTTTGAACTTTTATGCCTGGTGTGTGTATACACACCAGGCATAAAAGTCGTGATTATATATCATGGAAGGCCAGAAAGTTAGTAATATTTACTATCTTGACAGGATAAAGAATAAGGACTACGTTTAATTTATTTCACAGGTTTAGATCCAGAATTCACCTGGTGGTTCCCAGAAACATTGCATCCCTTAGATGCTGTCTACGTCGAAGTTATCCACACCAACGCTGGTGAATTAGGTTTTGAGCAACCACTTGGGCAAGTCGACTTCTACCCCAATGGAGGAGTTGAGCAGCCAGGATGTGCCCAAAATAATCATTGTTCCAACCACAGGTAATTTTTTATTAATATTATAAACTCTGTCTGTCTATCTATAAGGTGTTTTGGTATAGAGATAAACGAAATCTTGGAGAAGGAAATGGACTACTTTTTGAAGAGGTTGAAATAGAGAATGAAAGTTTGTATATGGGATTCTACGCAGATGACTTCATCTGCCTGGGCATCTGTCTTGTCTCTGCTCTGTCCTGGGTGCCAGCTGGTACATAATATATAAATAGGAATGTGAGTTGGTTTGTTAAGCTTTCACGGCTTAACTACTTAACCAATCATCATGAAATTTTGTACACGAGTTGTTAGGGGTGCAGAAAAGAATATCTAGAGTACCCTATATTCTTTCATTTGGAAAATAGGACTGTTCTGAGGGATACCTGAACTGATTGACAAAATCTATATCAACGCAAGTGAAGCCGCGGGCAAACGCTAGTAATAGTTATGATATAATAATACTGAAACATGTCTAATAATAATAATAGCTTGGCACATCTCACAAACAAGGCAGAGCCTGTACTATAGTGACTTGACTGCTGATAAACATACTTATATATTTCTAAATACATATTATTATAGATAAATTACACCCAGAAACAGAACAAATAATCGTGCTCATCACACAATTATTTGTCCTGGGTGGGAATCGAACCCACGACCACTGGCTCAGCAGTCAGGATCACTATCCACTAGACCAACTAGCCAGCTAATGACAACTCTAATTTGTTTCTAAATAGTTAAAAAGCAAAGTACACCGATTTTCTATTGCATTATATAAAAGTTAGTATTTTCTACGAGTATTGTCTCTGACTCTGCTTAACTAGTGCACATATTGTTCTATTTCAGTTTTAAATTATTTGTTATGAACTAGTCTTCAAAAGATCTTGAAGACAGTATTAATCTTGGATTCTACAAAAGTTTAAATATCTGAAGTGACTATTGACTCAAAAATTGTGCTAATGACACAAATGTCATTAGCACAATTTTTGAGTCAATGTCAAATTGGGCCCAGAAGAGAGCCTTGGGTGACACCATATCTTATTATGATGTGATCAAACATATAATTTCTTAATTGTTATCCGGTACACAACTGATTTGTGGAAATTTTACCACTAACACACAATTGCCACAATTTGCAAAGTTTGATATAAGAAATTCTGACGCACTCCACAAAATGTTATTATTACTAGTAATTCAATGAATAATCTGAACGTTTATGTAATTCACTATCAAAAGCTTTAAACCGATCACAATTATTATCGTTTTTTTTTTGGAAATGTACATGTAATACGTATATTAATTTACAAATGTTTTTTTTTCAAATGTTTGTGTGAAGCAGCAACAAATTTGCCTGTACTTTTCTATTATAGTCTGTCTAAATATTGTCTCCAAGCGATTTCATCTTCAATAAGAGCATCTATTACAACACTGTAGTAGTATATTGTTAAGTATTATATATTGCTTATCAGTCTATCTGTATAGATCAAGAAATTCTTCTTTCTGTTTAAGTGCTGTCAATTTAGCTGCAAGGATATTTTTGATAACTGTTACAAAAATGGTAGGCCCCTTTTTGCTTGCCACTAGCTATGTTTTTCTTAATTCTTTTGTCAAAAATTCGAATAACATAATATTATTTGACAAAGCAGACACGCGTAAGGTAAAAGGAAATTCCCAGCCATCAAAGTAAATACTTCAAATGTAAAAGTGTTTCAAAACAATTTTTTTATCCACAGGGCTTTCTACTTTATGGCAGAGTCCTTGTCGACCGGCGGATTCGTAGGTTGGCAATGCACTTCGACCTCACAGGCACTCAACCAGATCTGCACCGGTGAAACCAAACTTGAGATGGGAGGTCTTTGGCCGAAGACTGGGTAAGATTTAGTGAGATTAACCTTTTTAGCCATCACTTCACACGTAGAAAAACCCTTTGAGTAATACCTGACCGGGGCTATTTGGTGAAACCGATGGCAGAGTTAACACCTCACGGAGTTCAACATCGTGTCTCAAATGAGTGACTGTCGATGCCGCTTCGGTATTTCTTAAACGGTCCAGCGGGCTTCACCCACTAATTGTACAACGTCATGACAAACAAAAGAAGGGCTTGCAGGGGGGGCCCGGAATTGCGTCACCCAAGCTGAGCAAACCGCAAGCGTATACTGTACCGATGCAGTCGCATTGGTGACACACGTTACTCAAATTTCCTCCTAGCGACCAAATGCAGGTCAGTTGGAAGGAAAGGATCTTGAGCTGCCACCCTGTCCTCTCGGTGGTAGAGTATTTAACCTTACGTCACCCTAAGTAAGCTTTAAAATCAAATTATGCTCTGAAATCTTGGTTGACTATTGTAGCGTTGACTAGTGACGCGAAAGTCTCATATGAAATAACACTTGTAACAGTTTAAAAATACCAAAAGACTAAGAATTTCTTCTATTTACAGGTCTACGGGTATCTTCTCTTTGACAACCAATGCCGCCCCTCCCTTCGCTCAAGGATAAAGAAGAATAGATAAAAGAGAATAATGAAATTCTTAACAGCTTCCAGTAATAGCTGTGACTTGACAGAGATATTTTGTACTTATTTATCAAATTCAAATTCAATATATTTATTTCATTCAATTATTCGAAATCGTCAATTAAAAAAAATACACACAGAGTCACAGCAACAATAGTTTGCTTTGTCAAATGTACAATTATTAAAGAAAAAAAAAATGGATAATATCATATCTGCCTATTTCGATCTATAACCACCCGTTTCCAAATGGTTGAGCCTTGTGAGAAGAAATATAGCAAACAAACTCACGGCCACTATTTAAAAAAACCGGACAGTATTCACGTAGGTGAAGCGAAAACTTTGGATCCCTTTTTACGAAAATTGGACGGACGGTGGAGTATGAAATTTCGCACACTTATAGTTTATACAGAGAAGAAGTGACGAATGCTAAAATTTTTGAACAATATTTGCTACAAAGTTAAAAAAATGCAAAAACGGGTACATACAGCTATGAGTGTCCAGTATATATTTTGACCTGTCATGGTACAAAAGTCTATACAATGACAGGTCAAGTAATATTGGCCAATGAAATAAACCATGGTTGAAATTCGACCACCACGCGATCTCTAGTTAACAATGATTATGAGATAACAATGATACATGACTTGTGAAATTTTAACTTGTGGGTTTATTTTAAGTTGTTGGATAATAACATATTAAAATTAAATAAAGTGTTTTATTCCATATTCCGCCAATAGTTGTTGCCACTGTTGATTATTATTATACCATTACAGCGGTATTTACCTTATATTTCAATCTGTAGCCACTTCGTAGAGGTTTGAAGGAACGGTTGTTATGTATCTCAAGCGCAAAGAGATGATACTCCAACCAAGCTAGGTTATAATGTCTGGCGGACTGCAGCCCAAGTCATGTTGGGGACTTGTATTTATACACATCGGCGCGAGAATATTCATTGCGCGAAATAGGATCAGTAGTTACTATGTAGTACAACATGTCTTTGGTAGATGGCGCTCAAGTATGTTTTTACTTTATGTGTATGTCGCAGCAGTAATTTCACCAGTGATCATAGGAAAATGAGTAGGACTGGCAAATCACGACATGACATCTTTTGAAATGATCCGGAGAGACACTGGTGGTGTATTTAAAATTTTAAAGAATAAACTTATAAATTATTTAAAATTATACATGAAATGGCAATAAATACTACATAGTTCATTTTTTTAAGTGAATAATTCTTTAGCGGCGTTGTGCACTTTTTGGGGTTGGTAAAAAATGTTAAACTCGCGTTAGGACACGTGACCTGATCAATGAATGAATGAATGAATGAACCTGATTATATTTAAAAAATTATAACATTCGAAATTCAAACATTTATGAGCGGCCAAGAGCGCAGAACTTCCAGTGTACCCTATGTATACATTTAGATATGTTATTACCTACTTTTTATTTTTAACCTAATTATATATATGCAGATGTGTGTTTGTGTGTGTGTGTGTACATGCAAATACATTGTGAAGTTATGTTTTCAGTTCTGACCTGCAGTCCTACGACTGACTGTTTTTTTTTAACTGTTTACTGCACTTACCTAATGTTAACCGGCAACGCTTTCTTGAAACGTTACGTATTATTATTATATTAAATTTACACATTTATTTGACCGAAAATCTGTAGGTCTGTAGAAAAGGGGTACTGCAAGGATTCATACTAGGTCCGTTTATATTTTCGGACCCTATAAATATTACCGAGATTAAACATATACTCACTCCTCCCAGAGAGGGTAGGCAGAGGTGTATTAAACACCCATATTTTGAAAAACATAATTTTGTCCCACTACGCAGGGCGGTAAGCTTATTGCCGTCAACCGGGCAATTTTAGAATTAAAGATGAAAAAATTGGGAGTATATCGAAAGAAGAAGAAAAGTAGACAAGAAGAGAAGGCAATGGAAGGAAAAGGATATTGCTTATACCAATTGATTGAGAAGTCTAAGCATACCAGGGTTGCATAGCTGTAACTTGAACTGGCTTTAGAATAGAATAGAATAGAATATTCTTTATTGTACACCATAATACATTAAACTTCAATCATTGATCTTAATATTATTGTTATGTACAATGGGCGGTCTTATCGCTAAGAGCGATCTCTACCGGACAACCTTAGGATGGACTTAGTGATTGAATTAAGTGGTAGCTGTCGGTGTACTACATATATACAAACATATACCTGATCCTATACATAAGCATACAATATACATATATAAATAAACAAATATATTCGGCTTTTACTATACTCCGTTTTTGTCTTTTCGTACCAAAATTTACTCATGCCCTTCGATCATCGCAACTTTGGAAACATTTAACACTTTTAGAAAAAATTGACAAAATTATTCAAAACACCCTTGGCAAAATTTTAAATTTGGCTTAGAACGACCCAGGCTGGCTCCAAGCATCCTTACCGGTTCGTTTGGGTGGTCTTGGCGTTCGCAAAATTTCAGATGTCAGCCTTCCAGCATTTTTGTCTTCGGTCCACGGCACAGAAGAGTTAACCAGGAAAATTCTAACAAACACACTGGTTAATTCTGAAGTGTCCTGCAAGACCGCCTTTGTACCATCTGTGCATAAAGCATTAATAAATAAATAAATAAATGCTTGGCAGATAACTTGTCCCAATGATCTTTTACCTGTTAATCCATTCTCTCAGAGGCAATGGGACGCGCCGTTATGCACCTTAAGAAGGAATTTTTTAATTGACACCGCATCCAATGTTGCAAAGCGCGCTCGTTTGTTGGCTGTGGGAGTGTGAGTGAGGACATCATGGCCTTTCTTGTAGCAGAAACGCAGGCCGTATACCTCGACATGCCAATCTTAATGACATAATCCGTCGTGCCCTTGTCACCGCCGGTGTGCCAGCCGTAAGTGAACCTAATGGTTTGGTACGAGACGATGGGAAGAGACCAGATGGTATGTCGTTACTGCCATGAAAGATGGGTAGGCCTTTGGTGTGGGACGCAACCTGCGTTGACACCCTCGCGCCATCACATCTTCCAAGTACAGCTGGTTGTGCTGGCGCTGCTGCTGCATCAGCAAAAAGCCTCAAACGGCGTAAATACAATAATTTAGTTTGTAACTATGTTTTTGAGCCGTTTGGGGTCGAAACGCTTGGGTCATGTGGTCCGAGTGCTCGTTCCGTTTATAAGGAATTAGCTAAGCGACTGATCAACACTTCTCGTGACCAGAAGGTAAGGCCTTTTTCTTGCACAGAGAATTAATATTGCTATTCAACGTGGCAATGCTGCCAGCCTTCTGGAAACACTGCCAGTAGGCGATGATGTGGAGGAATTTTATGACGCATGCATGTAAATAGCCCGTATACATTTCTTTTTCTTTTTTTATTCGTTTTAAATACATATATTTTCATATATACCGAAGCAATAGCATAAATAATGAAATACTGAGAGAATACAGAATATGGCTTTAATATTACCGTGAAGTCCGAGCTCTCCAATATATGTATAACCGTGATTAAGCCCCGATTTATATAATAGGCATTCAATTCACGGAAGGTTAAAAACAATTTAGATAGGTAAAACGCAAAGGAAGACGCAAAAGAGGTAGGTAGTAACTAATTATGAAGATTATGCACTTATCAACAGTTTCACTCGTAGCGTGACCATCAATCTTATCTTGATATCTTATCTAGATTTTGGTTTAAAAGAACAATCAACTGTGAGTAATGCCCAGTTACCGTTTCGTGTAAAATGGCTAGCCGTTTGGTGTTGCTGTTAGCTTTGGTGGCTGTTGCAGCAGGTAAGACTAAAATGATTGTTCATAATCTTAACTTGTGCCATGAAGAAAGCAATGATGGTTAAGCGGCCTCACCACTATATTCTCACGGGTGATTTAAATTCAGCCACTATCGCATAAAAAATCAAACAGTTAAGTTAATCATGTACTCCCTCTTACAGCCATCCCTACGGGTTTTAGTGGAGACATAAAAGATGATAATGCGATCCAAGCCAACAAATTGACTCCCAGATACAACCCCGACACGGACAATCAATACCATCTTTTCACCAGGTACGACCAGGTTCATAATACTTTACAAATATATGTGCTAACATACATAATTGCCACAGAGAACATACATTAGCTCGGTGTCGAAACCTGTCTTGAAGCACGCAAATCACTCGAAATAAACTGAAACTAGGATTTAAAGTCATAGAGTCATATTAAAAGAAAAATACTTTATTGGTACACATCATGTTCATTTAGAAGGAAATAATGAATAAGAGATAGTAAATAAAAATGAAAGAATAGATGAGAAAAGAAAAATATTTATTCAGATCACGCTATAAAACTAACTTAAAAAGAAGAAAGACAGATTAAAAAGAGTATCTTATGTGTTAATCTAGGTCATAAATTATCTGTATACCAAATTTCATCCAAATCCGTTCAGCTGTTTTTGTGTGAAAAAGTACTTACATCTATCCATCCATCCTCACCCA
Source organism: Euplagia quadripunctaria (assembly GCA_963859945.1). Taxonomy (NCBI): domain Eukaryota; kingdom Metazoa; phylum Arthropoda; class Insecta; order Lepidoptera; family Erebidae; genus Euplagia; species Euplagia quadripunctaria. The sequence goes on along the minus strand of OY982589.1, from coordinate 1,503,739 downwards.
CTTACATTTTTATAATATTGTGTAATAATTATGCTGATTGCACAATGCCAAAACTTTGTTATTTCGCCAGAGCCAACCCTACCGTGAGTCAGCTAATTATTGAGAACCGTGAAGATATTCTGCAGGCTAGTAATTATGACTCATCCAAGAGAACCGTTTTGCTCATCCATGGGAGCAGAGCTTCTGTAACGTCAGCAGTCAATACTGTTTTAATCCCTGGTAGGTACTATAATATATTTCACTAACTTTTGCCAGCGGGTTTAATCCTGTGAATGTAGATCTTGTCAATCAATGTTATGCTATGTACTTTTCTGTATTCCTATCGACGTGTATGCAAAATTTCATGACGATCTGTTGAGTGGTTAAGGCGTAAAAGCATAGCAAACAAAAATCCACTTTGCCTTTCATCATATTAGTTAGGATTTCATAAGCAGTGTGGGACAACTTATATACAGTGCAATTGTATAAACCAATATTCAGATTGTCATTATTATCTTTAAAGTCAAGGTTTCACAAAGCGTTATCAAATTTAATATCAAAAGATTAATATTCATTTAATTAAAAATAGCATTTGCTTAATATGTTTATCATTACTCGCCATTGCACTCAAAATATTTTTTGACTAGCTGAGCCCTAAGAAATCATCGATTGGTATTTTAAATACTTTAGTAGACAATAATAATATGTAGGTAACATTTTCTTGGCATGGAAGCGGTTACAGTTCGTCTCTTCTTGGTAAAGCTTGTTACTCGTTGGGCGTTACTGGCATTACCCTAGCAAAAATAGGCCTTCAGCTGACTTTTAATTCAAATTTATCATCTCATTCACAATCCAGGTAGCCTCAACTTTCTTTTACTTTAAAAATAAAAGGACCGTGTTACACAAGCTTTTATTATATTACATGAATAGCAGAACTTTCTGAATGAAAAATTGTAAAGATTTCTTTTCATTTTCAGCTTTCTTAAATGCATCTGATGTGAACATTATCGCCGTGGATTGGAGCGTAGGCGCATACTACGGTCTCAACGGTATTGATTCTGGTTCGTATTTTTTTTTTTTATATGTGTGTCATCAGCATAACACTAATACATGTTTACTTTTCTTTCATTTGGAGGTCAGTGCATACACATAACAAATTAAAAAGGTGTGTGTCAGCTCCGACGCACGACTGGAGTTTACAATTTCCTGGAGGCTCTTTTTCTCTCTCTCTCCCTCTCCCCCCCCTCTCCCCCCTCCCTCTCTCCCTCTCTATCTCTTCTCTATATATATGTCATTTCTAGACGCTGTATAGTATATATTCCATATACATATATATAACATAAAGTTAAATACACATATTACATGCGTCTTTCTTTAAGGAGTAAACTCCAATAAAGCACAAAAAGCACAACAAAGCGTTAAAGCGTTACGCTGCCCTACGATCACTAAATTTTACTCTTCATATTTTTTTCATACCGGGCGCCTTATATGAAAATCGATTCTTAAGGAGTAAACTCCAATAAAGGTGTCTTATCTTATCTTATCATACGTAATCGATACGATTATCAGAAAATCTGATATTAAAAGTGCCAGTGCATTTAACAACTTTTTGTCCATTTTTATGGTATTGGCTTTTCGTTTGTAGAATGCATTACCAGTACTAAATATATGTGTAAACTAGCAGCGCCCCGCGGTTTCACCCGCGGAAGTCCCGATCCCGTGGGAATATCGAGATAAAAAGTAGCCTATGCGTTAATCCAGGTCTCCAGCTATCTACATGCCAACTTTCATTACAATCGGTTCAGTGGTTTTTGCGTGAAAGAGTAACAAACAATCCATCCAAACTTTCACATTTATGATATTAGTGGGATACTCGTCTGTATTTTCAATAGTACGGCATCAACTCGTTGTTTTTATTTAATACTTTTTTTATCATCTCCATCTAAAGGTTTTCTCCATCCATTGTACTCTAATTTTTAAGAAAAGATTTGTTTCAACTATATATTATTATTATTAATAATGTACAATGAAGTATATTCTGTCTATCAATCTACTTTGCAGCTAGAACGGTCGCACGCGTACTTCGATGGCTTCTTTGGGCTACTGACTCTAACCTTGCCAACTTTCATTTTGTCGGACATGGCGCGGGAGCTCACCAGGCTGGTCTCATCGGCAAGACATTCCCTGGACAAGTTGGCTACATCACTGGTGAGTAAGACATCATATCTTTTGAAATTCTGGTAGATTGACAGTACCTGATTTGATTGTAATTATTGCACTGATTTTGCTGGGAACTTAAATACATTTGGATCTGGCAGTCTTAGAAACCTTTTTTGAAAAATGTATAATTGGTACTTGTTAAGGCTGATTCACACATATCAGTGAAGTCACAGTTCCGGCACAGTATCGTCACAGGCCGATTCACACATACCAGTGTAGTCACCGTTCCGGCACAGTACCGGCACAGTACCCCTCAGGTCAGTATCATTTCTCTCCGAATCTTCAGGCAAAACATGTCCGACGTATTGAGGTAATTGTGATTGTTGCTATGGCTTTGTTCAATAATACGGAACTGTATGTAACGTGAGCATCATTTAAGTAATAAAAATATCTAGGTACTTACCGTCTAACTTCATTTGCGATCCTATTTTGTTCCACAAATTGTTTTTATATTTTGCATCCATGTACTTTGCATGAGACAAATCATACAAAACAGTATTTTCGCGAACCAATTCTATCAATCGCTCGTCCTCCATTTTGGTTGTACTTGTGATGCAACGGCGTCCCTGATACATGATCCGACAAAAAATATCGTTGTTGACGATTACGTCCGCGATTGCCGGCGCCGGCTGGGGTCCGAGTGCTCGTTCAGTTTATAAGGCAAGCAGAATGATCGACACTTCTCGTGACCGGAAGGCGGGCCTTTTTCGTGCACAGAGAATTCGCATTGCAATTCAACGTGGCAAGGGTGCCAGCCTTCTGGGGACATTGCCAGTAGGCGACGATGCGGAGGAATTTTATGATGCATGCATATAAATAGCCTGTATATATATTATTATTATTATTTTTTTTTTTAATTAGTTTTAATGTAAGTTGTATATTGAATATAATACCCCATTGTAAATTCAAAAAAATCCAGTAAATAAAATAAGTTTCTATTTAAAAATTAGCATTATTAGCTTCCAAGATTTTTAGGTTATGTAACGCAGATTCATTACTTTTAAGTGTAAATACTTATTTCGCAGGTTTGGATCCTGAATTCACTTGGTTTTACCCGGACATACTGAGCCCTGGAGATGCTGTCTACACAGAAGTTATCCATACTAATGCTGGTGATCTAGGCTACGAGCACCCTCTTGGAGATGTCGACTTCTACCCCAATGGTGGAAATATGCAGCCCGGATGTGTTACTACTTTGTGTGCCAACGATAGGTAAGTGGTGGTCAATTCTTTAATGATGATGATAATAAATAAAATCTTAAGAAATGTTATTTATTTTCGACACGCTTCTATTGGCTTCACTTGTAACTATGTAAACAAATTTTAGAAGTAACTTTTACCCTATTTCTAAATGTCGTATCGAAATGAAACTTTACATGTATATGTAGTTTAGATGACAATTGTGCTAATTCTGTTGTACACTAACTAAACTAAAACCTGACTTAATTTCTTCATATGAAATCAACCTTGTCTTCTTCGTAACAAGGTCTATTTGTTACTGGCATCTATTTCTCAGCGCCACTAAATTTCATTAAAACCTGTCAACGTATAATAAATAAATAATAATAAATAAGCCTTTTTATGTCTTGCTTCTACAAAGTTTAAGTACATGAAACAGTAAACAATATTCGATTGCATTGGTTAGTATTATATTTTAATTAAAATTAGGTTTGTTAGTAATTCTTAAAGTATACAAAAAAGAATATCCTTGTATGAAGATAAAGTTTAGTCGGCAAGAACCCCGGATTGGGTAAAGGCCTCCTCCAACGTATACTCAACTCTATTTCCACGCAGCGAGAGTCCCCATTTATTCAAATGCCGTATAATTGCCACGCAGCGATAGTCCCCTATCATTCAAATGCCTTATAAAACTTCGATAGCGACATATGTTACCTACTTGTTTAAATTTGAAATAAGACCTTGTTTCTAAGTGTACAAGGTTTACATCTTATATGAAGAAAATTTAGTCAATTTTAGATTAGAGAGTTAAGTAACAGAATTAGCACCAATACTATAATTTGGCATATTGAAGCTGATTTTCAAGAGCATCTGATAATAGGACCAGAAGATGGCTAGTAGTAAAACCCTCGAGTTTGGGCTCATATGATTCGTTTTGACGAGTCCAACAGATTGGGCTTAGTAACGATGGTCTGTAATTTTTTTTTTTCAGTTCTCCATTAGAGGGTGTTTTTTTTACTTCAATTGATTTAATTTTAATTTATGACTGGCCTGTTGGTCAAGTGGTTAGTGACCCTGACTGCTGAGCTAGAGGTTGTGGGTTCAATTCCCACCCAGGACAAATAATTTTGTGATGAGCATTATCATGTGTTCTGTGTCTGGGTGTAATCATTTTATCTAAAATATGTATGTATTTAGAAATATATAAGTGTCTCTATCAGCAGTCTGGTTAAAATAGCACAGGCTATGCCAAGTTTGGGATCAGAAAGCCGTGTAGGAGATGTCTTAAGTTATTATTATTATTATTTATTCATAGGTCTTTCTACTTCATGGCGGAATCGTTATCAACCGGTGGATTCATAGGTTGGGAATGTACTTCGCATCAACAGGCGCTAGACCACAAGTGCGAAGGTGAACGCAGACTCGAGATGGGAGGTCTTTTACCTAAGACTGGGTAAGATTTAGTTATATAATAAATAATTAAAGGGTTTTAATTTTTCTGCTATGAAATCAGTGTCGGGGTTTAATACTTAAGTACCACCATTAATAGTTTCATAACTTCTTCTTCTCATTGAGTTCACTCATTGGGTTTACTTTTTCTCCATTCTCCATAATCATTGATGGAGATGGTATATGTCATATTCAAAAAAACATCATTTTTAAATTTAGCAGTATTTGTAGTCTGAGCAAATGGATGTTTTTTCTTTTGTTCTTCATTGGTGGTAAGATTGTGTAAAAGAAATAAACTCCCTTTTATTTGCATTTATCATGCATCTTCTCAGGGATTTTGGGGTACAGATTGTTTATTTAACTTTTGCGTAGTATCTGTATGTAATATAACAGAAATTCTTGACTGACTGACTGATCTATCAACGTATAGCTCAAACCGCTGATCGGATTCGGTTTAAATTTTTGCACAGATATAGTTATTAAGACGTAGGCATCTATTAAGAACGGATATTTGATAATCAACCACCTCTAAAGGAGTAAGAAGGGTGTTCAAATATTGTATGGAGAAATCATATAAGAGAGATCATGAACTAGTAAATTCGCAGGATTACACCTGTAAGGGGGTGTAAAGAGGTAAATAGTCTAAAAATCAACAAGTTTTTAGGTCATGAATGTCAATTTAGAAATTTGTTGCATTTGAACAACAAACAAAGTCAAAAAAGTCCTATTGTCATTATATTAATACGTGAAGAGAATTCTTTGTACCTCTTTTTAAGAATATATAAGATTTCGCGAACGTAGTAACGTGAATTTTGGAGTATTTACAGTTTATATATAGAAGAAGTGCAGAAAGCTAAAATTTTTAAACAATATGTCTTACAACTAAAAAAAGTATGCGAAAACGGCTTAATGAAATTACACGCGTCCAGTATAATATACTGGACGCGTGTAATTTCATTAAGCCGTTGATTACCTGTCATGGTAAGTAAGTCTATACAATGACAGCTCAAGTTATACTGGCCAATGACACAACCATGGTCAAAACTCGACCACCACGCCATCTCTTTTGTAACACTTTCTCGATTTGTAACACTTTCACGCCTGAACCACTCAAGCGATCATCAACAAAATTTTGCGTTCACGTTGTCAAGGTTACAAAAAGAAAGAAAAAAGATGACGATTGACTAAATCTATATTAACGAGAGCGATGCTGCGGGCAAAGGTTAGTTTATTGTAATTGTGAAACTTTAAAAATAATAAAATTCCTCTTCCTCTATTTACAGGTCTAAAGGAATCTTCTATTTAAAGACCAATGCCGGTCCTCCTTTCGCTCTTGGATAAAGAAGAATAAAGAACAGAGATTTTTTAACATCTTCCTAAACGTAAGGAGGCAGACTTAGTGGAGACATTTTAGCATTTAGTTTTGAGGTGTTATGGATTGCTGAAGCATTATTGAATATTAAAACATTGTTATACATGAATAAAGTATTTAATTAAATATTTATCCTTGTAAGAAATAAGAACCTGGCCATAGATGCATCTATGTTGGTTATTCTTGTATTTAATTTTGAAGTGAAAACTTCTTTAGCGCCGTTGTGCACTTTTTGGGATGGGTAAAACATGTTAAACTCGCGCGAAAATTCATAAGACGGAGCCGAGTTTCTTATATTAAAAAAAATATAATATTCGAAATTCAAACATTTATGAGCGGCCAGGAGCGCAGAACTTCCAGTGTACCCTATGTATATATTTTGATATGTTATTACCCACTCTTTATTTTTAACCTAATTATATATATATACAGATGTGTGTGTGTGTATATGCAAATATATTGTAAAGTTATGTTTTCACTTTTGACGTGCAGTCCTACGACTGACTGTTTTTTTTTTTAATTTGGAACCACTCCATTGAGAAAATAAACTAAAGGAAATTAAGCCTCTCTACTGAAAACCTTTGCAATCTTTGAAAAGGGTTTCATAGTGTTTACATAGTGTTTCTTTTTGATTGTCAGTATTTGTCAAGCACTCTCTGGATCTGAAGTCAAAAAGGGTTTCTACAAGGCATCATTCTCGGCCCGTTTTAATTTTTTGTAGCTTGTAAATACTACAACTGTACAAGAATGTATATGAAATGTAATGAATAAATATGGTGTGTACTACAGTGCCTGTTGTTAACAACCCTGCAACACACATTACGGAAACGCAGGCGCATATCGTCGCCTGCGTTTCCGTTGTAATGTAAAGCCGAGAGTTCCGTAAGCAAAAAAACTGGTATGTAGATGGTACGTCCATCTCGGTAAGATTTTTGGCTGTCTTCTCCGAAAGACAAAATTAATTTTGGAGTTTCAAAAATACTCTTCCATACATCGATTTACGACAAAGATAACTTTCCAACCGTAAATTATATATTTGTAATCACAAAAACTATTTTTTATTTGATGTAACGACAAATAAACGACTTTTGGATTTTTTTCTTTACTTGTGCTGTGAGACTTTGGGGACATTTGGACTTTGGGCCCATATACCCGAAAACCATTTTAAACACTAATAACATGACATTATCTCTTAAATAAAGCCAACAACCAAAGCCTTCAATATAATCTTTACGAACTTTATTTAATTTTAAAAAGCAAAATTCTGAAAAAGTGATGGTACTTTTTCAAACAAGTAACTAATTGAAACAGTTGATGATATTCTATTTAGTTCGGTTTGCGTTAGTTAGATGGCGCTATATCAACTGGCAACCTCGGCTCAACTATTGTCGTTGTTATGAATAGTTCGGATTGTGTCAAATAGATGGCTCTGGTTATGTCACTATTTTATGATCAATCAATTTAAGTTGAAATAATATATGCTAATGGTTGTTATAGCATCGGTTGTAATATCAACATGTATTAAATTATTTTTGTTTTTATTTACGCCCCTGATAATGATTAACAGACTGCGCCACAGCAAAGCGTAGCCGGGTTTAACTAGTATTATATAAAATATTACTGAAAGAAAATATCAATTTGATTAATGAAATTATTTATCATCATTTGTCATTATGTAATCAGATTCTTAATACGCAAAGATAATTATTTATAACCCATTTTAAGCAAATTTTGCGCACGAAGTTTATATGTAGACAATGTGTTCAAAGCTAAATTTTTCACGACAGCCCTCTCACGTACTAAATATAGCTTTATCGGTAAATTTTCAAGTTTATTTTTTCAGTTTCAAAATAAGATTTCTATATTAAAAATCACGAATTATTATAAAATTGTTAGCGCTTTACGTTATTTATTTAAAATATCACCACACCTTCCTGGAACAAAATTTTATTAATTATGGGCAACCTTAAACCACCACGCGATCTCTAGTTCTCTAGTTCTGATATGTTTTTAACATTAACAAGAAGAGTTCGAGGGCCCGGACTTCCGATTGTTGTCAGTTCGAGTGACAAGTATGCGACCATGACCTGCTCAACCTATTACACTCCCCAAGCCAGTGTTGATAATATTTTTACGGTGTTGATAAGATTCAGCACTAGCATTAGAAGCAATAGAATTGATTTGATTTATATCTTCAATAAATATTTATCTTATATTAGCAAAGTGAGCACGTGTATTGGTATTTTGACAGTAATTGATCAATGTAATTAAGTCTTATCTCTAGAAAGATAATTATTATTTACTATTTGAAGTATTACTTGCTACCTGTAGAAGAATTATTTGTAAGAATTGAAAACACAGTTCTTTAAGCTTTTTAGAAAAAAAAATCAGCTCATCATCCCCCGCGCCTTTTCCGAACTAAGTTAGGGTCGGCTTTCAGTCTAACTACGATATGGTTGAACTTTGATATGTTACGTGAAGCGACTGCCATCAAACCTCCACAACCCAAGTACTAGGCGATATCGAAGTTCTGTAATTTAGACCAGGTTGTCGGACTTTTTAGGGCTCCAACTACTCGTAACGAAATGCCACAGATGTTTGTATGGCACCCGGGACTGATAGGTTAACGTGCTATATGAGGCACGGAGGGGTCTCAATGTGTTAAGAATGGTCACCCATCCTAGACTGAATAAAATTAAATTCAAATAAATTATTTCGGATAACTTAATCCGTTAGTAAATTAACTAAATTTAAGTACCACACTAATCCTTAAAATATTAAGTAAGCCCTTGTTGCATTCAGTGCGGAGGACGATGAGGAGGAAACAGTTGTTTAGGTATCCTTACACCACGACGACTTAGTGTATCTTCATTATGAGCGACGGTAATATGAAAATATGATTCAGAAAAAGTTAGTAGGGTTTAACAGAAATGGCTAGGTCTAGGTTAGGTTAGAACTGCGACCAGAACCGAATTCTATTGTAAAATCACAAATTTTTTACTAAAATTAGTGAACCTTCCGTAATAACAACAGTCGAATGTGAATGTAAAAGAGAAAAGTTTGGCGTTGCGTAGAGATGTAGCTTCACTCTGCATTCGTGTGCTCCGAGGAATCGTTCGGACTTATACCGGCTGCAACGTTTCGCCATCGTTCAACACGACAAAACTTTCATCCCCATCACCTGGATAATTGGCAATCAACCACTGTGCGGCTCTCCAGATTTTTTTTGCCTCGTACAACCAATCTCTGAAACAAATTGTCGCCTGCGGTACTTCCGGACCGATACGACCTTCAAACCTTCAAGAAAAGAGCGTACTCCTATCTCAAAGGCCGGCAATATAAAAAAAAAAGTGTATGGCTTTCTTGCTTTTCGAGGAAGTACTGGTAGGTGTTATGGGATACATTCGCGTATATTGTAAATCGCTGAATCTAAAATTCACAGTATCGTCAGTGTATGTTCGATTCAAATAAATTAATTAAATAATTTCGCACTTACACCATCGCAGTTGGTGACTATCGACTATTTCATTGCGCGATGCAGAAACAGAAACGTTTTTCTCAGGTCATTTACCAATTTTAGCAATAAAATCAGACAGTACTCTTCACAGGACTTCGTTACACCATTTAACGTGTACCTCACTTCAGAAACGGCCGGATTCTTGAAAGATGGTTGAAGCCCTAGGGATAAGATTACTCCGGTGTCTTCCTCTGCGACGAGCATTTATAGTTAATAATTAATTCCCCAAGCTTCCTCTTGAGGTCCTAAACATTGACAGTGAGCTTCTTGGGGTAGATACCATGGTTCTGTCCATGGCTTAAAGCCAGAGTGCTTGATCTTCCGTCGCCTCGTTTTGCGAGGAGGTGATGTTTCCCAAAGAGGTGGCGGAACGGGAACGGGAGAGGACAAGCACTCTCCCATCCCGTAGAAGACGCACCAGGCGCCGGAAAGCGCTGAATGATCTCCATTCTCCATGAGCGCTGGCCTGGGGGTAGCGGGTTAGGGGGGGTCTCCACACGATAAAAAAAAGTAATAACCGTGTATGTACCTGCCATTTCATAATAAAAAAAACATTGTTTGTGTATTTTCTACTAAACATATATTGAAAGTGATAAAATAGTACATTAAAATTCAATTGATCAATATTAAATGTGAAAGGGTTTTTGAAATGTTTAAAAATCTCTCGAATAATCAAATGGACACCATATAGAATTAATTTCTATTTATGGTGTTCGATTAAATAAAGAAAAACCAATTTCTAAAAAAGAAATAAACCATTGTCATCGATAAAAACTATCATCGAGCAAGTGTTTATAATAATATTTATATATAATTTTTTTTTTTTATTATATTCTATATACAACTTACACATTAAAACTAATAAAAAAAGAAAAAGAAATGTATATGGGCTATTTACATGCATGCGTCATAAAATTCCTCCACATCGTTGAATGGCAATGCTATTTCTCTGTGCAAGAAAAAGGCCCTGAGAAGTGTCGATCAATCCCTTAGCTAATTCCTTGTAAACGGAACGAGCACTCGAACCCCATGACCCACGCGTTTCGACCCCAAACGGCTCAAAAACATAGTTACCAACTAAATTATTGTATTTACGCCGTTTGAGGCTTTCTGCTGATGCAGCAGCAGCGCCAGCACAACTAGCTGTATTTGGAAGATGTGATGGCGCGAGGGTGTCAACGCAGGTTGCGTCGGCTAGGTTCACGTACGGCTGGTACGCCGGCGGTGACAAGAGCACGACGGATTATGTCATTAAGATTGGCATGTCGAGATATACGACCTGCGCTTCTGCTACAAGAAAGGCCATGATGTCCGAGACTGTCGACAGCTTCTCCACAGTGACAAAGATGCGGAAAAACACAAGGAGCTCCTAAACGAAGGCAAGTGGCAAGGTGGAATGTGTTATTGTCCAACAAGGTGCCTATGTTGGGCGATGGAAGTGCCTGAATCCATAGGCCTGATTCGCATTCTCCCACAGCCAAAAAACGAGCGCGCTCTGCAACATTGGATGCGGTGTCAATTAAATAATTCCTTCTTAAGGTGCATAACGGCGCGTCCCATTGCCTCTGAGAGAATGGATTAACAGGTAAAAGAGTATTGGGACAAGCTATCTGCCAAGCATTTATGGCATCGGTCTTGCAGGACACTTCAGAATTAACCAGTAAGTTTGTTAGAATTTTCCTGGTTAACTCTTCTGTGCCGTGGACCTAAGACAAAAATGCTGGAAGGCTGACATCTGAAATTTTGCGAACGCTAAGACCACCCAAACGAACCGGTAAGGGTGCTTGGAGCCAGCCGCGGTCGTTCAAAGCCACATTTAAAATTTTGCTAAGGGTGTTTTGAATAATTTGGTAAATTTTTTCTAAAAGTGTTAAATGTTTCCAAAGTTGCGATGATCGAGGGGCATGAGTAAATTTTGGTACGAAAAGACAAAAACGGAGTATAGTAAAAGCCGAATGGACATTAATTTTAAGTAAACGATCCGAAAAATCACCAAAATTTTTAATTTTGTCTTCTATGAAGATTGAAAATCATCTTCCAAGACCGGGGACCCAAGAAGGCGGAGAGACGTTTTTTCTAAAACTTTAATGTTAGGTGCCAATGAATTGTAAATACAATTATGTATTATGTAACACCATTATGTAAATAAATGAATCTGAATCTGCAGTTTACAAAAAAAAAAAATATATATATAAATATATATATATATATATTTACGGTCGAATTGAGAACCTCCTTTTTTTCGTTGGTGAAAAAAGATACGATTTTACAAAAAGCTACCAAGCGAAGCTCGGTCTCCTAGATATTATTTCTTATGTCAGCCCTGAGAAAGGGCTGACATGAATAAAACAATGGGTTATTAACACCTAGGATGGTAATGGAAAGACCATATTTTTCTGAAATTGTCTGCATAAAAAAATTTAAATACAAAATTATTGCAGTCATTAAGGAGTAGAAGCTGTTGCTTGGAAGACCAAGCCCTCTACCTCAACAAGTTGTATTTCGACTAGCCTGTTAATGGTTAGCGACCTGACTGATCCAGAGATCGTGGGTTTGATTCCCACTCAGGACAAATAATTCTGTGATGATCATGATCATTTGTTCTGTTTCTGGGTGTAATTTATCTATAATGTACGTATTAAGAAATATATTAGTTTGTTTATCAGTAGTCTGGTTACCATAGCACAGGATCTGCTAATTTTGGGATCAGACGGCCGGGTGTGAGATGTGTCCAGTTATTATTTTTATACATATAATTATGTAAATAGTAATATCTTTCAAATAAAAATACCTGTGTCTCTGGAGCAGAGTACAACGTTCTTGTGGAGCGAAACGACAAAAAAAGCTTATCGAGTAAATCATTATTTTATTTACAAGAAATCTGATGATTAAAGACAGTATAATTATTTATGCTTAATATTTTTATCAAGACACGTACCACAAGATAAACAATGTTGCATTTTATAAGATATATGTACTAATGACAATGAAAAACCAAAATGGCCGAAGTGATACTTCAGAAAATAATTAACCAACGAATTTTAATAAGCAAATGCACAAAAATGATACACGTGAATGATACACCACGTTGACTATGACGCATTTTCTGAAGGCTTCGTAGTACGCAGGTGCAAAGAAACATGCTAGCTTACGAAGATTATAGGAAATACTGTATACTTGTATTCTATCTCATTCTCTCGCAGGCTAAATCCTATTTATGAATATGTTTGTCTTTTCTTTCTTCGTAGTACGCACGTGCAAAGACACGTGCTAGCATACGAAGATTATAGGAAACACTGTATACTTGTATTCTATCTCATTCTCTCGCAGGCTAAATCCTATTTATGAATATGTTTGTCTTTCCTTTCTTCGTAGTAAGCAGGTGCAAAGACACGTGCTAGCATACAAAGATTATAGGAAACACTGTATACTTGTATTTTATCTCATTCTCTCGCAGGCTAAATCCTATTTATAGATATGGTATGTCTCTTTTTAGTGTGACTTTTTCGTTTCATCGAATTTTCAAATTATACAGTTATTTTTTTTTTTATTTAATACTTCCTGCATTTCAAAATACATGAGGCGGACTTAATGCCAAGTGGCATTATCTACCAGTCAACCTTTGGGTGGTTCAGTTAGTATGGTATGCACCGCGGTGAATGTTGGTAACAACAGCGCATCACACAACGCAACGGAAACGCAACCGTCTACATCCGCACGTTCCAAAAGACAAAGGAACCGGTGGCGGCGTAGTAATCCCAGTGTGACGCCTGACACCGTCGCGGCAGGACGCTTCACTCCTTGAAAAAGGGCCCCCGTCGGGTCCGAAACTAGTCGGGCATCCCCGAAATACAAACGTGAGTAAAACCGTATAATCTCTAATAAACAATTTAAAAAAACTTTAAATATGAGAGAGAGCTCTGACTGCCTGGCAACAGCTGGTTTATTTTACAGGTATCATATGATGAGGTCTCATCTGCCCCAGCTATTACTTACACTGCCTAATTCTTCCTACGACCCCGAAACCAAAAGACAATTTGCGCAATGGATGTTTCCATTTGAAGATTTGCCGACAAAACTAAAGAATGGCAGAAATCAAGGGAAAAGGATGATTGCTGCATTCTTTGGATGGTCAGACAATCATTCTAGAAGATTAAAGGACTGTTACTGCAGATTGGCATGTCAGTCATTGTCTACCAGTTGTCTTGGAAAATGTTAGACAGCAGCACCCAAGAAGCTATACTAATATTATAAAACTGAATAGTTTTATAATATTAGTATAGCTTCTATAGCTATTTATTCTTTACTGTCCTCTCTTCACTCCCAAGGTTTGCTGGAAGAAAAATAACTATGGGTTAAGTTCGCCTTTGTACATGCTATTTTCCTTTCTGTACTTATAAAATTGTTATTTTGTGTACAATAAAGAATATAAAAATAAGAATATTAGAATGAATAGTTTGTTTGTTTGGTTGGTTGAACGAGCTAATCTCAGGAAATACTCATTTACCGAAGAAGGTTATAGGGTATCACGCTACGACCAATAGGAGCAGAGCAGTGACCATAAACGCTGGCAAAACTGTGAGGACGGCTAGTAAAAGATAAACTTAGAAGAATTCGTTTTATGGATCCGTGGTAGAGATCCCTACACAAGCGTGGGCTCACTGCTTCAATCAATGGTTCCATCGCATGCGACAATGCTTAGAATGGAACGGAGACTAGCTTCGACTACTAGCTTAGACTTCGAAAAGCAATAAAAATAATATCTTTGTTGCTTTTCCAAATAGTCTACGTTCAGGCTTCTATATCATTCCATTTTTTTTTATGGTATAGGGTTCAAACGAGCAGATGGGTCATCTGATGGTAAATGACTACCGCCGCCCATGGCCACCTGTAACTCAAGAGTCACAAGTGCGTTGCCGCCCTTTAAGGTGGGAATAGCGGAAGCCCTCTTCCGCTGGATTAGAGGGGAGGAGAGGGGAAGGACGGGAATAGGGGAGAGGGAAGGGTTAGGGCCTCCGGTAACCTCACTCACGCGGCGAAAAGCAATATTTATCATTGTTTCACGGCCGGTTTTCTGTGAGGCCGTGGTATCGACGGAGTCGAGCCGGCCCATACGTGCCGAAGCATGGCTCTCCCACGACTTTTTTTTTCTAAAAACTTTCAGTATGCGTTTCAAATTAGAAGATAATTTGTTAACCCAATCATGTACATAATTTTTTATCCCCTGTATTTAACCTAGGTTAGGTTACAATTACTCATTATATAAGAGCGTTATTTTTTTCATAATCCTGTATCGGCTTCATATGTATCATTATATTATGATTTTATTAATCACAATCTCAGAGCGTTTCTGGCAGTTTTAGCCGCGTTTATAGTCACTTCTCCGCTACTTAGGGTCGTACCGCGAAGTTAAATAGTTTATAATCTTCTTCTAGAATTGGGCTATCAATTACAGAAGGAATTCTTTAAATCCGAGTCCATCCAAACAAACTCTTCAACCAAAATAATAGGCCGATTACCTCTTCAATTGTCTTTTAAAACTCCTAGCAGTGCAGATATAGCTAGTTTATGTATATTTATTTCATTAGGTTCAATTAAAGTATCGTATGCACTAAGAAGGTGATTAAAGTATTAAATATTGTCTACGTCACCAAATTCAGCCACGGTTTTATTATCGCGTGACTTTGTAAACCAGTTATAAATACATAAGTTATCATTCAGTTGATAACGATACGATTAATTAGAATAAGATGTTGATTATATTGTTTTGGGTGCACGTTTAATTGGATTAAGTTGTATTATACCAGTAAAGTGGCAAACAATATCCGCTTCACTTGTAACTTACACACTATCTAAACAAACATCGGAAGTAAATTGTAACCTATTTCTAATTGTATGTCTAATATTATTTCTATGTATGTTTGGATGTCAATACTTAAAGAAGAGGAAAATTGTCAAACCTTGCAAGTATTTTAGCAACGTTGCTACAGGTCTTAAAAATAGCTTATGCACAAATAATTTAGTTTGTAAAACATAATTGTAGTTTACACATTAATCAGTGAATATTTTATATAATTAGCCTTGTGGTATCAGAAGATGTCTTATGTATTTTCAAATATTTCTATTTAGAAAATAGTTGGGACTAACATTTTGCTCTTCGCACACAGCATCCAAACTTGTTCATTTAGTCTTAAGCAAGCTAATGTATGTTGTATGCAAAATGTATGTAATATCATAATCTTAGTTGTTTTGTATTCTTTAAGAGATAATAATAAAAAAAATAAAAAAATTAACGTGTGTCACACATTACTAGTATTCTTAATAACCCCTCCAACTAAGCTAGGCGGCGTGTGCGTGTGCCTGGACGTCGCCTAAATGCTCTCATTTAGGTGACGTCCTGGCACGCGCGGCGCGGACGCCGCCCTCTTTACCCGAAGGTGTTGTCCGCGCTTTTGCGGGCAGGCGCTAGGAGGGATCCGGATGTCTTAAAAAAAGTTGTTCCCAGATCTATCCTATTGCATAGCATGACACACCGTGTGGTTTTAGCCAGTTGGATTCCGACACACCGCCTATCGAAAACCTGCTTTCAATTAGATTGAAGATACTTCTTTCTCCCGTCGGTTTAATATTTTAACTGACTTGAAAAAAGGAGGAGAGGAGGTTCAATGTTCCACTATATATATTTTTTTTAATGTATGTTTAATAATCTATGTGATTATTACTAACTAGCTATTCCGGCGCGTCTTCGCTCTCGTGTACATTTTGCTAAAATAAAAGTAGCCTAAATTACTCCAGCTATCTGCCACTGAAAGTCCCGTGGAAATCGATCCACCTGTTCTGGAGACTAGTTGGAATAAACAGACAGACAGACAGGCAAAAATTTTAAAAACTGATATTTAGGCATAGGTGCAAATAAGTGTTTGAACTTAAAAAACCGATACGACCTTCAAACCTTCAAGAAAAGAGGGTACTCCCATCTCGAAGGCCGGTAACGCACTTGTGACTCTTGAGTTGCAGGCGACGGTAGTCACTTACAGTCAGGTGACCTGTCTGCTCGTTTGCCCCCTATAATATAAAAATAAACAGTCAGTTGTAGGACTGCACGTCAGAAGTGAAAACATAACTTCACAATGTATTTGCATATACATACACACACACACACATCTGTTTATATATAATTAGGTTAAAAATAAAAAGTAGGTAATAACATATCTAAATGTTTACATAGGGTACACTGGAAGTTCTGCGCTCCTGGCCGCTCATAAATGTTTGAATTTCGAATGTTATATTTTTATAAATATAAGAAACTCGGCTCCGTCTTACGAATTTTCGATCAGGGTCACGTGTCCTGACGCGAGTTTAACATTTTTTACCCATCCCAAAAAGTGCACAACGCCGCTAAAGAAGTTTTAACTTCAAAAAAGCTATTATTTTGACATTACAAACAGACACTTCAATATTATTTATTGGTATTGATATGTTGATCGACGCTTTCATGTAGATTAATAAAATGCATTAAGATTTAGATAGATAAGAACATATCTCTTAAAATATATAAATAGGGATCATCACAAGACAGTCTTACACGTGATTGAAATGTTTAAAGTAATCGCTGCGGTCCTGGTTGTACAAGCTGTGGTGGCGGCAGGTGAGAATTTTTTCTATGTCTTTTTTATAACAAATTGGGGCTCGTGGCCAAGTGGTAACCAAGTACGTTAGAACGTTACAAGGTTAAGTATTGTAGTCAGGTCAGCCTTAGGATGGGTGACAACTCTTAACACATTGAGACCCCTCCAGCATGTTAGATAGATAGAATATTCTTTATTGTACACCATTAATTGAAATTCATTGAAACAGATCATAGCTTAAAAATTAGAGTACAATGGGCGGTCTTATCGCTAATAGCGATCTCTACCAGACAACCTTTAGATGGAGATAATAATAGAAGTATTAATTAACAATAGTTGATGGCGTACTATATTAAGAATACAGACAGGTATTTAAACAGTCAAGTATTAATATATATATTATATAGTATATTCTAAAGTAATTTTGATCTTAGTTGTGAAATAGAATAAAAATAAAAAATAAAATAAAGATATTACAGTGATAGATAGTATTGCTTGACCATATTTTTAAAGGCTGTAATGGTTTCAGCTTGCCGTATCTGTACTAGTAATGCATTCCACAAACGAACAGCCAAGACAAACAAACAAGCTGTCGGTCCCGGTTGTCATACGAACATCTGTGGCATTCGTTACGGCTAGTTGGAGCCCAAAAAGTCCGACAACCTGGTCTAACTACAGAACTTCGATATCGCCTAGATAGATAGATAGATAGTACTTGGGTTGTGGAGGTCTGATGACAGTCGCTTCACGGAAAATATCAAAGTTCGGCCGTATCGTAGTTTGATAACCCACCCCAACTTTTTTGGGAAAAGTCGCAAAGAATGATGATCTTTTTTATTAACTTAACTTAATTACAAAAATATACTCTTAACAAAATTGTGTCACCGACTTCACCTATGACAGTATCTTTCGGTCTTTATCCCTTAATTTTAGAGGTTGAATGTTTTTCTTCAAATTCAAATTCAAAATGGGACCAACCTTGAGTCCAACCAAAACCAATTCAATTAAATAAATAATTATAGACATCGGTTCATAAATGGCGAAGATTTCGCGTAACATCCTCACAAAAAAAAACAGTAGAAATACATACGAATGAACAAATAGAAAAAGTCTAAATAGTCGAATTTAGAATATCCTCCTTTTTCAAGACGGTTAAAAAGCGAAACCCCAAACGCTAAGCTAAATGTTTTTAATAGAAGTAAGTTCACCTTCGCAGTACACTGGTTGAAATCAGTCAAAAGTTTTAGACTGTAGAACGTAAACCAAATGTTATTCTGTCCGCCTTTAAGGTGGGAATAATGGTTTATGGTAGACGCTGTGGTACTAGTACACGCTGTGGTGGCGGCAGCTGCAATTTTTTTCTATCTCTTTTTTATTATAAACTAAATATCAAATATGTACCTACTGTTTCATAAAATAAATAAAAAAAAACGGTGAGTAATTATCAGTAACTCTCAAAAAATGTGTCACCGACTTCAATTCACTTGTTATGATAAATTACAATAGGCTCTTGTCTTCGTTCCTTAATTTTAGAGGTTGAATATTTGACTTTTAACTGGCCTGTTGGTCTGGTGGTAAGTGATTCTGACTGCTGAGCCAGAGGTCGTGGGTTCGATTCCCACCCTAGACAAATAATTGTGTGATGAGAAACGATCATTTGTTCTGTGTCTGGGTGTAATTTATCTATAATATGTATGTATTTAGCAATATATAAGTATGTTTATCAGCAGTCTGGTTATCATAGTACAGGCTCTGCCTAGTTCTAGGATTCTAGGATCAGACGGCCGTGTGTGAGATGTGTTAGGTTATTATTATTATTTTTCTTCAAATTCAAATGGGACCAAACTTGAGTACCAATACAATTTAAAAAAATAATGATAAAAATCTATATTTAAACCAGTATACATACTCACTAAAACGAACAGTAGAAATACATACGAATGAACAAATAGAAAATAGTCGAATTTAGAATATCATACTTTTTCAAGACGGTTAAAAAGCGAAACCCCAAAAGCTAAGCTAAATGTTTTTAATAGAAGAAGGTTCACCTTCGTAGTACACTGGTTGAAATCAGTCAAAAGTTTCAGACTGTAGAACGTGAACCAAATTTTATTCCGTCCACCTTTATGGTGGGAGAAGGTTAAAGGGAGGGGGGAGGGAAGGGCCGCCGGTAACATTTCATTATTATTATTTTAAGTGCCTAATGCTACATTGACCAGTTCTGGTCTTTTGTAACGCACTCTTGCTTTTAAGTTCACTGCTTAGACTTATGGCTTCGAGAAACCTCCAGATTCTATCAGCAGTGATTGTTTGTATTTCCTGCAGTTGCATGATGTGTAACCCTAGGTTAATACTTCGGTGCCGCATTAGTGGGCCACAAGAGCATAGAATATGCATTGCTGTTTCTTCTGCCTCTTGACAGAATCTGCATATTGTGTTCTCGCCCAACTTTAGGTTGAACATATGTTTGTTCAGTTTGCAGTGTCCGGTGAGGACTCTTGTTACTGCACAGGTTTTGTATTTTTTTTTAAGGGAGTAAGCAGCTCGAACAGGTGAAGGTGAAGCTCTTGCCTTGAAGTCCAAGCCCAGGAATACCAAAATTCATTAATGCCCGGTTCTTATAATCAAGAAACGATTCGTTTCACTTACGGACGGTAAAATTTTCGGTGAAATTTTTTTTTTTTTAAAAGACAGCTCCCGCTTCCGGAATTACTCCTGTGTCGCGGGGGACTTTACAAACATACAAACAACGGACACAAAGAACACCCAGACTCGGGTGGGAATCGAACCTATGCCATAGCAGTCAGGGTCACTAACCACTAGGCCAACAGGCCAGTCTAATTCAACGAAATGTTTTCCGTCCGCTAGCAAAACGAATCGTTTCTTGATTATAGGAGCCCGGCATTATGAAATCTACATTAATGCGAGATAAGCCGCGGGCAAAATCCGATTCTAAATAATTATGAAAATTTAGTGCAGTATTTATTTTCGCATCGTAAATCAATTAACTATTTGTGATGCTAAAGAACCATCACAATATTGGCGTGTTACATTAGGCGAATTGTGTTTATTTCAGGTGATCCGGGTGCTCGTTTGCCCTATATATCGTTAAAAAAATACAATTAACTAATTTACTTTAATGGCTTGCCTACCCATTTTATAGAATAATCCGGGGGGAATGCTTCTGACCTCCACCTCAAGCCCCGGTATTCAACTCGCGCGCCTACTGTAGGTGTTATATACACCTCTTCCTTCAGAGATACATTCGTGAGAGTATGTATACAAATACTATCATTATCAAAGACCACAAGATATTCGTTTTAAGTGCATATTTAGTATAAAAGTATTAACTCATCTTATCGCAAATATTGCGACAAAATGAAGCGTGACTTATTAATAACATATCAATCAATTAATTTATCTAAAACCTCTACTCTCTTTACGATAATATCAAGTAAACATATACTGCAGTAATTAAAAATAAATAAAGACGCCCTTCATCATGGGAGAGCCATGCTTCGGCACGTATGGACCGGCTCGACATGAGTGACAGGGCCTCACAGAAAACCGGCAGTGAAGAAATGCTTTCATTGTATTTCGCCAAGCGAGTGAGGTTACCGAGGGCCCTAACTCTTCCCTCTCCCCACATCACATTTCTCCCCCCTCTCTCCCTCTTCCCTTCCTTCCCCTACGCCCACCTTAAAGGCCAGCAACGCATATGTGACTCTTGAGTTGCAGGTGCACATTGACGGCGGTAGTCACTTAAAATCAGGTGACCCGCCAGTGAGCAGACTCGTTTGCCCACTATCGCATAAAAAAACAGTGATATCATCGTTAGTTTATAAACAATCACGCGATATTTGAACTGCCGACAAATTATCAACTGCACCCACCATTTATAATTTGACGGATTATTTCTTGATACTTTATAATTTATCAATGGCAAATCCTCAAATTGTGAACTGATCTCTAACCGGCAACATGGTGCACGAATGCTTTGATCAAGGTATAGTTAATTAAGTTATTTATCGTGTGGAAACCCCCGGGTCATCATCCCACCGGGGCCACCGGTGCAGTGGTATGTCGGAATCGAACCTAACTAAAACCACATGGTGTTCCGTCACAAATAACTCTATTACAAGGGACTCGGGTATCCTAGGCAAGTCACCGAGAATGCCGGCAGATCTTGGCCGCCTCTTAAACAAAAGGCAGCCACGCCCTTGTGTGCGGAGGACCGGAGGAACACGGCGCGCCACTGTAATGTAATGTGTAATTAATTAAGACGGGCAGTCTTAATTAATTAATCCAATCCTACTAAATATAATAATTAGTAAAAAACTAAACTAAAATGCTAAACCCTGTGAATGATTTAAAGCGCTTACAATTTTAGAAAAAGTAAATATTTATACACAACATTTATCTTGAAGCATAGGAATTGAACTTGATATTACCGATAAAGCTAATATTTCGAAAGATACGACTGACAAGAATGAAGGTATTCAAACATTGATAAAATATCCGAATAAAGAAAAATAAAATCAAGAAAGAAAGAAGAAAGAAAGAACCATATTGCCAACCAACCAATAACCAACCGTATTGCCTCACAATATAGCTGCGCAATGCGCATACAAAATAAAATGTTACTTAAATCGAGGTACACAGTTACACACAAATAGGTTGCATTGCCATTGCACGCCCGCAGTTGTGGCAACGAGGTTAATACTCAGCTTAATGCTTGCTGTGACGCAGGCCACAGCACAGCGCTGGTCTTCCGTATTAACCCCAAGGGACGCCCAGAACGAGAAGCTAAAGAGAAGGAAAATATATTTATCAATGAATATTAATGCCTTCCACGTTGCTTAGAAATAGGCACCTATCTCAGATCTCATACTCAAAAACTTTAATTGGTTGTTTTAGCTGCCCCCGACGACCCAGTCCTCGGCCAATTTTCCGAAGGTCTCCGTTATGATTACATGGAGACTGATGCTGGGGACCTTCAGCTCGTGGACAACTGGTTAAAACTCAGCGACTACAACAACCTCGCTCGGTACAATCCTGACCAGTCCAATAGATACCATCTCTTCACCAGGTAAGTTAATATGTTACATAGCCAAAGTGCAATCCATTGCGAAGTCAGAAGTCACAATTCGATTCTTATTCTTCATCCTATTTACAAACATTTTTTTACATCTGTTGTTGATCTAGGCTGCCTTCTGTTTGAAGGCGGCCAAAGTCTGCTAGGGCTCTCGGGGACTTCCTTCCTAGGGTATACCCGAGTCCCTTGCGATAGACTCACTTGTGACGGAACACCGTGTGGTTTTAGTCGGTTCGATTCCGACATACTACTTCACCAATAGCCATGGTGAGGTGATGACCAGTGGGGGTATCCACAAGAAAAAAAAACCCGGCACATGGATAACTTTAAACATAGATAGATGTACAACATTTGTTACAGTGGAAGTAACACACATATCCATAATTATGACAAATAAATTATGTACAAAGGGCGGCCTTATTGCTGGATGCAATTTCTTCCAGGCAACCTTGGGCCATCCCAAGGTTGATTCGTAAACATTTTGCTACATTTTGTTTATATGTACTGTTACAACCTGAAGTTCGGAATTAGTAAGGTACAACAAAATAGATCCAATTTATTTTAATAATTCGCAATTAACACAATTACAAACAGTTCTCACTAGCACTTCTCGATTCACTCGTACTTCGCAATCATCTCATTTATTTACTCACTGATTGCTCAACTTGAACTGAATTAATACTGCAATGTAACTCCCCTTTTATACTCCAAACGTTATTTCATGGAGAGTTTGTAACATTTATCGAAAAATCGAAACCACTCTTTAATTCTCTAGTATAATGGGGGACATTCTATAAATATACTATTAGTTTCATTCATTGTCAAAAGATGGAGTGCATATCCATTTAGGTAATCGTAACAATATATACATAATATTACACATAGAAACACAGACTAACGCAAATAGACATATTATGCATTCAAATATTTGCCCTGAACTGGAATCGATTCTCGACGTGAAAATCAAATGCACTACCGCCACGCCACCGCCACGCCACCACCACGCCACCGCCACGCCACTAAGGTCGTGTAATGATCATTTAGATACCG
The DNA here is from genome assembly GCA_963859945.1 of Euplagia quadripunctaria. NCBI lineage: Eukaryota > Metazoa > Arthropoda > Insecta > Lepidoptera > Erebidae > Euplagia > Euplagia quadripunctaria. Next base: position 1,480,250 of record OY982589.1, on the reverse strand, counting down.
TGCCCTGTAGTAAATTAAACATAATTTTATATTATCACCAGGCAAAACCCCTCCCACAGTCAAGTGTTGACTCTGAACAACGCTGCCTCCGTCCATAACTCCAATTTCAATGCCGGAAGACGCACAGTCATCCTGATGCACGGCTTTGCTGGTTCTGCCACATCTAGTTTCAATAACAATTTGGTACCAGGTAATTAATTTTATTTAAAAAAATATTTTCATTTACCTATTTTAAAAAAAGAAAAACAATTGAACAAAAAAAACGAAACAGGACAAAAATGTTGTATAAAAAAAAATAGAAGAGAGTCCATTTTCTTTTTCTTCTATGGAATTAGCTATACAGGTTTTATTATCTGTGTGTTTATAGCTTTAAAACTTTTACAGAAACACTGTGTTTCTGGGAAGCACATATTATATTATGTGATAACTCTGTGTACATGATCCCGATGCGACAGGCCGCTTTGCCCATTGAGAAAGGGAGCCTGTTGGTCTCGAAACGTTTTCTTGAGTAGAGCGGTATATGTTTAATGACTTATTAAGACTACATCCGCTATTTATTATTTTAATAAAGGTAAAAAAAAAAAAAAGTTATCAACAAATATTAATAATTGAAATCTGAAGTTATTAGATTAAAGATGTCATGTACATTGATGACTCTTTTTTTGGAAAATGACATTAAAATATTTAATTTCTTTCATTTGTAACGTACTATTTGAACTTTATTTCTACATAATATTTAATGAAGAATCATCTCGTAGTGTGTAGATTCTTGTTTCTTATGCTTCATTTTTCTTTATTTTGACAGGCCTGTTGGTCTAGTGGTTAGCGATCCTGACTGCTGAGCCAGATATCGTGGGTTCAATTCGTACCCAGGACAAATAATTGTGTGATGAACATGATCATTTATTCTGTCTGGGTGTAATTTATCTTTAATATGTATGTATTTAGAAATATATAAGTATGTTTATCAGCAGTCTGGTTACCATAGGCTCTGCCTAGTTTGGGATCAGACAGCGGTCTCTGTGTGCGAGATGTGTCAAGTTATTTGTCGAGTAATTTTCTTTTCTTACATTTATTATTTTCTTTTAATCTATATTTATTTCAATGCTTCGGGTCGGTTTCTTAAAGAAAAGCAGTAAATATAATTTGCTTCTATTGCTTGCTCTAATTGTATGATCAAATTTCTATTTTCAGCTTTCTTAGCTGGAGATGATTGCAACGTGATTGTCTTGGATTGGAGTGCTGGATCCAACTGGGGTCCTCGTGCTAAGTATGCTGGTGAGTTAATAAATTTGTTTTTTTAAGTCTTCAATAGTAGTAGATTAAAATATGCAACGTTGCAATCAAATCGCATCGCATTAATCATTGTCTCTGGACGATTATTCGGTCTATTGGTGATATATGGTTTTACGCACGTGTGTATTTTGGGGATGCCCAGATAGCTTTGAGCCCAATAGGATAGGAATAGCGACCTGCCTTATAAGTGATAGGAATACAGCGATTTTGGCGATTTTTCAGACGTTGATTGCGTGCAGATGAAGGCTTTTAAGTTACAATCAGTGTTGCAGGGTCTTTATAACAGGCACTATGGTATACTGATTGTATTCGTTTTTGGAATCGGAACAAGGTCATGAGACAAAGACGAGCATTCTCAAAATACACACTGAAATAAAACACTTAAGTATAAATGTAATAATGATCACGAAGTCTATTTAGCAATTAGACATTTATTGGCTCGAAGGACCCAAGAAAATTCTTAGGCTTGAAGGACCCTTGTGAAAGTTTTCAAATTTTTTTACAGGTATTGCAGGTGGTCGCTTTGCCAATTGGTTGATAAACGTGACCGGAGCAAGAGCCAATCAGTTCACTGTCGTCGGTTACAGCGTCGGAGGTAAGGATACAAATCTTTATGACAGACCAATATAAAAAAAATAAAATTCTTACAAAATAGAAATATTAAATTTAGCATAATTATTTCTTTCTGAAAATGCTAGTATTGTAATACTGGTTTTCTTGTTAAGCCCTCTAGCTAAGCTAAATAATTGTGTTAGAAGTGGGTTTATGTCAGAGGTATAGATACCGGGTGGGGTTTGAACCAGCAACCACTCTATGGCAAGTTATATATGAAGTATCCATATTATATACTTCGCTTATTTATAAGTTTTTATTTATTAGTACAAATTTTTATAACTTAAATTAAATTAAATTTCCAAGGTCACGGAGTTGGTTTCCTCAGCAGAACAATGAGCAGCAGAGCTGCATACGTCATTTGTAAGTATTTTTTTCAAACAGCTATGCTGTGAAATGCACTTTAAACTTTTGAATGCCATTGTCACATATGTTTGACATTAAAAATACTGGACTAGTGCGAGTTTGACTCGCGCACTGAGGGTTCCGTAAGCAAACAAACTTGTATGTAGATAGTACGTCCATCTCGGGAATTAATTCCCAAAGATTTTTGACACTCTATTAAAAAAGACAAACTTAACTTTGCAGTTCTAAAAATACTCTTCCATACATCGATTTACTACAAAGACAACTTTAAAACCGCAAAATATAAGTTTGCAATCACAAAAATTATTTTTTAAATGTAATTTAACAACAAATTTACGACTTTCGGTTTTTTTTCCTTTACTTGTGCTTCCTTTTTAGAAAACATGAAATAAAGTCCAAAACTATTACTTGTGTGAAAAAACATTATTTTCTTTTATCACATATTTGTGACATTGGTCGAACTGAACGGGTTGTAAAACTTGAACTAGATGTAGTTGAATTTGATGATGTTTCCAACAATTTTAAACACCCATAATTTCCAATAGATATATATTTAAACTAATATACAATAAGCAAAAAAACAACTGACTCTTTAAAAAACGAGATAAAAAGATTGAAAGAAAATAATACTCACACCTTTTTCCCACCTCACCTCTCTTGCCACATTAACTTTAAAATTGTTAAACCCAGCCTGTGATCCTGCCGATCGTTGGGATGCTGCTGATGTCTTCAGACCAAATGACGGAGTTTACACGGAAGTTATCCACACCAGCGTTGGAAATATCGGTGCGTATATAATTACTCATATACTATATAATATAACAAGCCATTCTAGCAGGTAATTGGTCTGCTCCTGAAGGTCATTCCGTGATGTTAAATAATCTACAGGACGCATCTGACCTTGCATAAAGTGCATGACTCTAGGAGCCAGCTAGAAAAGAATTTTGAAAAAAAAAAATTGCTGTGTAAAAAAAATCACAAAATGCAATTCACACACGGCAGAAATGGAACTTCAGAAAAGTAGCCTTCGAGAGAATGAGAAATAAAAAGCAAAAACAACACAAATAATTTACTAATAAATTTAATTTTAGATAATTTATATCAAAGTTATTGGTCAAATTAACACAGATGTGTTAAGTAATTAACATAAATTGATTAACCAATGAATTTAATACGCAAATGCACAAAAATGACATCACGTTGACATTGGCGCATTTAATGAAGACTCCGTAGTACACAGGCGCAAAGACAAAGATTATAGGAAACACTGTCTCCTTGTATTCTATCTCATTCTCTCGATAATTTACTTCAAAAGTTATGTCCGTTTAAATTTCCAGATATTATTTCGGTTCTCATAATAGCAGGTGGAATGTGTAAAGTTAAAGATTTTAAATCGAACTTTTTTTTTTTTGTATTGAAATTATTCAATCTGTTTATGGATTTTATGAAAACTAAATTTGAAAATAAAAAAATTAAAGTAACTTCTTTGGTCTCGTGACATAAGTTTACGCTTCTACATATCAGTGTGAGATCCTAGGTTTGAATTCCGGGTCACTTATTTTGTAATCCGAGTTCAGTACGTCCCCATGGGCTGACACGCACTGAATTAGTAGTCGCACGATTTTCGCTAAGCTTTCGAATGCCGAAAGACAAAATTTTTATGGAGAGTGAACATCTTAAATCTGAAATGCATTTGGAAGTCCAAAACATAAGGATACTTAACTTATAGTCATAAGTCGAAAGGACCAGGCTACTAAATTTCTAAGTCCAGAAGCCAAAAATTTATATTAAATAAATATTTTGCAGGTATGACCCGGGCTCTGGGTCAAGTGGACTTCTATCCTAACCAAGGTAGTCTGATGCCTGGATGTATTACCGCACTCTGCGATCATGAGAGGTAAGAATACCATGAACTTGTTAATATCAAACTGTTTACAACTTTCTATGGAAGTAGAAAGTAAGGGACTGAAGATAGACAAAATACTAAATAATAGGAGTACTTACAGACATTCAATTTAAATAATATCCCAAAAACACGATGTACAGTGACTGTGGGAGAGCCATGCTTCGGCACGAATGGGCCGGCTTGACCGGATACCATAGCCTCACAGAAAACCAGCGGTGAAGCTTGCGGCTTGTATTTTGCCGAGTGAGTGAAGTTACCGGAGCCCATAACCCTTTCCTCTCCCCCTCTTCCTCTACTCCTACCTGAAAGGCCGGCAACGCACTTATAACTCTTTGAGTTACAGGTGTGCAGGTGCCCATGGGCGGCGGTAATTATTTACCATTAGGTGACCCTTCTGCTCGTTTGCCCCCTATTCCTATAAAACTAATTTTTCAGAATGAATACCCTATGTCGTTTTCAGTACTCCTGACTGTTGCCCGCGATTTCGTTCGCGTAGAAATTAAAATCTATCTCACTGGAGCCATACGCTTTTTCTTGATACCTACAAGAACTTCTGAACATGATATAGTAAACAACTTAAATACATTAGAAAAGAACAGGGCCAAGAATATTTCCCTGAGGCAAGCCTATGCTCAAACGCAGAAATTGTGATCCCGTAAAATGTTCACTAAGTGTAATAAGATCTACGCAATCAAAAGCTTTTGAGAGATCGCGAAATACATCAATGTCATCATAATAGTGGACCAACTCTTATTCATACGAATTTGTAAGAATTTTTTATATAGTCGTAAAAAATTTATTTACATACAAATAACAGGTTATTTCGAAGATTGTTTTTTCCATCCGACGCAATCTAATAACCTTGAACGAACAATTCTTGTATACATATATAAATATGTCTTGTGTATCTCGGAAACGCCTCCAACGATTTTGATAAAGTTTTATTTACCTGAAAACACGTGATCTTACAAAAAAGAAAAACGTCGAAGTAGATTCGGACGGTACTGTTTGATGTTTTGTTTACAATAAAGTAAACATCTATCTATAACCACACACCTTTGAGTGTGTATATACAGCATCATCTTATTGCTATTTATAATTACTTCCAGGTCTTTCTACTATATCGCCGAGTCGATGAGGTCTGGAGGCTTTACTGGCAGAAGGTGTGCAGATCTCCGAGCAGCCCTCACCGGCAACTGTAACCTATCAGAGACGCTACGCATGGGAGGCATCCAACCAAAGAACGGGTAAGTCACTCATACACTTACGCGTGGATCCCCCAAGGGATGAACAGAGACGTACCAACTAATTTGGTCTCACTCACATAATAGGGGGCACTTTGGGAACTAAACATGTGAAAATTGAGAGTAAATTTAAATAGCAATGTAAATACGTAAAGGGGGGGAATGGAAGCCAAGGGATATTGATTTTACGAATGAATTGGAATGTGTAAGCAATAGCTGCAGCAGGTCAGGTTCAGACCCATAATTCAAATTGACAGTTGCCTCGAAGTCCGCACCCTCTAACGGAGGAAGACTAGATAATTTTAAACAACGAAATTCACACACAAATGAAATTCACGAAAAAGGTACACGCGCGTAGTTCAAGACGCGCAAACTTCATAACACTCCCTAAACCCAGGACCAATTACGGAAAAAATAATATTATGTATTTAGGAGCACGGATCTACAACTCACTATCCAAAAATATAAAAGGCGCAAAGTCGCTGATATCATTCAAAAACCTATTAAAAGAACACATTTTCAAAGGCTCCACTAATGTATTTTAAAACCTATAACTAGACATGCTCTACTAATGTACTATTATTATTATTTTTTGACAACAGTTGTAAAACAGCAGTTTGTGGTAAGAAAAAGAAAAAAAAAATTTGTGTCATTGAGTAAATTACTGCATGTAAACCGTCCCTTATGTTTGCCCTACTACAAACCAGTATTATAATGGACAACTTAATTTTAGAAGTACCTACATTGCAAAAAAGAAATATTTAAGATAATCTACCTGTCAACGCATTTAAAATTCGTTTTTGTAATTTATATTTTATTTCTCCTTGTAAGTGATTTGTGTAATCTTGAGAAATAAAGTGATATTTTAAACCGTAATCAACTGAAATAAAAGAAGAAGGAATAGAAGTTAGTAGTGACCCAACAACAGTCTCTGCAAGGGTGAAATTGGAAGTCAATTTTAACATACTTCAAATTGTCATATCGAAATGAAACTTTGTATGTATTATGTAGTTTAGATGGCAATGCATAATTTGGTATTTTGGAGCTGATCTTATGATGGAGCCAGGAGGCGGATAGTCAAACTCTTCAGTGGCTACTAATAAACCGGTCGAGTTTGGGCTCATATGATTCGTTTTAACAAGTCCATCACATTAGGCTTACTAGCGATAGACTGTTTACTAAGGAGGTGAATAGTGGAATTATTTTATACTTCTTTATTTTGTTCGCTATTAAAGCATGTTTTTTTACTTTTTCATCTATGTGTCAACTAGTTTTGTTAGTCTGGTAGTAGCTATTGACGAGCTTCAGTGTCATCAATTTGAAAACAGTTTTTCTCCTACCTTTTGACGGAATTTTATTGTTGTCAAAAATTTTATGAATTACAGTTAAATTTTTAACTTAAAACGCACTATTCACTACTAGTATAATAAAAAGTCCCAAGCCGTGATGTTGGGATATATATTAATTTGTGTTAAAACGATATCTAACAGACAATAATGGTCGTGCACGGTACAGTTCCAGAGGAATTTCCTCCCGCGAATACTCCAACTGTGGAATGAGCGTCCTGCTTAGGGTTTAATAATTTAAATTTAAAACACCCCCGACTCGAAAACCCCTTCAACGATTACAAAATGCCTTCCATCATTTTGGAAAAGAGCTGATACTCTTACACTGCTAGACCGATATTAACCAAACATAGATAAGAACAACCGCAAGGAAACTGCTGGCTTTCAAATGAAAAAAACCGCATCGACATCGGTCCATCCGTTTGAGAGCTACGCTGCCACAGACAGACACACACACACACAGACATCGACGTCAAACTTATAACACCCCGTCGTTTTTGCGTCGGGGGTTAAAAAAAAAATAAAGTAGTTATCAAGAAAGGAATGTATAGGTTTTTAAAGGATCGACAAAGCGCATGCGAGTCCCCTGGAATTTTAAACGTCCATTGGTATGAAAAATAACTTTTGTTATAATTTAATTATTTATTATGTTTCAGCCGAAGTGGTATCTTCTTCTTGCGCACGAATGCTCGTCAACCTTTCTCCCAGGGCTGATTCATAAAAACCAGTAATTGAATGTTTCATTGATTGTACAGTAAAAAGTTTTATTTAATTTAACAATATCTTATTATTTATAATATACCTGAGTTATCCTAGCACATTGCTTGCTTGATTGTAGGCAGTTACTATCAGTCTATTCAAAGTTGTGACCACTGACTTTGTCACCATTGAGGATAAATGGGAAAAATAATCCCCGCTGGCACTATTGGTGACGTATAATACATACTTTCCCAGTTGTAGCGACTTGCTTTGTCAGGCCGGCCTTTAAGGTGAGAGTAGGGGAAGGAAGAAGAGTCACGAAAGAATGTCACAAAATAACTTTAATAATATCCATGTCCTGACAACGTTCTGTGATCACCGAACGTTTTCAAGGGATGGATTTAATGGCTGACGGTGTTACTTGTGATTGCTCAATAGACTGTAGACTTTTATGTTAGAGGTATGTGACTCTGACCTGCCATTCCTTCGTATCTATCTTTCTCATTGAAAATACTTCCAACTTTTCCATCTGTTATCTATTACGTTAGTGGGACCAAATTAACCAAACCAAACCAAAAAAAACTAGTTAAAAACCTAAATTTTGCCACCCCTTGAGCAATATAGGCGTGAGTGTGGGTTTTTGTAAGCTTGAATATTCCATTTGTTGTTACCTTTTTTTAAGGTGGGTAAAATATGCCTAAATCAAATCAAATCATTTATTAAATTCATTACATTTTGGGTAAAAAAAAGTGTTCAAAAAATATAATTAAATTTGTACCACCAAAATCTGCCTGAGAAGGCGTATGAATTATTTGCTAAAGAAACAATTACAATTATATGACTTAGAAATAATTACAATGATAACATTTCATAGAAAAAAGAATATAGTGATGTCAATGTCTAAAATTATCATCAAACAAAGAATTATTTAAGAATGTCATTAGATATAATTTTACCATAAAATAATGTCAGTAAAATAAAAAAATAGATAAAATGTAAACAAAGAGATAATATTAAAATAAATTTAAGGAAAAAACATGTCAATACATAGCTGCTTTAAATCTGTACTAAATTATTATCATTCAAAAAATCATTAACACTGTAATAACACTTTGCGCGCAAAATATGTTTCAATTTTTTGTTTTTTTTTTTAAGTTTGACTGGCCTGTTGGTCTAGTGGTTAGTGACCCTGACCGCTATGCTTATAGGTCGTGGGTTCGATTCCCACCTGAGTCTGGGTGTACTTTGTGTCCGTTGTTTGTATGTTTGTAAAGTCCCCCGCGACACAGGATTAATTCCTTATGCGGGAGTTGTCTTTAAAAAAAAAAAATATATCTAGTCTCAAATTTATTTTTAAATAGTTCTAAATTACATATTTTTATAGTAGACGGTATTGTATTATAGATTTTTGGTGCAATACATATCAAATTAAACTAAAACTTGCACTTTGAAAATAAAAAAACAATTACGGATTTCTAGTATTATGACGTCTATTGGTCTTATGGTAAATAAAACTTAAATATTGTTGATATAATAGTGATTAATTTGAATTAAAAGATTATATTATATGATATAGTATCATCTCCATTGATATAAATAGTTTGGCAACACGCCTGCAGACACAGTAGCAGTCAACATGTTGAAAGTAACTGGTGCCTTATTAATCGTCCAAGCAGTTTTGGCCGCAGGTACGTTATTTGAAATTATTAATTTATTAACCGCGCTGTATTCTATCTCATTACCGGCGATACAAAAGGAAACTGCATCGCTTTCAGGAACAACACAGATTAATTTTTTAACTGTATTTCAGCCGCTCCCGCCGATCCAGTGCTTGGCAAATTTTCAGAAGGGCTCCGTTATGATTACATGGCGACTGATGCTGGGGACCTCCAGCTGGTGGACCACTGGGCGAAGCTCAGTGACTTCAACAACCTTGCCAGATCCAACAACCCTGACGAATCTAACGTATATCTTCTGTTCACTAGGTAAGCCGATCTTCTCTGATTCTATGTTGCCCTAGTACTTCCAAGTTAGATTTTTTGTATCGATCCAGTATCCCATAGGAACAGTATTGTTTTCTGGATGAAAAGCACCCCTGACAATATGTTCGCATAATTTCATGATGATCAATTAAGCAGATGTAAAAAAAACTGTAACCATCTACTCAATCTATCTTCATGAAATTATGAAAAACTGAAGACCCAGGGTAAGTGGGATGACATTCTAATTTAGAGACTTGGTAAACCGTTAATATGGACTTCAATTTAAATTCAATGATTAGTTAAACAGGAAAGTTTCATGAACGAGCGTAACGAAGTTCATTTTGGGGTCTTTGAAGGAATTTGTTTAAATTTTAGAAAAAGTTAGGCTGTCAATTTACCTAAATCTCGTCAACATTGACTTCTTTCTTCAAATATAGTTTTAAACCATCCAGCTGACCACATAAATGCAAAGAAAAATCATAGAAGTCAGTCAATTTTAAATAAATTGGCTGACTTCTTTCTAAAAGAGAGAGAAGAATTACGGATGCACACACCTCGACATTTATACGAGAAGATATATACATATAGAAATCGGTTAGACTAACAGTTTTTCTTTATGAAGCGTCAGGATGTTATGTTCTGTAGACTGGTATGAAATAACAATTCGTGACATCATTCTTTGCTATCGTCAAATCATTTAATTACAATATTTGGTTGAAAAATTAAAAAATCTTGAAAATAACAGCGAATGAAAATTTTAGAGGTTTTATTTAACACTTGAACTTCATTAGTATTGTTAAATCATTTATTTTAACCATAAAAACTACCCTATTATATTGCTTGTTTATTTTCTTTGGACAAATCTCTTAGCAGGCCAGGTTTTGGCCATAAACAACCCCAATACCGTTGCAACATCTAATTAGAACTCCAACAGACGGACGGTTATCTTGATGCACGGTTTTGCTGGATCTGCCACATCTAGGTTCAATAATGATTTGGTTCCAGGTAATTATAATTATTAACTTTTAAGCTTTTTCGTTCCATGATATATAATTATTTAAACGGAAATTAAACCTTTGAATTGCCTGACGTTTCCTATATTTTTACATACCATAGAAGCTGACTGGTTCAGTGTTGCAAGCCCTCCGTCTTTAAGTACGTCAGATCCTTTGACATAGGACATGTAGGGTGGTTGTCTGTTCATTTTTGGACGTTGCCTTATATTTTGGGCATAGTACGGCACACCGTGTGGTTTTAGTCGGTACAATTCCATCACACCGCCCCACCGAAAACCCTGGTGGGGTGACGGCCCGAGGGTTTTGCACACGCACAAAAAAAAAACTAATATTGTCTGGAAATTTTTAATCTAGCCACTCACCGTGGTTTCACCAGTATTCATGATTACTACTCCTGCTTAGGGCTGCAGCATGGCCTTAAATAACCCATAATCTCCCTCTGGAATTGGACTCTCAATTGAAAGAGAGTTTTTGAAATTAGATATTTCAAATGTTTGTAGTAGAGTTTATCGCGTATAACGAGTGACTGAGGTTACCGGAGGCCCTAACCCTTCCATCCTCCCCCCTCTACCCCCTCCTCTTCCACCCTTCCCCTACTCCCACCTTAAAGTCCGGCGATGAACTTGTGACTCTTGAGTTGCAGGTGCCCATGGGCGGCAGTAGTCATTTACCATCAGGTGACCCGTATGCTCGTTTGCCCCCTATATCATAAAAAAAAAACTTAAGTTACAGTATGATCAATATGTCTATCATCCAAAATTTTTCATTAACAGCTTTCTTGGCTGGAGATGATTGCAACGTGATAGTCCTGGATTGGAGTGCTGGATCCAGCTGGGGTCCTCGTGCAAAGCAAACTGGTGAGATAATATACACAATTGTTTAAACTTCTACACGTACCAGAATCCACGTAGTGATTTTTTTTTTTGTTTTATTAACAAAATATCTTATATGGAGGAAGTCAATTATTCTTTTTCAATTTAATTAGCTTATTGAAGTTATACTTTTTTGGCGCGTTATGGAAAAATGATGTGAGTAAATTTTTACGATGCGCGCGCACGCTGTCACGAAAAACCGACACCCTGAAGTTAGCTAGTCAACATTTTAGTTTTTCAATAAAGTTACCAACTTCACAATAGTTATATAAATGGTTTTTACATATTACTTTGAGTACATTTGTAGAATTTGAGGTTAGTTGACGGTATGTATTATTTATTATAATATTTAAATAAACTTTATTTAACTAGATAAAAGTATAATTTCTTACGTGCGTACATAGTACACACACTTTTTTACTTTTTTATTTTTGAAGCATTTGTTAAAAAAAACGAAATTGATATAACATAAATATGATAAATTAAAACCAGACATTCGTGTATATTTTATGTACTATTGCTCCAAAAATACCTTTTTTTTTCAATGTTACCTATGCCAGTGGAGTTGTATTTAAATTAAGTCAAATAATAATCATTTTAAAACTAGGCAATAATGTTAATTACGTAATCAGATGAAATAAAAATCACCACACCACATAATTTCGACCACGGTTTAGTTGTTGGCCAGTATAACTTACACTGTCATTGTAGAGACTTACTGACCATGACAGATCAACACATATACTGGCCGCGTGTAGCTTGATGTAGTCGTTTTATAGTATTCCAGATGTCTTAATAAAAGCTGTTCCCGGATCCCTCCTACTTAAGGCGCAGTATGGCACCCCGTGTGGTTTTAGTCGGTTCGATTCCGACACACCGCCCCACTGAAAACCCCGGTGGGGTGACGGCACGAGGAGGCTACCAAACGCAAAAAAACAGTTGTTTTATAGTAATTATTAAATTTAGAAGACATTTTGTTTAAATATTGTAGCTTGTAGCTCTTCTTTGATAAATAAACTATAATTATTCAATATTAATTAATGTCAATGCATTCGCGAATATAAAAAAAGCGTGACCTGCCTTTGGGACTTCCGGCTGGAACGAAGTTTCTTTCGATATTATATATATAATATCGAATATCGCTTATATCTAATATCGAATATAAATATATATATATATATATATATATATAAAGATAATATATATATATATATATAATTGGATTAAATACATTGAATCAAAATATAGTAAGTATTGTTAAAACTTGAAATTAAAATTATGCCATCTGTGAAAGTTGTCCTAACTGAAATACGGATAATTAATATACAAGATGTTACAGTATTATCGCGCAGAATCCACAGATGGCGTGAAAATAAAATAAATGAACTCGAGGTCAGTATTTTTCGTTGCGCAACATCCTAACGTGCGATAAGGAACGTCACTCCATAAACTGATACTAAAAATTCTCTTCACGTGTTTAATATAGAAAATTATAAAAAATAACTTCATGCCATCCTTCCTTTGAGACGCCCCTCTTAAATAACCCTTAATTACAGGTGAGGCCGGGGCTCGCAAACTGGCTCACGGGTTTCACGGGTTCAAGACCCGATCAATTCACCATCGTGGGCTACAGCGTTGGAGGTAAGAAAAGGCTGAAATAATTGATTTTGTGACATTCTGCACAGCGCTCTCTAGACACAAAACTAAGCTTAGCTTGTACTGTCAGCTCTAGAACACGGATGATTCGATGGTGATGATGATTTTTAACGTGATAGCGTCTTATAAATCGATGAAAGCCGGCTGCACGCACGAAACCATGACTCATTGTCACGTTCCGCCTGAGCCGAGCGTGGTAGCGAGAGCGCGGAACAAGCGGTAGAGAGGCACGATCGGCTTAAGCCTTTGTTTATTGACATTGATTTGATTTCAGTTTATTTCTATACTTAACTAATTGTTTGTGATTATATTTAAACAAATTATTTAAATTAAATTTACAAAAACTGTAAATAATATTTGAAAATTAAAAATTAATGTTTTTAACCAGAGTTTTAAAAATATTGTGTTTTCTTATGACGTTATCACGTAAAATTATCGTCCGTAAACCGACTTTACAGACAAGCAATTTTTTTTTTTGCAAATATCTCTGTCTGGGATATATGTGGTAGAAATTGACCGGTGGTCAAATTGTGACCTTCATTCATTAAAATTGTTGTGAATGTTTTGTTTTATTTCTGACCAGTATGCGTTGAGCTGTCATTGTAAAGTCTTTCCATACTTAGACAGATCAGCATACACTGAACCTTTGTATACTTTTGTAGTCATTTTCGCATATTTTTAAAATTTATAACATATTAGCAGCACCCCGTGGTTTTACCCGCGTAAGTCCTTTCCCGTGAGAATATCGGGATACAAAGTAGCCTATGCGTTAATTCAGGTCTCCAGCTATCTACATACTAAGTTTCATCGCAATCGGTTCAGTGGTTTTGGCGTGAAAGAGTAACAAACATCCATTCATCCATATATCCATCCAAACTTTCACATTTATAATATTAGTGGGACGCTTTACGCTTCTTCTATACATAATCTTTAAGCATTTCAAATTTCACGTACAGAGAATTCTCTTTACGTATAAATATATAAATAAATACGTCACGTACGTCGGTCTAGTAGTTAATGACCTTGACTGCTGAGCGGAAGGTCATGGGTGCGATTCCCACCCAGGACAAATAATTGTGTGATGAGCATGATCATTTGTTCTGTGTCTGGGTGGAATTTATCTATAGCATGTATGTGTATAGTAATATATAAGTATGTAGGTAAATTGTTGTGTTATTCCATAACTTATATTTGTTTCTGTTGTGCCCCCAGCATGTTGCGACTTATGGCAACATTAGCTTAAATATTGTAACACTAATAATTAAGTTAAGAGGGTGGCAACATTGTAAATCTCTCTTGCAACGAAACTCTCGCCCAATATAGTGCGTTATAAATCGACTGAAGTGTTTTTATTTAAAAACAACAATATCAGGACACCAGCAACCTACAATACACACAGTCACTCCCACAGTATATTTATCAGCAGTCTGGTTACCGTAGTACAGGCTCTGCCTAGTTTGAGATCAGACGACCGCGTGTGAGGTGTATCAAGTTATTATTGTTATTGAAATATACATGTGTTAGAGGATTGAGATAGGTACGTAATCAAATAATAATCAATCAATGTGGATTATTTAATAATTTATTGTTGTTGTACTTATATCAATAAAGAATTTAAAAATCAGAGGCGTTGATTGTTTATCGGTCAATCAGTGACCTGAATGGATTAGTTAATTCGTGTTTAGACTCAAGGAAAATTACTTTTTTCTCCAACTGTTCCTAGGAAAACACCTGGATTAGATAGGTTCGCAGCTGGAACTACGGGTCCGGCTGTTAGATCACGGTACCACGGGAACCAGTTCCTGAGCCCTCTGATGGCGAAAGTCGTCAGATACCGGTTTTGGAGTTGGATTCGTGATAGTTTGTGGTTAGCTGCTCCACTATTGTGTCGGTGGAACGTCTGGTCTCGCGCGCAGCGAGCAGCAAAATGAACCGGTCTAAGGCGAAGGGCCCCTTGGTTTTCCGCACCGGGGCTTGGAGCGTCCCTTAGCAGAGGTCCCGTTGGACCGATGCAGCTCGGGCACTTGCCTGCTAAGCAAGTAGAAAGGTGACTAGACACTGATCCGGACACCCGTCTGTAGGCCTGGGTAGACCTACATATGATTGTAGATCGGGATGTGAGCGTGCCTTATAGCTCCGGTACCTATCTGGACAATAGGGAGTGTGCTGGTCGCGAACGGGGGTCGCCGCGAGTATGGTTTTACGAGTGGCGATAGCCTGTGACCGATAGGCATATGGGTAATTAGCCTTAATTAGTACCAGCGCCATGGTGTTTTTCCAAAGGTCCCTGTGTCTCGGGACCTTGGTTTGGAGAACTTGATGCAGGTATACTGACCCTACTCATATAACGATTGCGTTGGGTGGGGTGGGGGCAGTATAAAGAAATACGTAGTTGTAAGGAGGACAGGGCCTGGAGAGAGAGAGAGAGAGAGAGAGAGAGAGAGAGAGAGTCTACCCCTAATTTTTATTTTTTTATTTTTAGAGAAATTTTATTTTTTTTATTTCTTTATGATACAAATTTAGAAAATACATACAACCCTGAATTTTCAATCCTCTACGATTAACCCCTATTTTTTAATCGCGATTTTTATATTATTCTGTTCTATCCACAGATCCGCAATAGGGTTGCAAGATGGCAATCGAATACAGTAATTGTAGGTACGATCAATTTTCATGTAAAATTATAAAAAAGGCATTGCAACACATGCCGGGTGTGTCTAGTAATTTATAATAGTACTCACAGAGGCGTGACAGTATTCAATCTAGTACGATGGTGCGGAACCCTTCATGCGCGGGTCCGACTCGCACTTGGCCGGTTTTTATTTTAAGTTTTGTTTCTTACTTTTGAGTGGATTGGTTCATAAACTATCTAAGTTACAATGGCCCAATGTACCCTAAGCAACCGTATTACAGTAATCGAATTGCAACCTATAAAAACTTATTATTAAGTTGTTCCGGTGGCCAAGTTGTCTTCAGCATTGGTTTCACTTCACCAAATGGTGCTTTCTGAGGGCAAATTTGAAGTTACTATAAAATTATCCAAATCGCTATAGCGTAATACTTGAAGCGTTCCCTCAGTTTCTCCAGGATTCCATCATCAGATACTGACCTGATGACAATGGAACCAATTGAAAAGTATGCCCTTCCAGACAAAGAAAGAATTTTCAAAATAGGTCCAGCCAATTTCGAGTAATCGAACGAAGAACTGAGAATGACCTTTTCTGAATTCGGTTAAAAATAATTTTAGAAATATGACTAGTCGTCGCAGAGGTTTTCTCGTTCAATCAATAATACGTGTGCGTCTCGGGACGTCAGACAGAAGTGATAACTTAAACTAATACAGCTAGAGCTGTGGGTTAGAGTGAGAGAGGAGGAGCCTGTCTACCGCTGCCGTATGCGTGAGAGAAAGGGAAGTCAGACAGACTGGCACCGTAACGCGTTACGTAACGAAGCGGTTTACCCTTTTATCACTTCAAAAACAAACTCTTTAGCTTTATTATATTATTATTATCAAGAAATAACTTATCATCTTATCAGTATTCTAATCAAAAATATATCAATAAATATTTGTATAAGATTACGTACAGTCTTTAAAAAACGTTAAATTATTATCAGCGATAAAGATGTGGACAAAGCACGTTTAGATCTACTTTTATGTATTAGTACCTGGGAGATCGAGCTTCGCTCGGTAGCTTTTTGTAAAAACGACATTTTTTTGTAAAATTTCGTTTTAATTACCACTGCGCGCAGGACACGGCCTCTCTCTCCGGCCACCACGACGAGTTAAGTACTCCTGCATCTACCAGCGCCAGAACTCCGACCAAGACCTCTCTCCTCTCAAGACCTTACGCCCCTGAGTTGTATGTAATTGCTGTAAAGTAACTTTGATATCTGTACTTCGTACCTTCAGCATCAATATAGATTGTAAAAGTGTTCTACGTGTGTAATTTCTCTCTCAACTCCACGTTACACACGAAATACAACTATGCAGTTAAACTTAAAATGCAAAACTGTATCCGTATACAAAATTTTATTAAAATCGTTGGAGCCGTTTCCGAGATACCCGAAATATAAATAAATACATGCAAGAATTCCTCGTTTAAAGTAATAAGATATATTATTATTATTACATATTTATAGCAACACTTCCCGGCCTTGCACGGGTAGCAGAGCCTATATAGATTGATTTTTCCGAAATTTTCATATATGTCATATTTCAGCCATTTTACACAAAACCATATTTAATTACACAACTAAACCTTTCTCATAAATCAGTCCGTCTATTGGTCAAAACCGTATGAAATTCCGTTCGGTAGTTATTGAGTTCATCACGTTCAGACATACAGAAAGACGGACAGACGCAGCGTGGGGACTTTGTTTCATAAAATGTAGTGACAGTGATGATAGTGACACTAATATTACAAATCACTACTGTCTGTCTATTCGCTTCGTTAAGGTTTTGTGTAAATTAGTTGAAATATGATGATGATTGTTGAAGATGTCTCTGCTACCCGTGCGAAGATGGGGCGGGTTCGGCCGCATATGGAATACTCATATCTATGCAGGAGCACCCCAATACCAGCTTCCGTCTCTTGACCGCATTCAACGTAGAGCGACTCGAATCATCGATTGCCAGGATATTTCAGATCGGCTTGACCCCTTGGCGTTGCGTAGAGATGTAGCTTCACTTTGCATTCTGCATTCACCTTAATAATTGGCAATCCACCACTGTGGGGTTCTCCAGATTTTTTTTGCCTCGCACAACCAATCTCTGGAACAAATTGTCGCCTGCGGTATTTCCGGACCGATACGATCTTCAAACCTTCAAGAAAAGAGCTTACTTCTATCTCAAAGGCCGGCAACGCACTTGTGACTCTTGAGTTTCAGGTGTCCATGGGCGACGGTAGTCATTACCTTCAGGTGACCCGTCTGCTCGTTTGCTCCCTATAATATAAAAGAAAACTCAATGCTCACAATATTATTATGACGGTTATTGACATGCAAGATAATGACGCGATAGTGTTCGATTTATACACCGATAATATTATTTATTAAAGATATTAGGTTTGATTTACGTGCGTGTTTTGGGAATGCCCCAGGGTGTGGCTTCTAACACCGACGACATAGGCCATGTCACTTCTTGATCCTGTGTCATGATTCTGTATGCCTTTGTTGAGTCCAAAATTATTTGGGCATCCCCGAAATACATACGTGAGTAAAATTCAACGGTGAAGAGGACCTGTGGTTGAGGGAATTCAATCCAGTGGTTTGGTTCTGATTCTGACCAGCAAATGCTCCGCGATCGCGCTCACTGGCATTATCATTGGATGGTTTTTTAGAGCCGTGATTCCTTTTTGGCCTATTCTGCGATTCTGCGTACGTTTTATCTGTCTGATGTACGTATAGGTACCATAGCTGTAACCCACTTTATATCATACCTTATATCTTTCTAATATTTATGAGGGATCGTACTTTATATTACCGCGATTAAGACTCGATTTAGATATCTAATATTACTAGCTAATCGGGAAAAACTAACTTGGCCCTAAGACTGAGCCCTGTGGAACACCTTTCTTGACTTGACCTAGAAATGTATTGAGAAGAATTGTTATGAGCTATAATTAAAATTTATACGTAATTGAAGTTTATGACTAAGATTGAACATATTTTTTTGAAATGTAGAAAATGTTTTTGCTTAATTGAGTTAAAAGATTATTCGATTAAATTAAATATTCAAGACTTTTAAGCTCCTTTCAGTCACTTCCTTAAGAAAAAATATACTTTTTGAGTAAAAAATCTCAGAACACAGACAAGTGGTGTTTGCTAAAAGACATTTTACCAAATGACAAATAAAGTAGGAAAACTGCCCATAAAAATATCTTAGAGGAAAGCTTGATACCTTTACAAAATTTGAAACAAATATGCATTTAATATCTAATTATCTTGAAATTATGTGTTTATCTCTGTAAATCATTTTATTTTCAGGTAAAAACCAATAAATGTAATTATATAGGATTAGTTGATAAGGTTTTTGGCTGATTAAGTATTTTCATTGCAATGATACAAGACAACTTTTTAATTATTTTTACTTTTCATATTTAGATGGCTTAATCTTACATACACCGATACACTCGCTCCTGTATCATCGAATCACCAATTCGAGTATACAATACTCGTAGTCCTACTTAGCAGGCACTCTTTCTCTTTTAATGCCCACCACAACGCCATTCGGGATACTCTATCGTAGGCCTTTTCTAGGTAAACCACAATGCCATCAGTTTCCCCGTGTATATAAACCCAAATTTGTTTTGTGTCATCGCACTCTCGTCTCTCCGTTTCTTTCAATCTCTGTCTCCTAGACATTCATACTTTGTGATACGAGCTTTATTCCCCGATGATTGTTGTACTGTCGTTGTAACTTTCCTGCACATATAATTTATTTTTTAAGATGGGTACAATTGAAGTGCGACACCATTCTTTATCATTCTTTTCTTTCAACAACTTATTGAAGGATAAGGTTAGCCACTGATAACCGTCCTATTTGAATACTTCCAAACTTCCACTGGTATACTAACGAACCCAACTGTTTTCCTATTTTCCATACCTCGTACTGCCATTCTAACTTCGTCTATGATAATCTCATTCACCAATCCGATATCCAAATGCACAGCGTTCAACACTCCGCTCCATTTATTCTCCTCATTCATAAGTTTTTCTTCCACCAGTCTTTTAAGTCCTCAACTTTTATCAACACCCTTCCCACTTCATCTTTCATACATCTCACATGTTAAGTCTTTTGGTGTTTCTGCTCTACTTTTTGTCAAGGTCAAGTTCTATTTCCCTCTGAGATCTTGTAGAGAGCTGTATTGTATATATTGTATTATTACATGAGTAAAACCGTATATTTTTAATTAGGTAGTATATATTACAATTTATTTGTAACAACAATCCAACTAACCCTAAATAAACCTACGCGTAGAAAAACGAGTGTGATATTCCCCCCACACAACGGGATGATCCTCAAATCAGGCCAAGATAACATTCCTAGAGCAATCACTCTATTAACGACTTTGTCCACAATTTATTTACCGATGCTTTAGTATATTTAGAGACTAGAGGTTTTATTTTTGCAACTATTGGCAAAGTTAAGTTATAAATTTACTTCCCATTTCTTGACGACGTTCAGTGATCACCGAACGGTAGTCAAGGTATGGACTGTAATTATCCTAACTAGTGATATGATGCTGTCGAAATCGACAAGATCAACATAGACTTGTGTTAAAAGATATACCAAGATCCACCAAATATAATATGAACTGTTTAGCAAGTGCCTAATTATATTAAAATAGCAACCCGCCCCGGCTTCGCACGGATACAAATTATAGACCTAAACCTTCCTCATGAATCCCTCTGTCTATTCGTGAAAACCGCATGAAAATCCGTTCAGTAGTTTTTCAGTTTATCGTGAACAGACAGACAGACGCGGCGGGGGACTTTGTTTTATAATGATGATACTAGATTATTAAAAATTAAGTTACAAGCTTGGTTGATACAGCATATTTTTACAGTATTAAGAAATTTATAGATTTTAAACACTAGGTTAATTTTGCATGCTGTTATCTGTAGCTAAACATGTATGATCTATGTACACTTTAGCATCTTCGGTTTAAAGTATTTTAATACAAATAAATTCTGATTATGATAAATGCGCATGAATGCGAGTTCATTTGTTACGTTTTCAGGCCCATCTATATATTAATACGTGAAGCGAAAACTTTGGATCTCTTTTTACGAAAATTGGGCAGACGGAGGAGTTTGAAATTTCGCACACTTATAGTTTATACAGAGAAGAAGTGACGAATGCTAAAATTTTTGAACAATATTTGCTACAAAGTTTAAAAAAATGCAAAAACGGGTACATACAGCTATGAGTGTCCAGTATATATTTTGACCTGTCATGGTACAAAAGACTAAACAATGACAGGTCAAGTAATATTGGCCAAAGAAATAAACCATGGTCGAAATTCGACCACCACGCGATCTCTAGTATTACTAAATCGATCAACACGAAAGGTTTTTTTTTTATTGGGTTTGGGGCAAACACGCAAACGGGTCACCTGATAGTAAGTATGT
Organism: Euplagia quadripunctaria; assembly: GCA_963859945.1. Lineage (NCBI taxonomy): Eukaryota > Metazoa > Arthropoda > Insecta > Lepidoptera > Erebidae > Euplagia > Euplagia quadripunctaria. The sequence continues at coordinate 1,459,122 of OY982589.1, read as the reverse complement.
GACAACTGCCGCCCATGGACAATAGCAACTCAAGAGTCACAAGTGCGTTGCCGGCATTTAAAGTGGGAGTAGGGGTGAGAGCAGGGTAAGGTGGGCGTTGGTTTAAGGAGGGAAGGGGGTTTAGGCCCTCCGGTAACCTCAATCACTCGGCAAAAAACAATTTTTCGCCAACAGAGTAACGTTACCGGAGGCCCTAAGCCTTCCCTCTATCCCTCTTCCCCCTTCTCCTATTCCCACCTTAAAGGCCGGCAACGCATTTATGGCTTTTCAGTTGCAGGTGCCCTTGGGCGGCGGTAGTCATTTACCATCAGGTGACCCGTCGGCTCGTTCGATCCAATAAAAAAACTTTATATATTATGATATGTATGTATATTTGTTTTTTTTGCCTTTTTATTTTTTGTTGTACTATTTATTTTCTTTCGTCTGTTCTAGAGTTTTTTTTATTAATTTAGTGCACTTACTTCACCCATTTGTACACCACCCTAGGGTAGATTGATAGAGAATGCCTTTGGCATTAAGTCCGCCATTGTACACTTTTGTGCATTAAGCCATAATAAATAAATAAAATAAAGTATAACGTATTTCTAGTATTATCACTTTAATTAGCTCTTTCGGTAGATAAAACTTAAATATTATTGATACAATCGTGATTTATATGAATTAAAGGATTATAATAATGATATAGTATCATGTCTATTGCTATAAATAGTTTGGCAACACGCCTGCAGACACAGTAGCAGTCAACATGTTAAAAGTAACCGGTGCCTTATTAATCGTCCAAGCAGTTTTGGCGGCAGGTACGTTATTTAGAGTATTTTCCATTAGGATAGAAATGTGACGTAGGGGTCACATTTATATTTGACCAGCAACTGGCTGCGGCTTCGCTCGCGTCATTGTAGATTTTGTTAAGCCAGACGAACGTACAGAATCAGAACTTTTTGCTGGATGACAAGTTACCTACGTCCGTTACGGTGTCTTTTTAGAACCCCTGGAAACGTATACAAAATTTGCTTAACTCACCTTCGCATTTATAATGTTTGTTAGGACGGTATAGGTATAGGGAATAATAATTTAGGAAGTTCTAATCATAACAAATTATATAGCCTACGTTTTAAAATAATAATAAGAATAGGCGAATTAGAGCACCGCGCAATCATTGTCGACAACGCCGTTGCTGAGAATGAGAACCTCGCAAAAGTTGAAAAAGATAAACAAATAAAATATTTGGGTTTGTCTCACGAGATTGGTGATATTTGGAATGTGGATTCGGTGATTATTGTTCCGATAGTCACATGTGCTCATGGGTTGATAGAGCCTCGACCAATACCTTAAGGGGCTTGCGTTAGATGACGGGATCAAGGGACTGATGCAGAAGGCAGGTCTCCTCGACACAACCCGTACAGTGAGGAGGCTGCTATCTTTGGAGCCCTAACCACCAGTGCCTTGGTTCCTGTACCTGATATCGATGGTCTATAATTTTATATTTTTAATTATATATATATTTTTTTTATGTAGTTATTTAAAAACTAGCAGCGTCCCGCGGTTTCACCCGGTAAGTCCCAATCCTGTGGGAATAACGGGATGAAAAGTAGCCTATATGTTAATCCAGATCTCCAGCTATCTACATACCAAGTTTCATCTCAATCTGTTCAGTAGTTTTGGCGTGAAAGAGTAACAAACATCCATACATCCATACACAAACTTTCACGTTTATAATGTTAGTAGGATAGGATGTAAATTATTTGTTATTGCGTGATCAAAGATAATAATAATAATTTATACCGAAAAATTCATTAAATATTTCTTAATAACTAGGAGATATAACACCAGGGTATCTCAGTGGCTCTTCAGTGTACTGGGTGATTTTGACCCACAAACATTTGCTCGAAATAAACTAAATAAGCGTCATAAATATACACTGAAGAGTTTCGCCTGACACTCAGTTCTACTGGCTACCTAATTTGTTCTATAGTAATAGCAGCAGGTGTACCGCAAGGTACAACGATGAATAATTGAAGTTCTGTTGCTGGATATTGCTCTCCCAATGTGCGCTACAGCACCAGGTTCTCTGTCTTTTGCACCCAGTCTATCTCAGCTACCTTCGTCAGTTCGTCGGTCCGTTGCTGGGGGGAATCTCACCTTCCGTTAAATGATTTGTGTTCCACTTTATGTCATTTTTGCACCAACGGCCATGAGAGAATATTCTTAAAATCGTGTTACAAACACATCAGGACAATTATTATGTAATCTCCTATTTTATTTGAAAACAATCTCTTTATGATTAGGTTCCTATAAACGATAATAACAAAAATAACATGTCTGTTGAAAGAAATAACATAGAACAAATTAAAAAACCCCTAAACCTTAAATGAAATCAAATTATAGTTTTTAATGCTTGTGATTTTTATATTTGTGATTTAGTTCTTCAAATGTTAAAGTTTTTTTAAATACTCACCAACAATCTGGCTAATTAATTAATTATAATTATGCACTGCTGGTGAAACAAAATGAAACTACATCGCTTTCAGGAACAACACAGACAATTTTTGAAGTGAAAACTTCTTTAGCGGCGTTGTGCACTTTTTGGGATGGGTAAAAAATGTTAAACTCGCATCAGGATACGTGACCTGATCGAAAATTCGTAAGACGGAGCCGAGATTCTTATATTTAAAAAAATATAACATTCGAAATTGAAACATTTATGAGCGGCCAGGAGCGCAGAACTTCCAGGGTACCCTATGTATACATTTAGATATGTTATTACCTACTTTTATTTTTAACATAATTATATAGGTATATACAGATGTGTGTGTGTATGTATATGCAAATACATTGTGAAGTTATGTTTTCACTTTTGACGTGCAGTCCTACGACTGACTGTTTTTTTTTAACTATATTATTTCAGCCGCTCCCGCCGATCCAGTGCTTGGCAAATTTTCAGAAGGGCTCCGTTATGATTACATGGAGACTGATGCTGGGGACCTCCAGCTGGTGGACCACTGGGCGAAGCTCAGTGACTTCAACAACCTCGCCAGATATAACCCTGATACATCTAACGTATACCTTCTGTTCACTAGGTGAGCTGATTCTCTTTAATTTTTAAATGAAATGAAATCAAAATAATTTATTTCAATTAAACCAATTTATCGATATTTTTTAACTTTTCGACGTTTCATTTAACATTTGAATTTCATGAAAACTGTTAAATTATTTAATTTACTATACTTATATATAAACTACTGTATTGTATTGTTTTTTTTTTAGGACAAATCCATTAGTAGGCCAAGTTTTGGCCATAAACAACCCTAACTCGGTTGCAACATCTAATTACAACTCCAACAGAAGGACGGTTATCTTGATGCACGGTTTTGCTGGATCTGCCACATCTAGGTTCAATAATGATTTGGTTCCAGGTAATTATAATTATTGTTTCGTAAAACTAAAAAAGACGCTTAACAGGTAGGTACATTAAAAAGTAGAAAAATTATCCACTATTCACCGGCTTCTTCACTAACTGTGGAAGAGCCATGCTTCGGCACGTATGGGCCGGCTCGACCGGAATAATACCACGGCTTCACAGAAAACCGGCAGTGAAGCAAATGATTGCATTTCTTTTCGCCGAGTGAGTGAGGTTACCGGAGGCCCGAACCCTTCCCTCTCCCCTTTTCCCCTCTTCTCCCCCTACCCGCACTCTGCCTCTTCTCCCCCTATCCGCACTCTCCCTCTTCCTCTCTTCCCTTCCCTTCCTCCTACTCCCACCGTAAAGGCCGGCAACGCACTTGTGACTCTAGAGTTGCAGGTGCCCATCGGAGGCGGTAGTCTCTTACCATCAGGTGACCCGTCTGTTAGTTTGCCCCTATTCCATAAAAAAAAATCGTCATCAGACCATAATTACCAAACCCAATCTTCTGGACTCGTCGAAACGAATCATATGAACCTAAACTTGATGGGTTTACTAGTACCTACTGAAGAGTTCCAGTGTCCACCTTCTGCTTCCATCATTAGATCAGCTCCAAGCTCCAACTACGTATACATAGAAAATTTTACATCACAACTAGCTTCAAAATTGACTTTCAATACTACTGTGGGAGAGCCATGCTTCGGCACGTATTGGCCGGCTCGACCGGAGTGATACCACGGCCTCATAGAAGACCGATAGTGAAGCAATGCCTTCGTTGTATTTCGCCGAGTGAGTGAGGTTACCGGAAGCCCTTACCCTTCCATCTCCCCCTCTACTTCACTTACTCCCACCTTAAAGACCGGTAACGCTACTCGCTATCACTACGCTAATCACTTATCATCAGGTGACCCGTCTGCTCGTTTGCCCCATATACCATAAAAAAAGTTAATAATAATGTGTCTATGAATGTGGCGCCTAACACCAATGCAGCAGGTCGTTTCACTGGGGCCAGAAACTTGTTGCCATATCTTTAAATAAGTTTAATCTCCCTATTTTATTTTAGTTTGATACGTAAAACACCGAAAATTTTCATTCTCAGCTTTCTTGGCTGGAGAGGATTGCAACGTGATAGTCCTGGATTGGAGTGCTGGATCATTCTGGGGTCCGCGTGCAAAGCAAGCTGGTGAGATAATACATACCAATGTTTATATTTCTTTTCTGTTTAAACTTCTACTCATACCAGAATCCATGTAGTGATTATTTTTTAATTTAATTGTTTTTTTTTTGTACAATATACAAAATACTTTCTTTTGTAATTTAAATCTTCGAACCAGCATGTTACATCGAACAGCCAGCAACTTGTGCTGCCTCTCTATGTCTACATTATCCCTAAGATCATCAGTGACCCAATGACCCAAGTACTTGAACTTCGTCACCCATGTTAAAGGGGTGCCATTATTACTACTATTAAATAACCCTTCATCACAGGTGAGGCCGGGGCTCGCTTCACAAACTGGCTCATGGATTTGACGGGTTCAAAGCCCGACCAATTTACCATCGTCGGCTACAGCGTTGGAGGTAAGAAAGGCCGAATTTATTTATTCTGTGACATTATATTCAGCGCGATCAAAAATACGGATGCTCAAGAATACGGATATTCATACTTTAGTGTATTTTATTTGGAAATATCTCTGTCTGGGATATATGTACTAAATTCAATCAGTACTACAAAAAAATTAAACTAAAGTGTATGTTTGTAATATCAAAATAATTCTTTCAAAAAAAAAACCGACTTCAACAAAAAAAAATATTCCATAAAAGACTTATATATGGTTTTCTCATGGATGCCATTGTCAGAACTGGATCAAATTAAAATGGGACCACACGGGAAGCACCAGCTTTCAAATAAAAAAAGAATCATCAAAATCGGTTCACCCAGTCGAAAGTTCTGAGGTAACAAACATAAAAAAAAAACATACAGTCGAATTGAGAACCCCCGCCTTTTTTGAAGTCGTTTAATAATAGTTGCTTTAAGCTCTACAGTCATTTGCACGATATCTATACCTAAAAATCAGTTTTTAAATAATTTGTCTGTCTGTTCTGGTAATTACGGACTTTACTTGCAGACAGCTGTTGTTATAAAGAGTAACTTAAGATACTTTTATTTTTTTTTAATTGGGGTTCCGCGTAAAATATATAAATATATACAGGTGAACGAAACCGTGCGGGAACTGCTAGTACATCATATTTTCCTTTGCCTTTTCATTTCCAGTATACCTTAAACTGTCATTGTTAAACTTTTCGTATCATGACAGATCAACATATACTAAACGCGTGTAGAAGGATGTAGTCATTTCCACGTATTTTTTAAATTTGTAACGCATATTGTTTAAAAATTTAGCTTTCTGAACTTCTTCTATGCATATCCACCAGTGGATTAGAGTGAAATAAGAAAATTTCGCGAACGTAGTAACGTGAATTTTGGAATATTTACAGTTTATATATAGAAGAAGTGCAAAAAGCTAAAATTTTTAAACTATAACTTTAAAAATTACGTGAAAACGACATAATAAAATTACACGCGTCCAGTACATGTGATAGTAAGTAAGTCTATACAATGACAACTCAAGTTATATTGGCCAATGAAAAAACCATGGTCGAAATTCGAAAACGACACGATCTCTAGTTTCCTTAAAAATGTGTACAAAAAAAATATCTTCACCTTTAATTACATAGAAACGTGGGAGAGCCATGCTTCGGCACGTATGGGCCGGCTGGACTTCGCTCGATACCACGGCCTCACATAAAACCGGCGTGAGTGAGGTTACCGGAGGCCCTAACCCTTCCCTCTCCCTTATTCCCGTCCTTCCCCTCTTCCCCTATACCCTCTTCCCACTCTTCCCCCCTTCCCCCTCTTCTCCTACTCCCACCTTAAAGGGCGGCAACACACTTGTGACTTTCGAGTTGCAGGTGCCCATGGGCGGCGGTAGTCATTTACCATCAGGTGACCCGTCTGCTCGTTTGCCCTCTATACCATAAAAAAAAAGAAACGTCATTATTGAAACGTGTTAGACAAGTACCTAATTTAATCAAATAATAAATACTCAATACGGATTATTAAATAATCTATTATTATTGTATATTAATAAGGAAATAATAAATCAAAGGCGTTGATTATTTATCGGTCAATCAGTGATTTGAGAATGGTTGATTTGTTTACAGACTGAAGGAAAATTTTTGAAGTGATAACTTCTTTAGGCACGTTATTCATTTTTGCTACGGGGAAAGCACTGAACTCGTGACCGTCACGCTAATAATACATATATCCACTAGAGGGCGCTAATCTAAACATTGAGTTCTGTCAGCTCCTTATTACTTAATCTTTAAAAATATAATTAGTTCAATAAAGTACTTATTGTGTGCGCAATTCATATGGTAAAATAAACAAAAACATAATTGTAATTAAGGGCAAAGTTTATAACGCCTATAGTGCTCAATAGCGAAAACCTCCGAACGTACGTCAGTTTGATGTATGTCACTAGTAGATGGCATCACTTTCTTCAAAAATTAACACTTCTCATCGGCAACTCACAATTACTTATTAACAATTTTTTAACACAATTATTATATTTATTATAAACAATGCATTTTTGAAGTGAAAACTTCTTTAGGCACGTTGGGCACTATTATGGGGGAAAAGCACTGAACTCGCGTGACCATCACGCTGAGATACATATATATCGATGTGTTTGTGTGTGTGTCTGCATAATAATTATATGTTTACTATATGTGTAAGTTATGTTTTCACTTCTGACGTGCAGTCCTACGACTGACAGTTTTTTTAACCGACTTTAAAAAAGGAGGAGGTTCTCAATTCGATTGTATGTTTTTGTTTTTGTTTGTTACCTCAGAACTTTCGACTGGGTGAACCGATTTTGATTATTCTTTTTTTATTTGAAAGCTGGTGCTTCCCGTGTGGTCCCATTTCAATTTGGTCCAGTTCTGACAATGGCATCCATGAGAAAACCATATATAAGTCTTTTATGGAATAGTTTTTTTGTTGAAGTCGGTTTTTTTTTGAAAGAATTATTTTTCAAGTGCTCTAAAGATATGTATTACTTATGTAATCAATACAAATAAATAAAATTGAAGTGTCTGTTCGTAATGTCACAATAATAGTGTTTTTAAGCTCATACAGTTATTTACAAAGATCAGTTTTTCAAAATTTTTGTCTGTCTACCTGACTGGGTTCCACGGGACTTTCACTGGCAAGTAGCTGGTGTTATAAGGAGTAACTTAGGCTACTTATATTCTGGAAAAAATAATGGTGGTTACATCCATTCTTGGTTATAATAATTATTTGTTATATTTCAGGTCATGGTGCTGGTATCCTTGGTAGAAATATGAATGGTTCCCCCAGTTACGTCATTGGTAAGTATTCCTCTTTTCTCACTCTCTCTCTCTCTCTAGTTTTATTTTTTCTCCTCTTATACTCAAATAGACATACAAATGGTTATATTGTAGTCATCTTTAAGAATCCTTTTGTATGGAAGGCAAAATCGCCTGCGGCATTTCCAGACGGATACAGTCTTCAAACCTTCAAGAGAAGAGTGTACTCCCACCTTGAAGGTCGGCAACGCACTTGGGATTCTTGAGTTGCAGGTGTCCATGGGCGGCAGTAGTCACTTACCATCAGGTGACCTGTCTGCGGGTTTAACCCCTATTCTATTAAAAAAAAAAACAGTTGAGTCAGTCGGAAATAAGAAGAAATTCTAGCTGTCTAACTTTCTTCTTCTCTTCTTTTTAATTTTTTTATTTTTTTATTTCTAGCTTGCGACCCCGCTGACCGCTGGGATGCTGCTGACGTCTTTCAATCTACTGACGGGACTTACACAGAAGTGATCCACACCAATATTGGGAACATCGGTACGTAGATGGATGAATGAATGGATGAATAAATGAATGAAATAAGTAATTTCGGAGATCACCACCTACATCCAAACTTACACACTAACTAACTATGACTGGCTTGTTTGTATAGTGCTTAGTGATCCTGACTGCTAAGCTAGAGGTCGTGGGTTCGATTCATATGTTTATCAGCAGTGCGCATAATATGTTTATCAGCAGTCTGGTTACCATAGTACAGGCTCTGCCTAGTTTGGGATCGGACGGCCGTGTGTGAGGTGTGTCAAGTTATTATTATTATAGTTATTATTATTTACATGTTAATAATATGAGTATAGATAAATATGATTACTTTTTAAAGAAGTTTTCATTAAAAGATCATATCTACGTATGTCTCAGGGACTTAGATCTTTTATGCTTCTGTGATAAATATAGACAGTCTAGCGTATGCCCATGGCTACGTCCGCGTGGTCTTTAAAATTGAGTGCAAAGAGAAATCTTAATACATTAAACGAGCAATTCTTGTATATATGTATTCATTTATGTATGTATTTACATTTCGGATATCTCGAAAACGGCTCTAATGATTATGATGAAAGTTTGTATACAGATACAGTTTTGCATTTTAAGTTCAACTGCATAGTTGTACTTCTTGCCAAAACGCAATTTTACAAAAAAAAAAAACAGATTTTACAAAAAGCTAATGAACCGGTTGGTCTTCCAGGTACTGAAAGTTTTTCGGCAGCGCCATCTAGCTATGAATCTTAGTAATAATTCAGTATTTTTAACAACATCTAACAAATAGCATAAACTGTAATAAAAAGTATTTCATGAATGAATCTAACTTACAAACTATAAGTGTGGTAAATTTCATCCAAATCCGTTCAAGTATTTTTGCGTGCAAGAGTAACAAACATCCATCCATGTATCCAAACTTTCGCATTTATAATACTAGCAGCGCCCCGCGGTTTCACCCGCGTAAGTCCCAATCCCGTTTGAATATCGGGATAAAAGTATCCTATGCGGTAATCCAGGTCTCCAGCTATTTACATACTAAGTTTCATCGCAATCGGTTAAGTGGTTTTTGCGTGAAAGAGTAACAAACATCCATCCATCCATCTATCCAAACTTTCATATTCATAATATTTTTAGTTGATATAAAGATACTCACAGAATTTTATATTTCCCAGGTATGACGCTACAACTTGGGGACGTGGACTTCTATCCTAATCAAGGAAGAATGATGCCTGGATGTATTACTTCCTTCTGCGACCATGAGAGGTATATTTCATACCAATTTTGGTGTGGCTGTAAAGCATTCGACTAAAACTTGGGTCGGCGCGAGTTTGATTCCTGCTGAGAGCAAATATTTTTCTCATTCGCGCATCGAAGGTTCCGTAAGCAAACAAACTTGCGCGGGCAAATGAGCAGACGGGTCACCTGATGGTAAATGACTACCGCCGCCCATGGGCACCTGCAACTCAAGAGTTACAAGTGCGTGCCAGCCTTTAAAGTTGGAGTAGGGGAAGGGTCAAAGAGGGAGAGATTTGGGGAAGGGTTAGGGCCTCCTGTAACCTCACTCACTCGGCGAAAAGCAAATGCAAGCATTGCTTCACTGCCGGTTTTCTGTGAGGCCGTGGTATCACTCCGGTCGAGCTGGCCCATACGTGCCGAAGCATGGCTCTCTCACGATAAGAGAGAGATTCCGAAAGGCAAAATTCAGTTCTAAAAATACGTGGATCGCCGTTCATTCCCGTGAACATAATTATATTATTATGTATGTATATCCGTGTTCTAAAGCACACAGTACAAGCTATGGTTAGTTTGGATCTAGATGGCGCTGTGTACAATGTCACAGAATATTATCTATATATTAATACGTGAAGCGAAAACTTTGGCTCCCTTTTTACGAAAATTGGGCGGACGGAGGAGTATGAAATTTTGCACACTTATAGTTTATACAGAGAAGAAGTGACGAATGCTAAAATTTTTGAACAATATTTGCTACAAAGTTAAAAAAAATACAAAAACGGGTACATACAGCTATGAGTGTCCAGTATATATTTTGACCTGTCATGGTACAAAAGTCTATACAATGACAGTTCAAGTAATATTGGCCAATGAAATAAACCATGGTTGAAACCCGACATCCACGCGATCTCTAGTATGTAGATAATACTACAGTCAAATAAATAAAATTGAAGTGTCTGTTTGTAATGTAAAAATAATAGTCTTTTTTAAGTTTATACAGATATTTGCACGACACCTGTGCCTAAAAAACAATATTTTAAATTTTTGTCTGTCTGTCTGTCTGTTTGTTCCGGCTAATCTCCGGACCATGGTTACCGATTTCCACGGGACTTTCACTGGTAAATAGCTAGTGTTTTAAGGAGTAACGTAGACTACATTTATTTTGGAAAAAGAATAAGGGTTCCGCAAAAAATGTTTGAACTGAAAAAAGTGATAACTGCTAGTTAAGGCATATAAGTGGACTAAACGAACATACTCACATTCGCAGTTATAATTTTAGTTAGGATTGTTTCACTCAAAAAAAATCTATTATTCCAGGTCTTTCCGTTACCTTGCCGAAACTATGAGTTCTGGTGGCTTCCTTGGCAGAAGGTGCCCTACCCTCCACGCTGCCATCGCTGGCAATTGTCATCTCGCAGAGACGCTAAACATGGGCGGTATTCTACCAAAAACCGGGTAGGTATATTACCAAAGTAGTAGGTAAATATTGTTAGAAACATTCTCATAACCACTGATATAAAATATGAAAATCACTAACTAACAGTAACTGCCAAGTTGTTCGTACCTCTATTCGCACTCAAGACAATGTTCTGAACTTATTACTACCCTTTTTATAACCCCACTATTCATTAATATTTATCAATCGACCAATACCATTGCGTTACCGGTATAACCAGTCAAAATAATGTCTATTAACTTATTCTTATTAAATAGTGAACTGTGTTATCTATTATAGTTTTTCCCTAATTTTAATAAAACAAATAAGAGTTTTTGATGTGGCGACGACAATATAGAAAGGTAGGGGAAAATTGGGTGTAAATTGAGTTTTTTTTTTTAATCATTATTATCTCTCTGCCTTACCTCGAATAATGTGTTAAAAATAATACATAGAAGAGTACATTTAATTAATTAATTAATATAATTTGGTGCCACGGATTTAATAACTTTGGGAATTAAATGGGAAAATTGGGTGTATATTGAGTTTTTTTATAAAATCATAATTATCTCTCTGCCGTACCTCGAATAACGTGTTAAAAGTAATACTTAAAAGAGTACATTTCATTAATTAATATAAGTTGCTGTCACGGATTTAATAACTTTGGGAATTAAATGGGAAAATTGGGTGTATATTGAGTTTTTTTACAAAATCATAATTATCTCTCTGCCGTACCTTGAATAACGTGTTAACAGTAATACTTAAAAGAGTACATTTAATTAATATAATATAATTTAGTGCCACGGATTTAATAAATTTGGGAATTATGTCAATTTATTTGGAAATTAAAGATTTTGAAATTGAAAGGTAGGTAATAGGAAAAGACTGGGGAGTGTCAGCTATTTCTCGAGCAGGCCAGGGTCAAATACCTGTCCCTCAAGAAGCTGTTGCCAAGAAGTTGTAAATTTATTTATTTATTTAGATACATTTACAATTATTACAGAAAAAGTCCCAAGATAATATTGCAAGCTTATAACTAATTATAATAAATGATTATAAATAATTAATATTAATAAAAATAATTGTTATACGAGTATATTTATTATACAGGGTGTATTTGAAAAAGGAACACTTACTTATTTTACTGATAGGGCATAACTCTAGTACTTACGAGTATATGAGAAATCGAGGTAATTTTTTTTTTTTTTTGTGATATATGGGGCAAACGAGCAGACGGGTCATCTGATGGTAAATGACTACCGCCGCCCATGGGCACCTGCAACTCGAGAGCTACAAGTGCGTTGCCGCCCTTTAAGGGTGGAATAGGAGAAGCGGAGGGGGCAAGAGTGGGAAGAGGGGGGAGAGGGGAAGGACGGGAATAAGGGAGAGGGAAGGGTTAGGGCCTCCGGTAACCTCAATCACGCGGCGAAATGCAATGCAAGCATTGCTTCACGGCCGGTTTTCTGTGAGGCCGTGGTAACGAGCGGAGTCGGGCCGGCCCATACGTGCCGAAGCATGGCTCTCCCACATAATACCCACATATCTGGAAATTCAATCAGTCATCCCACTAATATTATAAATGTGAAAGTGTGGTTGGATGGATGGATGGATGTTTGTTACTCTTTCACGGTAAAACCATTGAACCGATGGCGATGAAACTTGGTATGTAGATAGCTGGAGACCTGGATTAACGCATAGGCTACATTTTATCCCGATATTCCCACGGGATCGGGACTCGGGACTGCGCTGCCAGTAACTTGTAAACGGATAGTTTTTTCAAAAATTCTTATTGCAGCTGCATGTTAGAGTCATGCCGTTTCAGTGATATAAATAAATGTTCCTTCTTCAAATGCACCGTGTATATATGTCAGAAATAACGCAATTTTGCGCTACTTCTGTGAATTTTAGCAGGCTACAATTATAAATGTCTTGTGTATGTAGCCACTACCGTTGACTGGCCTGTTGGCCTAGTGGTTAGTGACCCTGACTGCTATGCCATAGGCCGTGGGTTCGATTCCCACCTGAGTCTGGGCTTCTGTGTCTGTTGTTTGTATGTTTGTAAAGTCTCTTGCGGCACAGGAGTAATTCTTCCTAATGCGGGAGTTGTCATTTTAACTACGTTAATAATCCGTTAGAGTCCTCTAACATATTAATTTCTTCTTTCAGACGTACCGGCATCTTCTACTTGCGTACCAATTGGGGTTCACCTTTCTCTCAATGATATGATGTGATACTGAGTATAATTTATACAATAAATGAATTATTAAATATATTTATTTTCTTTCTTCAAAATTAAAAAAAAAACCAACTGGTGGTCAGCATTTTTCGTTGGACTAACACTTTTTTCCGGCTAGCCGGCCGGCTGCCGAGCGTCTGAAGTGTAACGTACCATAAGGATCTTCGTTCTATAAACTCGCGGTCAGCATTTTTCGTTACGCTAACACTTTTTTCCGGCTAGCCGGCCGGCCGTCGAGCGTCTGAAGTGTGACGTACAATGTGGATCTTCGTTCCATAAACTCGCGGTCAGCATTTTTCGTTGCGCTAACACTTTTTTCCGCTGAAGTGTGACGTGCAATAAGGATCTTCGTTCCATAAACTCGCGGTCAGCATTTTTCGTAGCGCTAACAGCTAGCCAGCCGGCCTTAAGGATGTAGAAACTAGTTACTATTTATTTTGGGGTTAATAAAATTATTATTATTATTGTTGTAAGTATAAACACAGATACGACGAATATACGACCTTCATTTTATTTGAAGTCGGCTAAACTTCAATTCAGCAGACAGCTACCCACAAACGACATTATTAATACACTTTCAGTTTATAACTCTATAACTCAGCAATGTTCAATTCTTAGCACGTAATTTACAAGCCGTATAAAGGGTGTGTGGATCATGCACCTTGTGCATATACGGCATGTTTACTTTTTGACAACATTATTTTTAAGTCGCTACACGATAAAGGACCTCTTTGTTTGTAACCCGAACATAACCGTATTTTATTAATAATTAATAAATATAACTTAGAGATATAATATAAATGCGACTACTATTATGAAAAAAATAATTAAATACAGTTCAAATAATTCTAATCGCTGAAGCTTTCTTGTACAAAAATACATCGAATAAATAATATATTTTTTTTTTTTATGGTATAAGAGGCAAACGAACAGACGTGTCACCTGATGGTAAAAGACTACCGTCGCCCATGGGCACCTGCAACTCGAGAGTCACAAGTGCGTTGCCGCCCTTTAAGGTGGGAGTAGGAGAAGAGGGGGAGGGGGGGAAGAGTGGGAAGAGGGGGGAGAGGGGAAGGATGGGAATAAGGGAAAGGGAAAGGTTAGGGCCTCCGATAACCTCACTCACGCGGCGAAATGCAATGCAACCATTGCTTCACGGCCGGTTTTCTGTGAGGCCGTGGTACATATAAGAATAATCCTACTGGTCCCACTAATATTATAAACGTGAAAGTTTGTGAGGATGTATGGATGTTTGAATGTTTGTTACTGTTTCAATCAAAAACTACTGAACCGATTGCAACGAAATTCGGTGTGTAGATAGCTGGAGAACTTAACACATAGGAGTTATCACAACAACACAATTCACACGTTTCATCGGCTGATTCTCAACAGATCGCAGCACGACGCTGCTCTTCCGACACCACCCCACCAGGAACGGGAGTCTACAGACTATTTCGAGCCCTGACATCGAACTGAGGTAGATTCGGACCTTAGGAGCCGTGATGCACGCGTTAAACGAACAGCATCGATCTCTGCGATCCAAATGGGCTTCCACGTCGCACCTCACGTGGTGAAGCTAGTAAAGAAGTCACATTGTTTAGAGCCTCCCGAATCTCGGGGCTCCACAGTTAGCATATCCTCGCCAGATTTGGCTAGGCTGGCTTCGGCCTTAGAGGCGTTCAGGCACAATCCCGCGGATGGTAGCTTCGCACCTCCGGCGGCTCGGTCGAGTGCATGAACCAAATGTCCGAAACTGCGGTTCCTCTCGTACTGAGCAGTATTACTATCGCAATGACAAGCTATCAGTAGGGTAGAACTAACCTGTCTCACGACAGTCCAAATCCAGCTCACGGTCCCTTTTGATGGGTGAACAATTGGCTTGGCAAATTTTGCTTTGCAATGATAGGAAGAGCCCAGATCAAAGGATCAAAAAGCAACGTTGCTATGAACGCTTGGCTGCCACAAGCCAGTTATTCCTGTGGTAACTTTTCTGGCACCTCTTGCTACTTAAACCACTTTGGCTATTGATGAAAACCCATTAAAATCCATCGAGTATTTAAAAAGATCTAAGCGTACAGACAGCATGAAGTGACTTTGTTTGTTTTATAAAAAATAGCCTATGTGTTAATCCAGGTCTCCAGCTATCTACATACCAAGTTTCATGGTAAACGGTTCAGTAATTTTTGCATGAAAGAGCAACAAACATCCATACATCCTCACAAACTTTCACGTTTATAATATTACTTGCAGAGCCCCGCGATTTCACCCACGTAAGTTCCGATTCCATGAAAATATCGGGATAAAAAGTAGCCTATGTGTTAATCTAGGTCTCCAGCTATCTACATATCAAGTTTCATTGCAATCTGTTCACTAGTTTTTGCATGAAAGAGCAACAAACATCCATACATCCATACATCCTCACAAACTTTCACGTTTATTACTAGCAGCGCCCCGCGGTTTCACCCACGTAAGTTCCGATTCCACCGGAATATAGGGATAAAAAGTAGCCTATGTGTTATTCCAGGTTTCCAGCTATCTACAGACCAAGTTTCATTGCAATCGGTTCAGTAGTTATTGCGCGAAAGAGCAACAAACATCCATACACCCAGACCCAGAACAAATGATCGTGCTCAACACACAATTATTTCTCCTGGGTGAGAATTGAACCCACGAGCTCAGCAGTCAGGATCGCTAACCACTAGACCAACAGGCCAGTAATTTTTTTTTTCAACATCTGATGTTCGGGACAGCCTGTATATAGAAAGAAGTATCTCAAGTTTTTTTATTGCTTAAACGTGACCCCGAACAGTGACTTTTATAGCACTTTGTGTTAACAGGATCAGCATAAAACGGTGCACTTTGATGGGAAGGTAGCAAATAAGTACTAAGCAAGTATATTTTGTCAATACAAATAAATAAAATTGAAGTGCCTGTTTGTAATGTCAAAATAATAGTATTTTTTAAAGCTCATACAGTAATTTGCACGATACCTATGTCTAAAA
Source organism: Euplagia quadripunctaria (assembly GCA_963859945.1). Taxonomy (NCBI): domain Eukaryota; kingdom Metazoa; phylum Arthropoda; class Insecta; order Lepidoptera; family Erebidae; genus Euplagia; species Euplagia quadripunctaria. The sequence continues at coordinate 1,442,893 of OY982589.1, read as the reverse complement.
ATCAGTTTTTAAAATTTTTGTCTATCTGTCTGTTTGTTCCGGCGAATCTCCGCAATACAACGCGAATACACGTTAGCAATATTTAAAAACAATTTTTTTTTTTTTTTTAAAAGACAACTCCCGCATTAGGAATTACCCCTGTGTCGCGGGGGACTTAACAAACATACAAAGAATGGACACAAAGAACAACCAGACTCGGGTGGGGATCGAACCCACGACCTATGGCATAGCAGTCAGGGTCACTAACCACTAGGCCAACAGGCCAGTCAAAATTGAAGTGTATGTTTGTAATGTCAAAATAATCGTTTTTTTTAAGCTCATACAGTTATTCGCATGATAAATATCTAAAAATCTGTTTTTAATATTTTTGTCTGGCTGTCTGTCTCCTCTGCTGGTGTTAGAAGGAGTAGCTTAGGTTACTTTTATTTCGGAAAAAGAATTAGCGAGCGCAGCCGTGCGTTAATTGTTAGTACAGTTATATATTTAACCAACAGTCCTGTGGAAATCAGTTCACCCGTCCCGGAGATCAGGGGGAACAAACAGACAGACAAGAAATTTAAAAATAGATTTTTTTGGTATATGTACTGTGGAAACATTCAATTGTATTTAGTAAAAAACTATTTACACTGATCCCGACGTTTCAGTTGCTTTTCAGCAGCCATGGTCACGGGTAGACTAAGATGGTGGTCGTCTCATGTATCGAAGTGCAAAGTTATCTCAAAGTACCCGAAGTTTGTTGATTGTTGGTGTTACTATTTACGCAGAATGAGCTCAAAGTGTCTTGAAGCCTTGCTGTGTTTTGTATTTTCTTGGGTTTGAGTAAGTGAATAACCGGATCCCAAGCTGGTGGTACGTTCCAACCATCTTCTCTATTAAAATTAGGGTGTTGTGTAAATAAGTAAAATAACACCAAATAAATCGCGATAGTATCCGTTAAAAATAGTTTTATTTCAATGTGTAACATTCGCGTAAACTTTCGACAATATCATAGTAAAAAACTGTTATTATGACATTACAAATAGACACTTCAATTTTATTTTTACATTATCACTCATTAACGATGTCTAGCAATCATTTACTACCATGAAAAGGAGCTGATAATGAACGACGTGACTTCTATTATCATCCCGAAGATGATAAAAAAGGCAGTCATGGGCCTGCCGACAGAAGTGAAAACTTAAACGAAACGACGAACTTAAAACGTCACATTAACAGGTTGGTGACATTAATTACTAAGGAGTTTAGATTAGCGCCCTCTAGTGGATCTATATATGTATTATTACCGTGACGGTCACGAGTTCAGTGCTTTTTCCCCACAGAAAAAGTGCACAAACGTGCCTAAAGAAGTTTACACTTAAAAAAAAGGGTGTGTCAGCTCTGACGCAAGACTTGAGTTTACAATTCACTAGAGACGAGAGTCTCTCTATCTGTCTCATCATTTGTAGACGCTGTACAGTATATATTCTATAATTATATAACATAAAGGTATATACACATATCTACTTACATGTGTCGAGTGTCGACCGGAGTGATAACACGGCCTCACAGAAAACCGGCAGTGAAGCAATGCTTGCATTGCTTTTCGCCGAGTGAGTGAGGTTACCGGAGGCCCTAACCCTTCCCTCTCCCTCCCTCACTCCCTTCCCAACGCCCACCTTAAAGGCCGGTAACGCACTTGTGACTCTTGAGTTGCAGGTGCCCATGGGCGGCAGTAGTCACTTACCATCAGGCGACCCGTCTGCTCGTTTGCCCCCTATACCATAAAAAAAATAAACTCCAAAAAATACTTTTTTGACTTGATTTAATTATGACGAAAGTAGGTCTCAATTTTTTGAACCTTTGGTCCCCCATAGCTACCAAAGCCACCATGAACCAAAGTTCATACTCAGCCACCATTCTTACCTCGGTTGAGTACATTAACAGAAAAAGTAAATAAGATTAATTGTAGTTCTATGTACACGAAAAACAGCTCACGTAATTAATGGCTGTTCCTTTTATTTAAAAAAAAAAGTAAATAAAATAATATTGACATCAGCATCTACAATCGAAATCAAATCATTTCTATTCAACCATACATTCAAAGCTTGACTACAGCTCTCAATTCAATGATGCGTTGTATTTGATCACTCTGCTTACCCCGTGGAGCGTAGCGAGAATGTTATTTTACCGATCCGGTAATATCAAATGAAAAAGACCTGCCAAGTTCACTTTATAAAAAAAACAGTCAACTTCACAATGTATTTGCATATACATACACACACACACACATGCACTCACATCTACATTTATATAATTAAGTTAAAAATAAAAAGTAGGTAATAACATATCTAAATGTACAATAATAGGGTACACTGGAAGTTCTGCGCTCCTGGCCGCTCATAAATGTTTGAATTTCGAATGTTATATTTTTTTAAATATAAGAAACTCGGCTCCGTCTTACGAATTTTCGATCAGGTCACGTGTCCTGACGCGAGTTTAAAATTTTTTACCCATCGCAAAAAGTGCACAACGCCGCTAAAGAAGTTTTCACTTCAGAAATTATACTAAGGAAGTGGTCTCTTTAAACACTTACCATGCTGTCAAATGAGAGTTTTGTTATTCTTATTTCTTTAGATAAGACTTTTGGAGATTCCACACTTCATCAGAATGAACAGAATCCTTCGTACAGTGAATATGTGTCATGTATAGACAGGTAACTCAAATTGGAGCTGGTCTGCTGCTGCTGCTGAATCTGATCGCAGGTTTGAGTGTCAATTAATATATTTTTTAGCTCATTCCAAGCACTATTTTAACTGATGTTATTCTCAATTGAGTTATTTTCTTATGTCTCATTTCATATAACGCAACACACCTGTTACAAATAACTATAAATTTAAAATTTAAAACACCTCCAACTCGAAAATCCCTTCAACGATTACAAAATGCCTTACATCAATTTGGAAAAGAGCTCATACTCTTACACTGCTCGACCGATATTAACCAGACATAGCTACGAACCACTGCAAGGGAACTGGCTTTCAAATGAAAAAAACTGCTTCGAAATCGGTCCATCGGTTTGAGAGCTACAATGCCACAGACAGACATACTTATAACACCCCTCTTTTTGAGTCGGGGGTTAATAACTAAATTAAAACTCCTAAAACCGATTCAAAACAAATTTTGCTTTGTTTAAGGAAATATTGTCACAAAGCTATTGGGTTGAATTAATTTAATAAAACTTCATTAATTGAAATAAAACTATTTTTAACGGATACTATCTCGATTTATTTGATGTTATTTTACTATTTACACTGATCTCGACGTTTGTAAATAGTAAAATAACACCAAATAAATAGCAATAGTATCCGTTAAAAATAGTTTTATTTCAATGTGTAACATTCGCGTAAACTTTCGACAAAACTTTATTAATTTATTATTTACTATTTATTTGTATATTGCTATTTTGTACAGTCAAAAATATGTTCTATCTATATATCAACAACATTACCGTAAGTTTAAAGAATTTATCAGAAAGTGAATCAGAATTTAAAAATATTACTAATAATTTTCGAGGAATTGTAGAACTGAGTCAAATAATATTCTTACCTGACGAAATGTTTTTTTTTTACCAAAGTATATCTCTTTAGTTTTTTATCACTATTAAATCTATTATAACATATTCTTAGCCAAATAACTAAAAGTTATAAATGATTTAGCTTGCGTAACTTCCGTGCACTCCTACTCATAGGGGTGGGTACTTCTGCGTAAAAAGTCTATGAATAAAATTAGGGTTCCGCAACAATTTATAGCGCATATAAACGAATGTGCTTTGAAATACGGTGTGAATTTACATTTTTCTTTAACTTATTATTCTTATTTTGGGTATTTTCAAGTTCATACATACATACATTCACATATCCCCGACAGAGCAGACAGAGCCGTATTAAACATTAACATTTTTCGTCTCACTTACTACGTACTGTTCGATTAGACAGTTTGGCACTTATAAAAAAAAACACCACTGATTTATAACAGTGAAAAACTCGAGCGGAGTGATACCACAGAAAACCGGCAGTGAAGCAATGATTCGTCGTGTTTCACCGAGTGAGTGACGTTACCAGAGGCAGAAACCTCGCTCCTTTTCCTTCCCCTGCTCCCACATTAAAGGCCAAAGTTACCAAAGGTCAATTTACCGGAGGCCCTAACCCTTCTCTCTCCCCCCTCTCCCCTCCTCTCCCCTTCTTGCCCCCTTAACCTACTCCCAGCTTAAAGGCCGGCAACGCACTTATGACTCTGTGAGTTGCAGGTGCTCATGGGCGGTGGTAGTCATTTACCATCAAGTGACCCGTCTGCTCGTTTGCCACCAATAAAAAAAAAAATTGGTTGCCTGTAAAGTCGGTATACGGGCGAAAGTTTTACGTGACAACGACTTTGAGTGGTAAAATAATTTTAATGTGAATATTCATTCGTATAGTAGGAAGAAGGATGAAATAATAGTAACAATTTAAAACATTTATTTATACAAAGGATTATATTTAAAACGCGTGCCTCTCACTCGCTCTCATTGTGAGCGCATAACGTGAGCGGAGCGTAACGCAGTTTCTTGAAGTGTCACCCGGCAAACCAATTTATAAGACGTTGTCACGTCAAAATAGAGCATCAATAAAAAATGTTGCAAAAACAGAGAAAATTTAGAAGTTGCGCGGGTATCACTACATATTATGAAATAAAGTCTCCCACCGCGTCTGTCTATCTGTCTGTTCGCGATAAAATCATTAACCACCGAACGGATTTTCATACGATTTTCACCAATAGACGGAGTGATTCATGAGGAAGGTTTAGGTTATATTTCATTAAGGTTTTGTGTAAAATGGCTGAAATATGACGATGATTGTTGAAGATGTCGGAAAAAAAACAATAAATGCTTTGCTACCCGTGCGAAGCCGGGACGGATTACTAATCACTACATAGTATAAAACAAAGTCGCTTCCTGCCGTCCGTCTGTCCCTATGTATGCTTAGATTTTTAAAACTACGCAACGGAATTTGATGCGTTTTTTTTTAATAGATAGAGTGATTCAAGAGGAAGGTTTATATGTATAATACATGCATAATATAGTAGAGAAACACTGATAACTTTAGAGGTTTCTAATGTGATGTCGTAAATAAACACTTTTTTTTTGCGTTTACATTGCAAACGCTGGCTGAACCCTACGAGATAGGTCATAATAATGTACCACAGTATTGTACACCTTAAAAAGGTCTACAAAAAAATCTGCAATGGTATATATCTATCTCTTAGGGATAACCCACAATAACCATTTTTTATCCTTTACTTTTTACGAGAAATAATTGCTTATTTACGAAGCGATTTTAAGCAATACAGTATTAATCCTTATCCAATTAAGTACCTTAAATACATTGTGCATTTAATATAGATCAAAATGGATTTTTACAGTATGTAATTTCAATGAATATTTTCGAAGATATTACAGATTTAAAATGCAGGGACATAACGGTTGCGGCGCGGCGGCGCTGGTACCGGCCAGAGGGTTATATGTCGCTCTTTCAAGAGTAACCTCTGAAGAAAACATGTTTGTATTGTCTAATGACAAAAAGGCTGTGAACGTTGTATATAAAGACATTCTGTAGTATATTTAGTGTCATCATTGCACCCGTGCGAAGCCGGGGCGGGTCGCTAGTATAATATAAAATAATTTGTCAATTCGAACCAGTAGTTACTGAGAATTAGCGTGTTCAACCAACAAACAAAATCTTCAGCTTTTTAATATTAGTATAGATCACTACATATTATAAAACAAAGTTATACACAATAACTTATAATAATACTATATTACAAAATAACTGGACACATCTCACACACGGCCATCTGATCCCAAACTAGACAGATCCTGTACTATAGTAACAAGACTGCTGATAAACATACTTATATATTTCTAAATTCATACATATTATAGATAAATTACACCCAGATACAGAACAAATGATCATGCTCAGCACACAATTATTTGTCCTGGGTGGGAATCGAACCCACGACCTCTGGCTCAGCAGTCAGGGTCACTAGCCACTAGACCAATAGGCCAGTCTTGTAATATAGTCATAATTATTCATCACTACATGTTATAAAACAAAGTCCCCCGCCGCGTCTGTCTGTTCGCGATAAACTGAAAAACTACTGAACGGATTTTCATGCGGTTTTCACTAATAGACAGAGTGATTCATGAGGAAGGTTTTGGTGTATAATTTGTACCCGTGCGAAGCCGGGGCGGGTAGCTAGTTAACATACATATAGAACACATCGATTAAAGTTACCTTAACCAGCGTACCCGCCTTAAATAACAATAGCAAAAGGGTTTTAAGTTAAGTGTCGAACGATGTTCGTTCCTAAACTGACAGATTTATGTGAGGGACCCCTGGCTTCGTACATTTAAAACTTGGCAACACCGAGCATTGCGGGAAAGCGTTTGGGGCGCTATCGTTATCCAGGATTTGCAATGATATTTTAACTAAAATATTTTTAGTGTCCGGGGCTGCGTTTGCGTAAATGTAGATTTGACAATGAATTAATAAAGAAACACAAGTTTTTGTCAATGATATGTAGGTACCCTATTTGTTTTTTTTTTGCTGGTATAGGTGACAAACGAACAGACGGGTCACCTGATGGTAAATCACTAGCGCCGCCCATGGGCATCTGTAACCCAAAAGTCACAAGTGCGTTGCCGGCCTTTAGGGGTAGAGGGGGGGAGAGAAGGGTTAGGGCCGCACATGAAGGGTTCTCCGCACTATCGTACAGGATTTAATACTATAAGCCAAACAAAAATACGTCTCTAGTAGGAGAGCCCCATTTAATTTTTAATTTACTTTTACACAGATATACACATTCTGTGAAAATTTCAACTGTCTACCTATTTTGGATCATGAGATACAGCCTGGTGACAGACTGACAGACAGACGAACGGACAGCAGAGTCTTAGTAATAGGGTCCCGTTTTACCCTTTGGGTACGGAATCCCAAAAATGGAGAAGAAGAAAGAATTTAGATTTCAGAGAGCCAATAACAAGCCCTTACTGTATTTGAGTAACAAAGAATATGTGAAATAATAATAATAATAACTCCACACATCTCACACACGGCCGTCTGATCCCAAACTAGGCAGAGCCTGTACTATGGTAACCAGACTGCTGATAAACATACTTATATATTACTAAATACATACATATTTTAGATAAATTACACCCAAACACAGAACAAATTATCGTGCTCATTACACAATTATTTGTCTTGGGTGGGAATCGAACCACTAGATCAACAAGCCAGTAAAGAAATAACTCAAAGAAACATATCACGCATTATAAAATAAATACTTCGCAATTAAACACAATATCAATTTGCAGGTTTAAAAGATGTTAGGTCCAAAAAGGGTCAATATCGCACTGTCTACACAGCCTGTTAATGTTTCTACTTTGCTCTCACAGTGTAGCTATTTGCCTATAATTTCTAGTAGTTAAACGAATTGACTTACGGGATACATTCAAGGAAAAATATCTAAGAACTCATGCTATTAAATAAATTCAGTTATCTCACATAGTTGAAAATATTTTTTTTTTATTGTGTAGGGTACAAACTAGCAGACGGGTCACCTGATGGTAAATGACTACCGCCGCCCATGGGCACCTGTAACTCAAGAGTCACAAGTGCGTTGCCGGCCTTTAAGGTGGGAGTAGGGGAAAGGTGGAAGAGAGGGAGAGGGGGAGGGAAGGGTTAGGGCCTCCGATAACCTCACTCCTTCGGCGAAAAGCAATGCAAGCATTGCTTCACTGCCGGTTTTCTGTGAGGCCGTGGTATCACTCCGGTCGAGCTGGCCCATACGTGCCGAAGCATGGCTCTCTTTCTGTAATAATTACTTAATAAACCCAATAGATTTCAAGACTTTTTTGACAAAAGCACTGTGGCGACTTCCACCTACAGCAAAAACATAATCCAACATCATCTAGCGAAGACGATCTGAGCTATGGAATAACTACTAATACTGCATCTTGCTATGAGAGTTCCCGCCGATTAGTATATATACAACTTCCCAACATCAACCGTTGGACCGCGGTCCGCCAGGCATGATCACCTAGCCTGGTCAGAGGATCCTCCCTTTGTGTTGGAGGGACAAAACACCCGTTCCTCCACAGCACCAATACCGTCTCCCATGGGCACCTGCAACTCAGGATTCACAAGTGCCTTTGCCTTCCTTTAAGGTGGGAATAGGGGAAGAAGGAAGGGTGGAAGAGGGAGAGTGAAGGGTTAGAGCCTCACTCACTCGACGAAAAGCAATGCAAACATAACTTCACTGCCGGTTTTCAATGAGGCCGTGGTATCGCTCCGGTCGAGCCGGCCCATACGTACCACGCCGGCCCACGCCGAGGCATGGCTCTCCCACAGTTAAAGTACGTAGAAATATCCACACAATTCCACTTCACACGGTGAATACTTTCATAATCATCCTCCGCGTCTTTTCCCAACTAAGTTTTAGGGTCTCGAACTTCGATATTTTACGTGAAGCGACTGCCATCAGACCTCCACAACCCAAGTACTAGGCGATATCGAAGTTCTATAGTTAGACCAAATTGTCGGACTTTTTAGGGCTCCAACTACCCGTAACGATTGCCACAGATATTCGTATGGCAACCGGGACTGACGGCTTAACGTGCTCTCCGAGGCACGGAGGGGTCTCAATGTGTTAAGAATGGTCACCCATCCTAAGACTGACCTGGCTATTGTTACTTAACCTTATAATGTGCTAACCTACTCGGTTACCACTTAGCTACGAGCCCTACACGGTGAATACTTTATACATAATAATATCTTGGTACATATAACACGTTGCTATCTAGGTTCAAACTAAGCATAGCTTGTACTGTGTGCTCTAGAACACGGATATACATACTTAGATATGTTATTTTTATAATAACTAGAGATCGCGTGGTGGTCGAATTTCGGCCATGGTTTATTTCATTGGCCAATATTACTTGACCTGTCATTGAATAGACTTTTGTGCCATGACAGGTCAAAATATATACTGGACACTCATAGCTGTATGTACCCGTTTTTGCACTTTTTTTTACTTTGTAGCAAATATTGTTCAAAAATTTTAGCATTTGTCACTTCTTCTCTGTATAAACTATAAGTGTGCGAAATTTCATACTCCTCCGTCCGCCCAATTTTCATAAAAAGAGATCCAAAGTTTTCGCTTCACGTATTAATATATAGATAAAATAATAACTTGACACGTCTCACACGCGGCCGTCTGATCCCAAACTAGGCGGAGCCTGAATTATGGTAACCAGACTGCTGATAAACATACTCACTTAGACTGCACGGATGGTGCAATGGTTTAAGTGGTCGCCTCGCCACTGTGTGAATGTTATGGGTTCAAATCCTCACCGGGTATATAGTATAGTAGAATATAGTTTAAATTTCATTTATTTTAAAACTAGCAGCGCCCCGCGGTTTCACCCGCGTAAGTCCCAATCCCGTGAGAATATTAGGATAAAAAGTAGCCTATGCGTTATTCCAGGTCTCCAGCTATCTACATACCAAGTTTCATCACAATCGGTTCAGTAGTTTGTGCGTGAGAGAGTAACAAACATCCATACATCCATCCATCCATCCATCCATCCATCCATCCAAACTTTCACATTTATAATATTAGTGGGATAAGTGTGCGAAATTTCATACTCCTCCGTCGGCAAAATTTTCGTAAAAAGGGATCCAAAGTTTTCGCTTCACGTATTAATATATAGATAAAATAATAACTTGACACATCTCACGCACGGCCGACTGATCCCAAACTAGGCAGAGCCTGTACTATGGTAACCAGACTGCTGATAAACATATTCACTTTGACTGCACGGATGGTGCAATGGTTTCCCAACAAACATTTTATAGGTTGCCACGACGTGCCAAATCTAACTTTTGGTTCCATAACCTGGTCGCAAATACGTTGCTATCACGTCGACACGACCGAGAAAAGGCCCATTTTATACGAATCAGTCTCGTAATAGAGTCGCGAAGTGGTCGCATTAATCACTAAATAGTCATGTAGTGGTCGCGTAGATGTCGTGAAAGCCCAAATAAAAGTCTTCTCATCGAGTAATGATGTTTACTATAACCGCTTCACGGCATTTTTTGAATTACATATGTGCTCGCGACTTTTATGAGGGATTTTGATTGACTGTGACGATCAATTTCATATTGTAATAAATTATTTTCATTGTCAGTATCCATTTTGTATATTTATGTATAGCTATTTGCATTTTCAAAACTAAAGTGTCCTGTACATTAATCTGTTGGGAAATTCATTTTATCGAGTAATATGAGCAAGTTTTACCTATAAAAGGAACGCGCCTTATATATTCTTTAAATTAAGCAATATTTTCACAAATATTTTTAACGAACGTGCTAACAGTTACCTTTTTTACGACTTAGAGTTCAAGACACGATCATAATACAACGTCTAAACAACTTATTCATTCTGTGCACTTAGTATATGTCATCCATTAACGTAATTAGGGTTCATTTAGAGATTTCGTGTAAAAAATCAATTGCCCAGCTTTTTTTATTAATTTTAACGTCACACAGTTATTTTTAAGAATCATAAAAGAATGTCTGGTTACTCAATTTTTATACACTAATACGACATCCAGTCACTGTAAAGTTATATAAAAGTGATCAAATTGACTGAAAATCGTTTAAGAGTGCATTTTGTCACTCTTACACGACCATCGCGTAAAAGTAGTTCCCGCGACTCTAAAACGATTAATAACGGTGTAAAAGTTGTATAGGCGTTACTAAGACAGCACTGGTTATACCGCTAAAAGTTGTATAAAGTCATATACGACAGGTTGTATAGAAGTCGAATAAGATGTCTAATACGACTAAAAAGTCGTATAAAGTTATGAGACATTAAGCTGTATTACATAATGAAATTACTTAATTACGACGTTTATAGCACTTCGAGTAGCGTTAGTTTCACTTATGCGACTAAAATGTTTGTTGGGTTAAGTGGTCACTACGCCGCGCCGAGTGTTGTGGGTTCAAATCCCCACCGGGTATATAGTAGAATATAGTTTCAATTTAGTTTATTTTAAAAGAATAGTTTAAAAAAACTAAAAAACACGCACTTGTAACTAACTGAACTAAAAAGTAGAAAACAATTTTCTGTAATTAAAAAAATAGTAGTGATTAAGAAAAAACTTGAGAGGTGTCAAGGGCCACCCGGATGGAACGAAGTACCTTTCGATTAATTAGTGAAGGAATTGTAATAAAATTTTATTTCTTTTACTATAGCAAAAAGTGTCGTTACAACTTTTGGTCTTAATTTTTTCCGTCTAGCCCCCTTTCGCAACGCGCCATAAGGAACTTCGTTCCAAAAACATTTTATCGTAAATTCAAATTCAAATTCAAATTCAAAATCATTTATTCAATTAAGACACTAAGTGACATTTATGAACGTTAAATTGAAGCTACTGTTAAAAATCATAGATCGACGCAAATAGACGCCACAGCATGTACTGGATTGTCGAGATAAATTAGGTGAAAACACCAAAATCTACTGCCTGCTTGTGTCGATCTATAACTTCCAGTTTCCAAAATGCGTAGAGCCTTATGAGAAGAATACTGGCAAAGAAACTCGTAAAAATACGTGAGGTGGTAGATGACAATAATTATTGTAAATATTTTATTGACAGATATTGGTTAAAGTAAAGTCATTATTTATAAAATTTTCCCCGTTTTTGCAACATATTTCATTGATGCTCCGCTCCTATTGGTCGTAGCGTGATGTTATAAAGCTTATGGCCTACCTCGATAAATGGGCTTTCAAACACTATAAGAATTTTTCAATTCGAACCAGTAATACCTGAGATTAGCGCGTTTGGAACAAACACTTCAGCTTCATAATGTTAATATGGATTGGTTCAGAAATCCACGTACAGGCTTTAAAAAAACATTTTATACCTTGCCCTATGCAAAAATAGTTTCACAATAAATCTTTCAGATAAAGTCCAACACTACCGATATAGTGACAGCGTGATCGATTTATGTGCTGCCGGATATCCGGCTTTTTGAGGCACGCTCACGTATATCCGGCAAAGCTTGCGAGGGTACTTTGTAGAACAACCGGATATATTTTGAGAGGGGTTAATGTAGGTTATAAGATATTTATAAAACATTTTTGTTTAGTTAGTTATAATATTAATATTCATCAGAAATCATCAGACTAATTAGTTTTTGAAAACTTCTTTAGCGGCGTTGTGCACTTTTTGGGATGGGTAAAAAATGTTAAACTCGCGTCAGGACACGTGACCTGATCGAAAATTCGTAAGACGGAGCCGAGTTTTTATATTTAAAAAAAATATAACATTCGAAATTCAAACATTTATGAGCGGCCAGGAGCGCAGAACTTCCAGTGTACCCTATGTATACATTTAGATATGTTATTACCTACTTTTTATTTTTAAACTAATTATATATATGCAGATGTGTGTGTGTATGTATATGCAAATACATTGTGAAGTTATGTTTTCACTTCTGACGTGCAGTCCTACGACTGATTATTTTTTTTAGTTTTTCAGTTGCTTTCTTCTTTCGTCGCTTTAATTTATTGTATTTAGTTTTTTTTTCAATTTAGTTATTATTTTTAACACGCTTTTGATGATGCAATATTTCATCTGACACGCTAAGTGGTCATGCTCATCACACAATTGTTTGACCTGGATGGGAATCGAACACACGACCACTAGACTGTTGGCCAGTTGATAACCAGTGTACATAGTTATATACTATGATTACATACCTACATATTATACCTATTTTTAAACCGTACGTTTTTTAGTGAAGTTGCACTCCAAATGCGAAACAATATGGCGTTTTGCAAGTTATCTTCTCATTTTTGAAGCGCATAGTATGTATGTAAGTATTGATGTTACGGTAAACATTAAATCAATTTGTTAGAGTAAGTCTATAACAAGTAATATCTATATTCGGATAAAAAAACAGTCAGTCGTAGGACTGCACGTCAGAAATGAAAACATAACTTCACAATGTATTTGCATATACATACACACACACATCTGTACCTATATATATAATTAGTTTTAAAAATAAAAAAAGTAGGTAATAACATATCTAAATGTATACATAGGGTACACTGGAAGTTTCTGCGCTCCTGGCCACTCATAAATGTTTGAATTTCGAATGTTATATTTTTTTAAATATAAGAAAGAAACTCGGCTCCGTCTTACGAATTTTCGATCAGGGTCACGTGTCCTGACGCGAGTTTAACATTTTTTTATACATCCCAAAAAGTGCACAACGTCGCTAAAGAAGTTTTCACTCCAAAAAACATTTTAAATCATATGAATATCTTTTATTATAAAAAACTCAGCAATATCAAGGCAAATATATATTATTGTTGACGCAATCATTTTCAATTCCTTGACTTCTATCGTAGTAAAAAACAATGTTGCAGAGTTTTTTGTATCTTCCACTTAATTATTAAAGCATTTGTAGCTATTTTTATTAATAAAAGAGAAAACATTTAAGATACTGTTAATTAAAAAAATAAATAAAATGTTAATAAAACATTTTTTTTTCTGTTTTTATATTTTTTTAAGCAAAAATATCAAACGAAGGCGACTAATTTGAACTTTACTTTTAAATTTAAAATGCACAAAATATGGCGTGTGTTATACAAAATTCCAAAACCTTCATGTGTAAACTTTTAAATATTTCTAACTTGTAGTGTGATTAACAGGACGTGAAGTTTTACAGAAATGTTATTAATAAAATAATAAAATTCAGTTTACAAAAATCAAAATTATTTATTTGAATTAAACCCATTATAGGTATTTTTGAACTATCAGGAGTAGTCAGCCAGACTAAGTCAGTCGTGAAGCTCGTCGCCTGTTCCAATACGTAGATCCTGTGGAGAAGAACAGGCAAGAAACTCCAAGGGACACTCTTTTTCAACATATTTTTTACAAGTCTTTGGTTACATTGCTTATATGCTCA